>JARHVA010004817.1:1385000-1425006 GCA_037957365.1 Torreya grandis | reverse complement strand
AAAAAAATGATTTTTTTACTTTCATGCATTTTGACTACACACAGTTATTCCATTTGCACATGTGATCGAAGGTTGAAATGTTCTCAAAATATATGGAATGGGTATTTTTGGGTTACTCATAAATATGTTTGAAATGATCATGAGGCTCTTGTGTTTATTCATTTTGTTATTTGTGTATAGTTTAAAACAAGTATATTGCATTCCATTATTTCTTAGAATAAATTAGTTTCTTGTTTGTTTAAATAAATTATGTGCTAAAGACCAACTAAATAATATAATAAACTAAGTATCGAAAAAATTGTGGACAAAAAATCAGATTATAGAGTATAAATAATAAACTGACTATGGGTTCATAGGGCAAGACAACTATGAAAATTGAGGATGACATAAATAAAATTAATATTTAAAACATTTTCATGGTTTTAAAATTATAAACTATATAATAAGGTCTATCAAAATGTCTTGACCATATCCATATTAGCCTTTCAAATATTTTTTTATTTTAATTATCAAACCATGCCAACCAAAATATAATCATTACCTTAAGTTTATTATGTAATAAGTGGTCCTTATCTCTCTCACACACATGCGCATGCATGCATGCACACACGCACATACACACACACGCACATACACACACATACACATGCACGCACGCACGCACGTGCGCGGCGCGGCGCACACGCACACACACACACACACACACACACACACACACACACACACACACACACACACACACACACACACACACACACACACACACACACACACACACACAGCACACACACACACACACACACACACACATTAAAATTAAATATTAGGGTTTTGAGAAAGCTTGTTTAAAATAATTTAGAGTAAATAAATGATCAATTTTGACATAGTGGTTTGTCTTCATTTTTTTGAAATGTTTAAGGAATTTTTTTTCAAAATGAATATTTGATTATTTGGCATGGTCAAAATTACAAATATTAGTTTCATATTTTTTAAGATAAAGCTGCATGTATTTTTAGAAACATATATATATATATATATATATATATATATATATATATGAATCTCATAGGGCCTTAAATTTTTATGGATTTGAATTTCATGTATTTAATTATGGTTTATTTAAGATGATAAACCCTACCCGCTTCAACCAAGCCTTGATAAATTAATTAAACTTTCATGTTTATCCTCAAATGAGTCTTACTAGGACCATACACTATCATCACTTGAATGAACCTCAAATAAACCTTATCAGTCTTTGACACAAGAGGGTGACTATATAAATTTTATTAAATTGGATCATGTTTTGGCACTACTAAAATTAGTAAATAAATGTATGTAACATGATCAAGATTCAAGATGATCATGAGGGAGAGGTTGAAATCAATAATGGTTTTGGGTTATCTTTCATGTCCTAAAAATATGGTTCTCTAGGACTCTTTTTGTGCAGTACATACAATGAGATCATGTGCAATGCTTAGTATAAATTGAGTACAAACCTTCGTAAGTCTCTCAAAATATTAATCTAAGATTGACCATTAAATTATAATCTACTTTTTTTTTTTTCATTTACATTTCTAATTTTTTCTCATCTTGATTGTTTTCATTTCTTTTATTTTTCCCTCTTTTGAGCTATAGAGATATAAAGACATTGATAAAACACTTTGATATAATTAGAAATATTTTATTCAAGAGAAAGCCTCTTTTATAGGATTTAATTTATTGGATAGGTTAGATTATATTATTTAAAATCCTATTCACATATGCATATATTTAATAACTAAGATGTTTAATTAGTGCATCATTTCATTACTTGACTTGCAGATTATTCCCAGAACTTATAAAAAACCCTATGCATGTCACATCCTAATTTTTGTCTAAGATAAATAAATTATTTAATCTATGGATTATTATAGTTGATTTTTTTGATTAACTAATATTTGATTAATCTTAATGACATTTGTTAATTATGGGATAATTTGTGTTGCTTAATTTACATGATTAGTTTTCTATGAGTTACCAGTACTTTTATATTCAGTATATTATGATCATGTTTGATTATTATATCACATTATTTTATGGATATAATTATGTTTTAGGATATCACATTGTTATAAGGTGGACACATATAATATTATTGTCTTAGAGTGTGATGGAGAGAAAACATCATCAGAGAGGGTGTTCTAGATGGAAACATTGGTTGATGAAAGAGAACGAATCTAGAAACCCTTGCACACACTAATTAGTATATCATGTTTCATAAATTAATTATTTAATATATATATATATATATATATATATAGTATAACATGTTTTGTGTACTTTTATTTTAAGTGGTTGTTAATATGTTTTTTTAGTATGATCTTGATTTATAATAATGATCATGCTATTTAGTTGAGTGATTTTAATAGTTTAGTGAACGTGGTAGATTATATTATATAATGCAATTGTTTAACATAATAGTTTGACTAAAATGAGTAAATTTATATATGTTATGCTTACCTTACTACCTTATTTGAAATGGTTGTGTAGAATAACATTTTCATGTTATAAGCATTAAAAAATATAGATGGATTATATTGTTATTTATCTACAAGATTATTATTATTATTATTATTATTATTATTATTATTATTATTATTATTATTATTATTATTATTATATGCTAAATTTATATCTTAAAGGATATAAATAACATTGCTTTTAAATATATTTGTATTCGATTAACTATTGACCCAAGGTTTGATTTTAATATATAAGGATACATTATTTTTAGTTATTAGATGATTTTAATAAATCATTATATTTGATATATATGTTAGCAGGTAGCATAGTAACATAGAACTATAACCTAAGGGTATTGTCATGTAATATAATAATTATTCTATTGTATTTGGTCAAGGGTTGTTACATGGGAATGCATTGGTCATCAACTAGTTGATAGACTTTGCATGGGATAAACATTGGATTCTATATGATTTAAGGTTCATTTGGTTGATGATTGTTTGTAAAGTCATTATCATATGGATTTTATAAAGAATATAAAATGATTTATTTAGGGATTTAAGATAAGAACTGAGATGATTAGGGTTACTAATCATCCATTGACTTTGGTTAAGTATCATTTTGGTAAAAACATGGAGATTATTGTGTGTCTACATGGTGGCAAATGGAAAATAAATGGATGGTTCTATTGAATGATCTAGGCATACATTTATGCAATAATTTTTATTAACCATGCATGGAGGAGAAGAAAATGATGAAGAGGTTGATGGAAAGAAATAAAAAGAAAAGGGAGAAGGCTAAGGGATACAACACTACACACAAAGGAAATATACAAAAGATAAGAAAAGATAGTGGAATAAAAGAGAAAGGAATATTTCAACTCCTTGGCATATTTACTAGGTTAGTTTTGTATTTCAATTTCTACATGGGATATATTGAATAGTTTTTGAATTGATATGGTTATTATGTATTATTTATTTTAATTTTAGAAATAAAATGGGCTATATATAGAGCCTTGTAAAAGGCTTGGCCTCCACAGAACCTTATATCCACCCATGATGACTTGAGAAGGTTAAGTTAGAGTCATGAGTTTTGGCCTTAGTTGTTATAGAATTTTGTAAACTTTGTTCTAAACATCACTTTAAAATTCAAATAGCAATATTCAGTCTTGGAATAGATTTGACCAGTTGTTATATATATTCATATATGGAAAAACTTGGGATAGTATGTGTCTTTGACTATGTAAAACTATTCATATTTTATTGGGTATAAATATAAGGATTTTATATATAAAAAAATTGGATTGTGTGTGTGTGTGTGTGTGTGTGTGTGTGTGTGTGTGTGTGTGTGTGTGTGTGTGTGTGTACTCAAATCGAACTAATAGACTACACACACACACACACACACACACACACACACACACACACACACACACACACACACACACACACACACATGTATGTATGTATGTGTGTGTGTGTGTGTGTGTGTGTGTGTGTGTATGTATGTATATGTATATGTCTATATATACGTATATGTATGTATATATGTATATTTATTTATGTGTGTGTGTATACACTGGTATTTTTGTAAATACATGGGTTTAAAAAATAAAAATAGTAAGGTTTAAAATGTATTGGCCACAAGCTGCCTGTATGGATGGAATTTAAATATTGGGTTTGAATGAAAAACTGTTGATTAGTTCTTTAAACAATTCCACCCATTTTTTATTATTGGTTTTGCATGACTCTATGTAAAGGATAAAACATGTATTTTAATTCTTGTTTAGGTTTATAAGAGCAATACATGTCTAGCCATAATATATGATTATTTGGGTTCAGGTATATAAATGTATGATTGTTGTTTAAAATATGACCCTGAAAATGAAATTATACATAGAGGTTTAATTGAGATGATGGAATATATATTTAGTAGAATGTATAATATAAACACATATGTATTAAATATGAATACATATTATTGGTTAACTGGATCTATATAAACTATTTAAGAAGTGTTTACAAAGTCTATAGATAGATTGGGTATATGGGATCCAATTATGTGTTTTGCACTGTTTTATTTGACTAAGTCTAAGTAACTATATGCTAGGATGTATTTTTGTTGTTTTGTAAATGTATGACTTTGTATGAAGATTATATACATGAAATGGACTTTATTACGAGTGTGAAACCAACTAGGTATAGTCGATTGAGTGTTTGAATTTGTATGAAGTGCAAATTTTGAAATGACTATGTTAACTTATTTGATTTAAAAGGAAATTAGAAAAATGATATTATGTATTAAATTCTATATCTTTCATAAGAACAAGTATATGAGTTTCATTTCATTTATGATATATTTATGGGACTAATTAATTAAATGGATAATATACATTGAGTATATAGAATACTCTAAGACATTTGACTGTGGATGTCATCTTAGGAGTATATTGTATACAAAATGGTAGTTTTTTGACATTGAAAAGATATATATATATATACACACACACACACACACACACACACACACACACACACACACACACACACACACACACACACACACACACACACACACACACATACATATACATATACATACATACATACATATATATATATATATATATATATATATATATATATATATATATATATATATATATATATATATATATATATATATATATATTAGGTAAGAAATATAATTGTGGATTGTATTAAATCAAATTTGATTATATCAATTATATATACATATCTTTTATATACTTAGGTATGTTTTGCATTATTACCATGTGGTGTATGAATGCTTTTTATAAATTTTATTATAATCACAATGAGTAGTTGATTCTTGTTTATATTTGGTTAAGTATAAAAGCATTAGAATATTTTATTTAAGAATTAAATATAAAACATTTATGATGTTTTAGACTAGTTTTTCTTATATGTGGAATATGAAAAATTTATTTAGCTATGGTTATAATACTATTTCATAGAGAAATATTATTATAAGTTGATTAATGGTTAAAGAAATTGGTAGTCTATATAATCATTACTCGAATGGTATGTTATATTGAGTAGTATTTTTGGATTATATTTATTAATCATAATAAACTAGATGCATGAATTCAATTCACTTTATTTGATGGACTAAATAAATGTATGTGATGTTTCTATCCTTATCATAATTTTGATTAGTTAAAGTAAAATATTATGAATGAATCTATTGGTTTTTATAGTATTATTTATCTTACTAAATCTTGCATTCATGACCCTAATTAAGTAGTGGATGGATTCCACTAGCTTAATTATTTCCATCAATGTAAGATAAGGATTAATCCAATCAAGTGGTGTGTATGAATTTCACTGATCCTAGAGATCATCTATTATTGAAAAAAAATTGGCCAAAGTAATTTTTGATAAACATTGTCATTCATATGTTGATATATTTTTCATATTTATGCAATATCATATTAGAATGGATTTGTTTATGATACACATTATTTATTAGATATCTTCAACACATAAATTCTAGTTTATTAACTTATATTCCCACACCATCATTATCTACCCATCCATGAAGGAAGGGTCATCCCCTTGTTTGGGAGACAGTGCAAGGGATCTATGGTCCATGGTTGGTGTGGAAAACTATTCAGATGATGTCCTCCCTCCTAGTTAGAATACTATACTTTAGACTACACTTGAGATTGAATATTGATACTTGGGTCATAGAGATTTTGATTAGAGGATATAAGTATCATGTTTTATCATTTGAGATATTATTATGTATTACTAAAAATTGTAACTTTTATTCATCATACTTTTCTAGTAGATGTAATGTTGTATCAACCATGGCTGAATTTATACTATTTAATTTATGATGTGATGTAGTATTTATTGTTATTAAATATTGTTTATGATTTATATATCTATTCATGGTGATCCTTAGCTAATTGGATTAGCTAAAATCTTTTTGGTTAACTAAATTAATATAGATATTTAAATATCACTATTTAGGTTTTTCATGGTGAAATTTATAGTGTAATATGTGTGTTTAATTTAAAAAGAAATTATTACAATATTATAGTAAAATATAGTGAAGTTATTACATTATGTTATCAAAGTTGAGGATCAAATTATAGGACTTAATTTGTCTACTAATGTAAACTTATTCTCCTCATAAACAAGAAGAACAATGGTGTGAATTAGACCATAAAGTACGGTTACTTTGAATAATGAATCCCCTATTGGTCCAAATAAATTTGCCACTGAGTAAGATGCAAATTTATACCAAATCCTCACAATCATGTAAGATATTAGGGATCAAATCATGTCCCTAAAATAAAAAGTGCATGTCCATAAAGAGGAGAATGCTCTAGAGGAACTTCAAGATAATCTTAATGATCAAGAAAATTTTCAAGATTAGAGGCATGAGGATGTGCCATAGGATGTAAGAGATCGAGTAGATATAGAGTTAGCATGTGACATGAAAAAAGTGAATCCACCCAATTTCAATGGAACCATACTAGGAAATGGAGATGAAGTGTGGCTAACAAAAATGGAGAAGTGTTTTGAGACTTAAAATTATTTTAAACTTATGAAAGTAGTCTAAAGATTTTATTAGCTTGTTGGTGAAGTAGCAATGTGGTGGGAAAACAAGAAGATTGATATGAACTTTGAATTAACCACCACTACTTGGGAATAGTTTTTGACACTATTTAGGTCATGATGGATTCCATAACTATAATTAGACTAAAAGCTTATAGATTTATAAAATATTAAGCAAGGGGATTTGTTGATGAATTAATAATGGGAAAATTTCACCAAGCTTCTTAAGTATGTACCTCAGTATCAAGTAGATGAGAGGATTAAAATTAGTAAATTCATCATGAGATTTAAACCCCAAATAGGCTATGAATTAGATGTGCATGGTCCATCTACCATGGATTAGGTGTTGTATAAGGTAGTAAAGCAAGAATAGAAACTAAAATCTCTTGACCAAGTTAGAGATAGGTTTAAAAATAAATTTGGAAGTTCTAAACCAAATTTCCAAAATAATATCTGGAAGTAGAAGAGTGGAGATTCCAAGGGTCAGCTCAAGAATCAAAATACCAAATTCAATAGTGTTTCAGCGAATAGGAAACTTGATAATGGTTTCAAGGGTGGTTTCAAGGGAAACCAACAAACTAAGAAGAAAAGACTAGTTGGAGGTTACTTCATTTATGGAAGTGATCACTTTTCTCAAGAATGTCCTCAAGACAAATCAAAGAACAAGGGTTCAGCTTCTCAGCAAGATACATTTTAATAACAGATTCATGTAGCTATTAATAATTGATAGGATAAGTATCAAACTTCATTCATAGGACTATTAGGTATGTTTTTCAATCACCCAATTTATATTTTAATTGATACAATATATACATAATGTTTCATTACTTCTATAATGCTTATAAAATTATCTAGAAAGGCTAGAGTAATGGCAAATGCATGGTCAGTACAATATGAGAATGAATTAAAGGTTAAAGCTAATAAGTCTATAGTCAAAGTAAATATTAATTTTCTTGAGTTCACTATAGTAGTATATATTTAATAATCACCATTATAATCATATTATGTGATCCTAAAATTCAATTGGCTTGTGAAGCATAAATCCAAGGTTGACTATTTTTTGAAGAAGGCCGAGTGTCAAGATGATTTAAGAAATCAAACACAACTTTAGGGAGAGAGAATGGGTTTTAAGATAAGGTATATTGTTATAATTCAACTCAAAAAATATCAAATAAAGGAATGCCATGCATTTATCATTAATATAAATTATATGAAAGAATATAAAAAACCACCTATCAAAGATTATCCTTTTCTAATAAACTTCCATGATGTGTTTCTAAAAGAATTACTAGGATTTCCACCTTAGTGTGAGTTTCATTTTTAAATTAATATCATACCTAGATCAGGTGTCATACAGAATGATAACCATTGAAAAAGTTGAGTTAAAGGCACAAATTTAGGAGTTGTATTCAAAAAGTTTGATTTGACTGAGTGTGTCACCATGGGGTGCTTTAGTGGTCTTCATCAAGAAGAAGGATGATACTCTACACCTATACATAGAATATAGAATGTTGAATAAATCAAATATTAATAATAGGTATTCATTACCATGCATTGATGATCTTTTTGATAAAATATGAGGAGCAATATTCTTTTCTAAGATTGATCTTAAAGTAGGGTATCACCAATTGAGGATTTGTGAAGAGGATATTATAAAAATAGTGTTTAGGACTTGATATGGGTACTAAAAATCCATATAATTACCATTTAGATTGAAAATTCTCCATTATTATTTATGAATCTTATAAACAATGTGTTTAGAGATTACCTAGATCGCTTTATGTTGGTTTTTATTGATGACATCCTCATTTATTCTAAAGATGAGGAAGATAATTTGTAACATCTAAAACTAGTTTTTAAATTTTTGTGAAAACATATATTATATGGTAATTTATTTAAGTGTGCATTTTTTCAAAAGAAAGTGCAGTATCTAGGACATTTTATCTCTATGGATGGTATTTTAGTAAATCTAAAAAAGATAAGAGCTATTATGGAGTGTCTAGCACCAAGTAATGTGTAAGAGGTAAAAAGTTTTATGGGATTAGCAAGCTATTACAAAAAAAATTATAAAATTATCTAAGATAGCTAATCTAATTACCTCTCTTCAGTGGAAGAATCAAATTTTATATAGTCAGATAAGTGTCAGGTAGCCTTTCAATAACTGAAAAGGAGGCTTACTTTAGCACTAGTACTAAGATTTCCCAATCCTATTGGTCAATTCTAAGTGATCATATATACATTTAGGGATGGAATTGGAGGAATTATCATGTAAGATGGTTTAGTGGTAGCCTATTAGTATAGGAAATTAAAGCCATATGAGGTGAATTATGCCCCTTATGACCTTAAACTTGTGGTAATTATGCATGATTTGTAATTTTGAAGACATTATTTATTAGAAAAACTATTTGAGTTCAAGATTTATAACTTAGGACTCAAGTACATCTTCACCCAACCAAATCTAAATGTTCATCAAAGATGATGGTTAGATTTCTTATCTGACTATGATTTTGATATTAACTATATCAAAGGCAAGTAGAATAGAGTAGTTGGTGCTCTAAGCTTTAGAATAGACATAAAAGTCATGGCTACTATCAGGAGTACTTTTAGAGATTAAGTGATCAAATTCTTGCTAGTAGATGAACTCTATGATTAGGCTAGGTAAGCATTATCTAAGAATTCTTGAAATCATAAGTTTAAGGGGTTAAAAATAGACAATGATGTTCTTTTATAATATAATGGTATGATGTATTTATTAAATAGAGATACTCTGAGGATCATAGTGCTAAAGGAATTGCATAATGCCCCATATTCAGTAAATATATGAGTGATCAAACTCATGGCTAAGCTTAGACCACTTTATTTATGGAAAGGAATTAAGATAGATACAACATATTTTAAATCTCTTTGTCTATAATATCAGTGTGTGGAAGCTAAACATGTGCATTCGACTGGATTTTTATATCCACATGAAAACTATATTGGAAGTGACTAGTGATCAGTATGTACTTTGTCTAAGGTTTTTCATTATCATGGAATAAGCATGACATGATCTTGGTTGTAATTAATAAACTAAACAAGGTATCTCACTTCATATTGTGAAACTCAATTGATGATGCACCTACTCTTGCAAAGAGATTCATAAAAGAAGTGTATAAGCTTGAATTACCACCAAATCTAACTCTTTTACATAATACCTTCCATGTGTCTTATCTTAAAAAGTATATTACTAATCTTTCACATTTGTTGGATTATAATGCTTTATTGGTTCTAGATCTTGATATGGTCATGGTAGAACCAATTAAATTAATTAACACTTACAAACTCTATTTGCATAATAGAGAAGTGTCACAAATAAAGGTCATGTGGGACCAACACTCTGAAGATAGTGCCACTTGGGAGGACTATGATGAGTTTTACAGGCTATTTCTACATTTTTTTACTTGATTTGTTGTTGTATATTATATTATTTTATGTTGAATAATGTTTTTATTTCATAATATATGTTTGAATAAATGTTATCAAGATGGTGACCACATTTAGGGGGAAGGATGTCACATCTTGATTTTTATCTAAGATGAATAACCTATTTAAGTTATGGATTATTATAATTGATTAATTGATTAGCTAATATTTTATTAATCTTAATGACATATGTTGATTATGGGATAGTTTGTGTTTCTTAATTTACATGATTAGTTTGCTATGAGTTAACAATACTTTTATATTTAGTATATTGTGATCATGTTTGATTATAATACTACATTATTTTATGGATATAATGTTGTTTTAGGATAACTACCTTTATTGTCATGAGGTGGATGCAAGATAGATTCTTCCCTCAAAGTGTGATAGATGAAGAACATCATCAGAGAGGGTGGTCTAGATAGAGACATTAGGGGATGATAGAGAATAAATCTAGAAACCCTTACACACACCACTTAGTATATCACGTTTCATAAATTAATTATTTAAAATAGATAACATATCATGTTTTGTGTACTTTTCTTTTAGGTGATTGTTAATATGTTTTCTAGTATGATCATGATTTCTAATAATGATCATGTTATTGCGTTGAGTGATTTCATTATTTTATTAAATGTGCTAGCTTATCTTATAAAATGCAATTTTTTGATGTAATAATTTGACTAAAATGAGTAAATTTTTATAAGTTATGCTTACCTTACTACCTTATTTAAAAAGTATAGAAAGATTCTATTATTATTTATCTACAAGATTATTATTATTATTATTATTATTATTATATTTCAAAATATATAAATAACATTATTTTTAAATATCTTTATATTCGATTAACTGTTGACCCAAGGTTTGATTTTAATATATAAGGATACGTTATTTTTAATTAATGAATGATTTTAATAAATCATTGTATTTTCTATATATGCTAGTGGATATGATAGTAACATATAACTCTAACCTAATGGTATTGTCATGTAATATAATCATTTTTCTATTGTATTTGGTTGAGGGTCATTGCATGGGAATATATTGGTCATCGACTAGTTGATATACTTTGCATGGAATAAACATTGAAGACTATATGATTTAAGGTTTAGTTGTTCAATGATTTTTTTTGAAGTCATTATCATATGGATTTTATAAAGAATATAAAATGATTTATTTAGGGATTTAATAGAATCATCGAGATGATTAGGGTAACTAATCATCCATTGACTTTGGTTAAGCATCATTTTGGGAAAAATATGGAGTTTACTATGTGTCTTAATGGTGGCAAATGGAAAATAAATGGATGGTTATGTTGAGCTATCTAGGCATGCATTTATGCAATAAATTTTATTGAATGTGTATGGAGGATAAGGAAATGATGATGAGGTTAATGTAAAGAAATAAAAAGAAAAGGGAGAAGGTTGTGGAATACAACATTGCACATAAAGAAAATATATAGAAGAGATGAAGGGATAGTGGAAGAAAAGAGAAAGGAATATTTTAGAACCTTGACATATTTACCAAGTTGGTTTTGTATTTTAATTCTTATGTGGGATATATTGAATGGCTTTTGAATTGGTCTGGATACTGGGTATTTTTTATTTTAATTATATAAATAAAATGGGATATATATGTGGTCTTATGAAAGTTTTGGCCTCCACATAACCCTATATCCACCTAAGGTGGCCTAAGAAGGCTGAGGTAAAGTTGTGGGTTTTGGCCTTAGTTGCTATAAGATTTTATAAACTCTATCCCAAACTTCTCTTATAATTTTGAATAACATTATTTAGTCTTGGAAGATTATTCTATTATATATATATATATATATATATATATATATATATATATATATATATATATATATATATATATATATATATATATATATATATATATACATATATATAAACTTGGGATGATATATGTATTTAACTATGTAAAACTATTTAGCTTTTATTGGGTATAAATATAAGGGTTTTATATATATATATATAAATTGGATTGTGTAGTATATACATAGATATTAGATATATATGTATATACTTAGATGGAACTGATAGAGTATACACACACAAATATATGTGTGTGTGTGTGCGTGCACGTGTGTGTGTGTGTACTCTATCATTTCCATCTAAGTGTATATATATATATATATATATAAACACACACACACACACTAGTATTTATGGAAATATAAGGTTTTTCAAAATAAAAATAGTAAGGTTTAAAATGCATTGGCCATAGGATGTTTATTTGGATGAAATTGATATATTGGGTTTGAATGGAAAACTGTTGATTAGTTTTTTAAACAATGCCACCCATTTTTTATTACTGGTTTACATGAATCTATGTAAAGGCTAAGACATGTATTTTAATTATTGTTTAAGTTTATAAGAGTAATATGGATCCAGCCATAATATATGATTTATTTAGGTTTGGGTATATAAATGTATGACTATTGTTTAAAACTTGAACCAATAAATGAAATTATACATGAAGGTTCAATTAAATTGATGGAATAAATATTATAGTGAAATTTATAGTATAAATACTTTTGTATTAAATATGATTACATATTGTTGGTTAATTGGATATGTATAAACTATTTAAGATTTATTTGCTTAGTCTATAGAGAGAATGGGTATACGGGATTCAATTATGTGTTTTGCATTATTTTATTTGACTACATCTGAGTAATTATATACTCGATTGTGTTGTTGTCTTATAAATATATGACTATTTATGAATATTATATACATGAACTAACTTTATTATGAGTGTGAAACTAACTGGGTTTAGTCGGATGAGTGTTTGAATTCATATGAAGTGTCAATTTTGAATCAATTATGTTAACCTATTTGATTTAAAATGAAATTGGTAAAATGATACAATGTTTAAAATTATGTATCTTTCATAAGAACAAGTATATTTTTTTCATTTAATTTATGATATAGTTATGGGACTAATTAATTAAATACATACATATATATTGAGTATATAGAATACCCTAAGATATTCAATAGTGGATGTCATCTTAGGAGTATACTACAAACAAAATGGTAGTTATTCGACATTGAAAAGATATTCAAATATATATATATATATATATATATATATATATATATAGGTAAGAAATATAGTTATGGATTGTATTAAATTAGATTTGATTATATTAGTTATATATACATATATTTTATATACTCAGTTGTGTTATGCATTATTACCATGTGGTGTATGAATTATTGTTATAAATGTTATTATAACAATAGTGAGCAATTTATTCTTGATAATATTTGGTTAAATATAAAATCATTAAAATATTATATTTAAGAATTAAATATAAAACATTTATGATGTTTTGGACTAGTTATTATATGTGGAATATGAACAATTTATTTAACTAGGGTTATAATATTATTTTATGGAGAAATAATATTATAATTTATTTAATAGTTAAATCAAATGGTGGTCTAAATAATCATTACCTGAATAGTATGTTATATTGAGGACTATTTTTGGATTATGTTTATTAATTGTAATAAATTAGATGTATCGATTCAATTCACTTCATTTGATGGACTAAATGAATGTATGTGATATTTATGTACTTAGCATATTTTTAATTAGCTAAAGTTAAATATTATGAATGAATATATTGGTTTTTATATTATTTTTATTTTACCGAATCTATCATTCATGACCCTAATTAATCAGTGGATGTATTCCACTAGCTTAATTAGCACCATCAATACAAAATAAGTAGTAATCTGATCAAGTGGCGTGTATGAATTTGAATAATATTAGAGATCATTTATTATTTAAAAAAAAATTGTATAAAATAATGTTTGATAAACATTATAATTTCATATGTTGATATAGTTTTCATATTTGTTCAATGTCATATTAGAATAGATTTATTTATGGTACACATTATGTATTATATATATTCAACACACAGGTTCTAGTTTGTTACTATGAATTCATATACCATCACTATCTACCCATCGATGAAGGGAGGGCCATCCCTTTTTTTGGGAGATAGTGTAGGGGATCTATGGTCCCTGGTTGGTGTAGCAAAATGCTCAGATTGTGATATCCCTCCTAGTAGGAGTAATATACTTGAGACTACACTTGAGATTAAATATCGATACTTGAGTTGTGGAGACTCAAGTTTTGGAAACTCTACTCAGAGGATCTATGTATCATTTTTTATCATTTAAGATATTATTATGTATTGTTGAAAACTATAAATTTTATTCATCATACTTTTATAGCAGTAGTTGTAATGTTGTATCTATCATGGCTAAATTTATACTATTTCATTTATAATTTGATGCAATAGTTATGGTTATTCAGTATTGTGCATGATTTATATATCTATTCATGATGATCCTTAGCTAATTGGATTAACTACAACCTTTTTGGTTAACTAAATTAATATAGTTAGTTAAAGATCACTAGTTAGATTTCTCATGGTGAAATCTATATAATGAATATGTGTATTATATATATATATATATATATATATATATATATATATATATATATATATATATAATATTATATTATATTAAAATATAGTGGGGTTGTTATAATGCACATCTTTGAAACATTTATTACTTCCTAGAATCATTGTTATTCTACAACCATAGAAATAAATATCCAAGGTGCATCAAAATAGTCACTAAGAAATTGTAGAATATGTTTATAAATTTTTTTTACCCCCTATTTCCATGTTTTGTAAGTGATTTTTGGTTTGGTTAAAGTTTTAATTTATAAATTTATATGTTGTGCAGATTTATATTCATTCTATGAATTCATTTTCAAATGGATATTTTTTCAGTTCATTTTTTAGCTTTTTATTGAATAAATGTGTTGGTATCATTACTTTTTTTTAGGTGTCAACTTTCAAAATGCCAATGCAATAATTAATTTAATAGATGTAATAGTGATTTCATCCTTGAGGGGAGTGTTTTGCATTAAAAATTCATAAAGTTGGCATTGAAAGGTTTTTGATCTACAAAATGTCTATTCCTTGTTCAAGTGGTAGGAAAATAACAAGGTGTTCATCAAAGGGAAAGATCTTGATATATGAACACCAACAAGAAGAAGTTTTAACAATAAATACTAGTTTATAAAATCAACCATAACCTAACACTCTTTATCATGATCAAGATAATGTTTAATAGGGTTCTTATTAATTTAAATCAGTGGATACAAGTAATAATGCCAATGATCATGATATATTTAATTTAAGACAATCTGGTTCTAAAATTATTGATAATTAAACTTCACAATTAGTTCATGAAATTCCTAACAACTCCAAAAAAAAGTTAAGTCACACGAATGGGAAATTTTAAGGAATTTTCAAGATGAATGGGTTTCTAAATGTCATTTTATTGAACATTTTTTGAATAAAAATACTAATGAGCCACCAAAAGAGTGTAGATGCAAGATATGTAGTTGGAAACTAGGAAGGGATAAACACTTGAAGCTAAAACTAGGTATAATAGAGAATCATGTGGGGAATTAGATGAAACTAAAATTATAAAAAAGAGAGGAGAAATTAGTGATACAATGGAGAATAAAAGAAGAGTTTATTCATATTAGGTAAGCAAGTGAATATGATGAATACATATAAAAACAATAAAAGCTTCATGAAAGTGGAAGAACCATTGTAACTTTGTTTGGAAAAATGATGGAAATTAGCCAACTATCAAAGACTATACAACTTTGTGTTGTTTTTAATATTTTAAACAAAGGTTGACTAATGACCAATTATCCAAGATATAAATGCATGTTATAATTTCTTGGCATCTTAAACTTTACAAATACTCATTGGTCAACTACTAGTTATTGTAAATGGGCTAAATATCTTCATCAAGTAGAAAAGGAGGATATTCAAGAGAAAATAAGGCTTTCAAAATACATATAATTATCACTCAATGAAGTCATATCCATTGATAATAGTAATTGGGTGTGTGTGCATGTTTACACTATTTCAACTTCTCAAAACTTTTTTGAACTGGTCAAGAATAATTTGAAAGAGGTTGGTGGCATGGACAATTTTTCATTTACAAGAAATACTATTTTTTAGGGGTAGTTAGAGCATCAATTATACAAGTTCAAAGAAGTGGTCTTTGTGCAAGACTACAAACTTATTGTACACCACATATGATTGGTACTCATTGCATGGCACATATAAATAATTTAGCATTCAAAATTGTGAGCAAGTTTACATTAGTATCAAATTTTAAGATCTTAATCATGAAATCCATTCATACTTTTGTAGAGTCCAAAAATATTTTTACAATTTCATATTTTTGTTGAAGGTTTAATGTAAGGAAATAAGCTACTTAAGGATGGTGATACTTGACAAATTTCCATTTATGGACCAACACATAGAGTATATGCATAATATCAGTCATTAATGGTAATAATGGATCAACATCACCACACAATATAAAAATCTACAGATATTTTATTTTAGTTATCTGATATAGAAACATTATTGACCTTATGTGGCCTTTTATCTATGTTGGATGAAATAAACTTAATGATAAATAAATATCAATAAATAAAAATGTACATTTAGGAATATTCTAAGTTAAGAACATTAATATACCTTACCCTTGATAATTTGTATTTAACATAACAATAATTTATAAGGGAGAAGTTCACAAGTTGAAACTTAAGGACAAATATTAAACATAGTAGTAACTATTTTTAATTTAATGAAGATGGCTATTTATGTGAAAAAGTGAGAGGATATAAAATAACCCTACACACATTTTACATATTTGGTCAATCTAATATACTTAAATAAGTTCATGTTATAAGGGATTGATTCTTTTAGGTTTATCATTTATAAGGTCCACCTTGAAGGAAATTGTAAAATGTCTTTCTTTAGAGATTAGAGATCATTTTCCTTGAGATAAACAACTAGAATCCATGGATGTGGTGTACCCTCAATATTTAAAAAATGTTAGTTCATCAAATTTTCAAAATAAAATCAAAACCTTGGCCCAACACTTATGCAAGAGTGTAGAATTGAATGGTGAGCAAATTTAAGGAATTTCATATTTGCCAAAGCTAAGTGATAAATCTATTCAATTTGCCACAACAATGTTGGAACAAGTTAAATTTTTGGATAATGCTTTTTAATATGGATCAATCACTAGGTTATGGACTACCATAAGTTTGAGTGAAATAGTTTGTGATGGTATCTCTTAATATTTTAATATTTCTAATTTATTCCAAATAATTATTTTGGGCTCAATGGAAGATGAGATAATTTTTAGTGAATTGTCATTTTTAAAGTCAAATTTAAGAAACAAGCTTGACAAGAATTTGGAGACTTACTTAAGGCTCTATAAAACTAGATACAATGTCCTTAATTTTCCATTTAATAGAACTATGGAAATTTGGTCATCTACATCTGAAAGAAGAGGATTGACTAATAATTCTTCAAACACACTACACTCAAAGAGCTTTACAATATTAGATTTGAGTCTAATTTTTTTTTGAAAAGAATGCACATAAAAATTATCAAGAACAAAATGAAGAAAATTGTCATGTTTAAATTTGAAATTTAGGCATCTAAAATATGAGGTTGATTGAGGAAAGACAGTAGATTTTGTGATCCCCAATAATTTTTCATGGATTCATGCATCCAAATTGAATTTTGATAATTAATACTTGGTGACTCTAATTTTGATGGAAAAGTGTTAATGTTTGATTATAAAAATGTGTGTTTTTGTGTTTTTCTTAATTAAGATAACATGTCTATAATAGTTGAAAAATCTACTATAGATATACATAAGTATATTACAGTGTTATCTTGTTATTTTATACCAAGTACATATATTTTTGTGTTTTTTTAATTAAGAGAACACATATATAATGGTTTTAAACTCTAATATAGAGATGCATAAGTATATTATGGTGTTCACTTGTTATTATATACCAAACTTTTTTGAGGTATATATAGTGTAATGAATTATAAGTATCTATATTAGACCAATAATTTCACTTCCATCAATATCTTGCATAAATGACTAGAAAATTTGATAAAATCATCACATATGTATTTGAGCAATTTCATTTAATCTCATGAGTGATGTGTTGGACCAACATTAAATTTTTATTTGGCCTTTCAATATACTGGCACCAATTCACTAAAAATGGGGCAAGATCTCAACATCGATCCCATAACTTTAATTCTACATGCACCACATTCAATGATAGAAATAAAAAATGCATTATGTTTAAAAATTTGGGATGTGAAGTCATTTATGTCATTAACCTCTTTTAACACTGCCTAGTTTTTTAAGCCTTGAAGACAGCAATTTCAACTTACAAGTTTATAATTATAGTTTTAGTTATTTATTATTAATATTTTTAGTCATTAAAACCATATATAAAGAATAACATATTTGTCTTACTCAATTTTATAAATGTGTTAAGTGTGACTTAGGACACAATAAGGTTAAGTTAATATTATATTTTGGTTGGCATGGTTTGTTAATTGAAATAAAAAATTATCAAAAAATCCATTATTAATTATTGATATGGTTAAGACACTTTGGTAGATCTTATTATATAGTTTATAATTTTAAAACTATGAGAATGTTTTGAATATATTTTTTAGTTATGTCATCCTCGCTTTTCATATTTATCTTACCCTATGGCCCCATAGTCAGTTTTTACTCTACACTCTTTTTTTTGTCATATTTTTTCTATACTCATTATATTATATTATCTGGTTCATCTTTTGAGAGACTTATAGAAGTATCTACTTAGTTTATACTAAGTAATACACATGATATTACTATATGTACTACACAAAAAGAGTCCTGAAGAACCATATTTTTTGGACATAATGGATAAAAAAACATTATTGATTTTAATATATGCCTTAGGCTCATGTTGAATCTTGAGCATGTTACATAAATTTATTTACTAATTTCATCAAGGTTGAAACATGATCCACTATCTAGAATACTTGTTGACTTGCTCTAGGAACCTTCACAGTTGTTGTATATAATATTAATAGAGAATATATAGATGAAATGACTGTGAGGCTCACATTTTGAAAACAAGGTCAACCATGGAAACTACAAGGAGGTTTTCATATTGTATTTTTTTTTCAATGTTTAATGTAATAACTATATTTTGGTTAATGTCATTTTTAATTAAAATTAAAAAAAAAAAATTGAAAGGCCATTATTGATTATGGATATGGTTAAGACATTTTGGCAGGCCTTATTATATAATTTATAATTTTAAACTATGAAAATATTTTGAATATTTTTATCAGTTATATCATTCTAATTTTTCATAGTTGTCTTGACATATGGCCCCATAGTCATTTTATACTCTATACTCTAATTTTTTGTCACATTTTTACTATATTTATTTTATTATATTATCTAGTTGATCTTTTGAGAGACTTATAGAGATTTACACTCAATATATACCATGCCACCTAAGTAATTTATTGAATTATTATATCTTAATTTTAAATTTATCATTATATTAGGAATTCCATATTAGAACACAAGAGTTCCATGTCAAATTCTATGATATTTAAAAATCCTAAAAAATCCTTACTACTTGAAACTAGATATGCCTAATCCATGTGTCATGGATTTACTTTATGATTTTGAAATCCTCGTATTATATCATATTTACACAATAGAATAAATAATGTCAATTAATCCATGTCTTATGTATCTACAATAGAATTTAAGCTCTTTTTTATTTAAGATAATAAATTTACAAAATTTAGCAGTGATAAAAATGATCCATCAAGAGTCAAATCTATGTCCATTATGAAACAACCCTAAAAAAATTTGGAATCATACATAAGAGTAAATTTTAGACATGGGTTAGGACCTCTTAAAATTATTTATAAAGCAACACACTATGTTCATATACAACTAGAACCAAAGGAGGGGAACTAGGGTAATTCATTAGAGGTGAACACATACAACAGATGCTATGGGGAAGATTGTTATTGTAATAGAAGGATTATGGGATTCATGGAATATTAGTGTATGTATACACTAATAAGTATTAAGCACCATAAGTGTCACTTTTACTTCCTCATAAGACCATTTCTAGGTCCTTAATTCTAGATAAATACCTCACTTTTTCAGTGGGTTTCTATCTCACTCAAGGATGGTTAAGTTATAGGATTGATTTAACCAAGAAGGATAAATTTTTTGTTCCTAAGTTATAATTTAGGTTAATCATGGGTTTATATGAAAGATACAATTTATATAAATTTAAAAAGTACTTAAAAATCATCAAACAAAATCAAATCAACACTTGCAAATTTTGATTCATTCATACTGCAATTTATATTAAAGCATAAGAGAAAATAGATTAAAAACAATATTTTTTAGTGCTACTAGTTGGTTTATAATAGCCTTCAACCTTTAAGGTCATTTCACTATTCATACATCATATATATCAAACATGTGTGTTCATAGCAATTCATGATGTAGTTATGACTCAATATTTCCATTTCATAGCCTACACAACTATTTAGAGTGGCATAGCCAATGCTATAATAAAAGAGTTCAAGGCATTCAAGAAAATATATTTAATCTTTTTACATAAAATAAATAACTTATGCAACTATTAATAGTGAATATAAATTAGGTATACACTCAAAAAATAATTCTTTTCATTTCATACAACATTTCAAAAATGAATTCTTAAGGATATAATTGTATTAGAATTAAGTTATAATCCAACTAGATAAAAAAAATAGAAAGCATTCAACAGTAATATTCAATCACATAATTCAACATTATTAGGCAATAAAGTTCATTCGAGTTTCAAGATGAGTGGAACCTAAATAAAAGGTTTCACTTAAAGAACTCTTACAATTTTCACTATTGGTAGCCGAAGCAACAAGGTAAACAAGTTTAACTAATAGGAAGGAAGGTAAATAAAATAACATGTGTACAACTTAAGTATCATTACATGGATTAAGGTGATGTGATAAATTATTTATAATTTATAATTTCATTATAGTTTCCCATAAATAATATAAGTAAAACATTGTGCATGATCATAAGAATTAAATTCCTTTATCAATTAATACAATTATTTACATATTAATATCAGATTCCACAATTCAACATACATAACTTAAGAAGGAATATTTTATATTTGTAAATATAATACATACCTTGCATGTAGCTAAATATATCTGAAGTGCATGATAAAAGGGAGCATTTGTTTTATTTTTCTCACAATTGAACTAGAAATTTTATGCATTTTTGAAAGGGTTAAGTGTCCCATATGCATCTATGTACTTATGAAAAAGAGTAACAAGCTAACTAACACTAATTTATCTAATGTAAGTTACTACATAACTTCTATCTAAATTTCCATATAAATTACTCATTCTGAATTAAATAACTATAGAATTAATGAACCAATGTAAAGCATGTGTGTGTGTGTGTGTGTGTGTGTGTGTGTGTGTGTGTGTGTGTGTGTGTGTGTGTGTGTGTGCGCGCGCGCGCGTGCGCGCGCGCGTGCGCGTGCATGCGTGCATGTGTGTGTGTGTGTGTGTGTGTGTGTTTTATTAAAGTGGTAAGCTAAAAAAAATATTAACTTCTTTAATAATATAATTCATATCTAATTTATTTATTTTATTTAAAACAAATTTCTAGAATTAAATATAATGTAAAAATGTCTAAGTAAATCCTAAGTGAATATTCAATTGACATCAAGAATCAATATGGCATTGAATAATCTTAAAGATGTACATATTTATCAAACTAATCAACTAGGATGTAATCGATCTCATAAGGGAAGGTTAGATCATTGAAGGTTAATATAGCAATGAACAAGTATATAAAAGTATGTGTTACCATAATCCATATGCATGCATCAAATCATGGAGTCAAAGTTGATGAGGATGAACCTACCCAACCAACCCTTTGAGCCCAACCATTAGTGGCCCTCACCACCCCAACCCTCAATAGGATGGTAGTTGAGTAACCAGGAATATGAAATGAATTCTGGGTAAATTTATCTCTAAACAAAAGATGTATCAAACAAAATAACATATGTAACATAGTCAAATCATTCTAAAGCAAGATGGGAATAATTAAATCATCTACATATAGATTAAAATTGAATATGGTTAACTTAGTCCATTAAATGATATAGAATGGATTAATTCAAATATGTTATATATCTTTCTAAATTATCCTACCTAAAACCCCATCCAATATCTCGATCAACCTTAACCATCTGAACCCATAATATATACTTTTAAATATTCAAGTCTAATCCAAAAATGAAAATCCACACATTTCAATGAATAACTTAACTAGAATGAAACCAAATGAAATAATGACAACCAAAATATTGCTCAATCCGCACTTATTAATCCAACACAATAGAAAGTAATTAATCATGCCTCCATATGTCATAGGTCTAAACATGACCCAAAAAACTTAAACTAACTAAGTCAAATTACTAATCAAATACATCAATAATCATATTATTATAACTCATAGGCATCCTAAAGTAATCATACAACATAGAGAAATATTGAAACTTAAGGTTGGATATAGTCAATAAAATTACATGGACTATATTATAAACAAACACCATTAAATTAAGCTAATAATAAGCATAATTGAAATAATCAAAACCTGATAAAATCTAAGACTAGATCAATCCAAATACCAAATTTAAGATGAAATATTATGGAAAAACACATAAATTCTAATCGAAAAACCAAATCATAATAAGGAACATAGTCACATAAATCATACATCATCTACACACACACACACACACACACACACATATATAGGTACACACACACACACACACATGTATGTATGTATGTATGTATGTATGTATGTATACATCAATAAAATTAAACCCTAAATAATTTGATAAAGAAAAACTTAGCACAACCGACCATGACATAGTCACTTATCAAAGAGAATTCCACCAATAAGTCTAAATGATCTCTGATCATACAAAAGAAATAAGGCTCAAAACATCAATAATATATCAACTCATAATGATATAACCTATAATCTAACAAAAATAAATTCATGTTTTACTTAATAAATGAATGAAATACCACAACCTATTTATAATAACAAAGTTTATAATGATACTGATCAGTTAAATGATATGTTAAGATCAACATAGAATATATCTGTAAGGATCAAGATTCAATGCATATATGTAATCACAACTTAGTTTATTATAAACAAAACATAACAAAAACCAAGTAACAATAAATATTTAAAACCTAAAAATAATGTTTAGACCCGATATATAAGTTTTCAATCAAATAATGAGTGATGTTACCAAAATGTAAAGATCCTAGAGAGATTCAATAACATAGTCTATAACTCATTTGGCTTTAAGTCACAGAACACAAAAATGGGTTCACTTAGATGGCAGTATCAATTAATGAACTCAAACATGATTAAAATCATTCTCAAAAGAACATATTCAACAATTATAAACATATTAAGAAGACCCTATTAACATAGTCTACTATTCAAATCAAACATAGTCACTTGTAATCATGTTTCAACTTATCCATATGAGAACACTCTTAGTTCTTGTAAACTCAGACACACATAAATATATATCCAATAAAACCACACAAAATCCTCTTTATAAAATATAGTCATTAAAAATGATCACATAATCATTATATCTAAAGACATAGAGCTTTACAACCTTTATAACATTCAGCCATTATAATAAAATGCAGTCATCTTTTAAAACACATAGGCAACACACAAATGTTTCAAACTCTCATGCATGAAAACAAAGTCCATGACCTATTTAAAAAAAATGAAATTAACGTATATATAAATATTTGAACCCAACATTATATATCTATTATATATACATTTATTATAATTTTATACGTAATTAATGTATCGATATATTATCATAAGGGGTCTGCATATACACCCAGAACTTTGAATACTTTTGACTACATATGAAACCTCTAAATATTTATCATTATTCTAACATAATTAAAAAAAACAACCCAAAAGACTTATAAAAATTCAAAAGATCCTAGACTCAAAAGGATGAGAAACTCTAAGACTCATTAAACATTATTGTGTGATTTCTAAACCATCTAGCTCACCATTAAAACTAGATGAGCATTTTTATTATTTTTTCCATAAAATTTCCATCTTCCTAACACTTTTACCTATCATCCACATTCCCCATTATTTCCATCCACTCCACCATACCCCCAATCACTTTATAATCAATTTTAGGAGGAGAGAGAAACACCTCTAGATCCCAAGGCAATCCTTGCCAACCTCACCATTAATGGCAAGTCTAGAACGCTCAATAAATAATAAATCCACAACCAATAAAAAATAGGATTAGTGCTAAACCAATATGATTAAACATAAACTAATTGATTATCATTGAAACCTTCACCACAATTCCATCGACCTCATTAAATGAGGTTAATGTATTTCCTTGTAAGCTATCGACCTAAGTTGATATGATATTAAAATAACATCAACAAATTAAATCATTTTTAAGTCAAGCCATGACTATACTTAATCATTAAAACATTATTCCATCACCTTAGATAATAGTGCTAGGTCGAAGGGGTTAGGGTAAGATATGAATGTAGGGTGACAAGGGTACCCAAGGGAGGTGTTAAGTCTAGGTGGGTTTAGTTAGGTTTAGGTACAGAATTGAATAAGTCACTAGGTTTAATGGAGAATAAAGAATATTCGAAGACTGGTAAGAATAAAGGATGGAGTTATGTGTACAAAAAAGGGTGTGGATGATAAAACATTAAACAATAAATAATGAACAATAATAATAAATAATGACTCATAATGATATTGGTAAGGTACAATAGTAATCACCAACACAAGGACCACAAACAAAAAATATAATGACCAAATCAAAGTGTTTGAATAACAATCAAATAATGAGTATACCTATCAAACATGTTGACATGCTTATAATTCATTGGTTCTAGGAGTACAGCCTCCATCATCTACCTAACTCATAGATAAAATTTCCAACCACCAAAAATGGCATCAATCATATTATGTCATGAATTTATAATCAATATAGATTTATAAAATCATCATCACTACTAATAAGTCCATAAAATAATCAATCACATAATTATGTAGCCAACACTATTATAAAAAGTACCACAAATAATCTAGCTAATAACCAATCTAACAAGCATAATGTTAATGTCATGATAATAGAATATATATTGAAAATATAGGATCATAACATTCTCCCCCTCTTGGAAGGGAGTCATCTTGGTGACTTAATCAAAAAGACATGCATAATGTTGTCTAAAAATATGAATGTCTTCCCAAGTAGTGCTCATTTCACTGATAGGTTCCCATTACACCAAAACATGTTGTATATCTCTGTTACATAGCTTAATTTTATGTTGGTTCAAGATTTTTACTAGTTTTAACTGGATCTTTTCCTCTTCCATGACTTGTAAATGTGTCCAATCCAAAACATGAGATGGATCAGGTATATATTTTCTTAATAATGTAACATGAAAAATATCATGAATCCTTGAAAGAGAAGGAGAAAGTGCCAACCATTAAGCAATGAGGCTAATATTTTCCACTATGTCAAAAGGCCTAACAAAACATGGTGCTAACTTGGAAGCCTTACCAAATTTAATAGAATTTTTCTATGGTCTAATGTGAAAAAAAACTTTATCTCCCATACTAAATTCATGTGGGGTTATCTTAAGATATACACAATTATTTGACCTATTAGAAGCTTTTTTTAAATTTTACCTTATTATTTCCATTTGCTTGTCATATTCTAGAAACAATTTAGGTCCATTAATAACCTTATTTTCTAAGTTATCTCAACTAATAGGTATTTTGCACTTACATCCATATAATGCTTAAAATGGTACCATTTTAATAGATAAATGGTATGAATTATTATATGCAAATTAAAATAGATGAAGATAATCCTCCTATTTTGTTTTTTGGTACATTACATACATATGCATCATATCTTCAACCACTTATTGAGCCATTTCCCATCCATTTTTGGATGATATGAAGAGCTAAAATTTAGATTTGTTTCAAAGTTTGTAGTTAAAGTACACCAAAACCTTAAAGTAAATAATTTGTCCTTATCTAATGTGATCACCTCAGGTATACCATGGAGTCTTACTAATTCCTTCATAAAGAATTCTATGAATACAATTGCATCATTTATTAAATTACTAGCAACAAATTGGCCAATGTTAGTTACTTTATCAATCACTATCAATATTGTATCATGCTTGTTATGTGATGTTTGGTAGCCCTAAAATAAAATCAAGTGAGACTACAACCCACTTATCTTTTAGAATATCATGAGGGTACATCATCCCTCTTGGATGGCAATGCTCAGCTTTGAACCACTGACATTCTAATAATTTTTGTATAAATTTAGAAACATCATGCTTCATTTCAAGCCAAAAATAAATCTTTTTTATCTCATGCATCATTTTTTTAACCTCTATATGATCATAATAAGGTATTGTATACACTTCATTAAGTAAAAAAAATCTTAAGTCACCCATTCTAGAGACATAAATTATACTTTTATGCCTTATCAATCCATCTATTGCAATAGAAAATTTAACAAATCTTTTTGCTATCAACCAAACCTACTCTTACATCATGGTAGAATACATCAGTAAACTACTATTCCAAAATAACACTTCTGAAATTTCTTTGTAATACTGATAAAGTATCAAGGTATGTACATCTTCTAAGTACATTATCCACATGGTTCTCTTTGCCTTTAACATATGATATATTCACATCAAAATTGATCAAAAATTCTAGCCACCTACACTAGCATGCATTTAAATCTTCTTTAGAAAACAAATACTCAAGACTTCGATGATTAGATTTTATTTGGAAATATTTTCTTAGTAGGAAATTTTTCCATTGTTTAAGTACATGAACAATGGTAGTAAGCTTCATGTCATACATAGGATGGTTTTTTTCATGTTCTTTCAACTTAATAAATTCTTCCTCACACTATGCAGTCCATACAAACTTCTTTCCTTTGCACTACAAGCAAGTGATGGGATACGCCACACTACAAAAAAATCAACAAAACATTGGTAATAACTAGTTAGACCCATGAAGCTTCACACTTCATGCACATTGGAAGGATCAGACCAATCTTGGATAGTTTTGATCTTGATGGGGTTAACAATAATGCCTTTTTTAGAAATAATGTCTTATAAGTAATGAATTTTAGATTCATAAAATGCAAATTTGGATAATTTTCCATAAATATTATGTTGTCTTAGTCTTTGTAAGACTAGATGGAGGTGTTGATCATGTGTAGCCTCATCTTTGGAATAATTTATAATATCATCAAGAAAAAAGAGTACAAACTTATCCAATAAATATCTAAATATGTTGTTCATAAAGTTCATGAAAGCTGTAAGTGCACTAGTTAAGCCAAAAGGTAGAACCGTGAACTCGTTGTGTCCATAGCAGGTTTTAAAGGTAGTTTTATGAATTTCCTCTTCTTTGATGCATAGATGATGGTAATCAAACCTCAAGTCAATATTATAAAATACTATAACACCCTTCATTTGGTCAAATAAATTATCGATTCTAGGCAAAGGATAATGGTTTTTTATTATTACCTTATTCAACATGTGGTAATCAATGCAAAGCCTCAGAGTACCATCTTTCTTCTTCACAAAGACTACTAGAGCACCCCAAGGATACACGCTTGGTTGTATACTTTCACTATCGAATATTTCCTATAGCTAAACTTTCAATTCTTGTAGATTAGCCACATTAATGTGGTAAGGTGATTTCAATATAGGGATAGATCTAAGTATGATGTCAATAGAGAAAAAAAATTATCACTTAGGTGGTAACCTGGGAAAATTTTTAAGAAAAACATCCATAAACTCCCTTAGAATAGGAAAATGTGCATGTTATAGTTCTTTTTCATTGGATATTTCATGCAATTAGACTACATAGAGCATGTAGCCCTTTATAACAACTATTTTCAACTATAAGGTTTAAAGTGTTTAACATCTTGTAGACCCTTGCATGCCTTACAATTCTATAATTTGGCCTAGGTCATTAGTGCATCACACTATTTTGTCCACACAATAAATTATGGCTTGATGTTCATGTAACTAATATATCCCAATAATAAGATCATATGACCCTAAAAGTTTGAGAAAAAGATTCACCTTGGTCTTAAAAACACAAAGATCTAATTCTAATTATTCCAAGCACTCAAGAATAGACACTTTCTTATCGATATAGAATTTAACTTCCCAAACTTCTCTTATCAAGATGGGTTTATTATTACATTTTTTTCGTATCAAAAGGAGAAATAAAATAATATATTACACTAGAATCAATCAATATAGTCAAAGGAAAACTATTAATTATATATTAGGTCTCGCTTAGGGTGGCCTGCAAGTCAGCATTGTGATTATACAAAATAACATATACTTTATGGTTTATTTTTTAACCTAATTTTAGTTTAGGATAGTCCTTTCTATAATGGTTATCACCACATTCCTAGCATACAATTAGTCTAGAACATGTTATTGGAATAGTTTTATCATCTGTGGTAGGTCCACATGGGTTATTTTGATATTGTTCCTTCTTATAGGAACCAGATTTTGAAGATCCATGGGACTTAAAATTCTTATTTTGATTAGAAAATTTTCTAAAATTTTTATTACCTCCTAAAAATCTATGATTAGGATTATATTTTTTGACATTCTTATTCACAAGAGAAAGGTTCTTGGCTTTAGACTACTACCTACTTGACTTGAATTTGTGTCTTAACTTTTGGTGAGACTTTTCTTTCTCCTCAGCCATGTATGTTGATTTTATGGTTACCACCAAAGTTTTTGGATTTGTCATGTTAACATCATGCATCAGAATCTCCTTAATCCTGACCTTGAACTTATTAATCTTAGTTTTTTCATCATGCATATAGTTCACATGATGTAGTAAGTTTAAAAACTTGTTTTCATATTCAGTAACAGACATGTTTTCTTGTTTTAAGAGCTAAAAATTGATTATTTTATACTCCTTATAATTTGAATTTAGGTACCTCTTATGAAAATAAGACTAAAAAATAGACCAAGACAAATTCAAATGTTAATACCCTTCAATAACACAAAGATGGTTCCACCATAATGTTTTAGGTCCTACAAGTTGATAGGATGCTACTCTATCTTTCACATTAGAAGGCATATTATGCAAATTAAAGTAATTTTATAAGTATAAAAACCAAGCATTAGTCGCATCACCTAATTATTCACTCAAAAAGTGAGGTGGTGGAAGCTTCTTCAACTCTTTGATGATTAAGTCGATGGTGGTTAAAGATAGTTCTTGAATTATAGTCCTTCTACTTGTTCCATTTATAATCTGGGTACTTCCTCTTGAGAAACCCCCTCAAGATTATTCAATATTTATTCATGGTTATCAATATTTCCTTACAAATTTAAGGGATTTCGACATCCCACTAAGGATTCCCTCATGCTTATCAGTTAGAATCCTATTGACTACTTCAACATTGGGTACCTCAGTATTGCTATCAACATTATTCATAAGTAGTTCATCTAGGTTGAAAATGGGGATGTAGCCTTGACAACCCCTTCCACATCTTTGACCTCTACCCATAGCTAGGTTAACATTTAAAGGATTTCCATGGATGCTACTCCACTTTATTATGTTCTAACCATTCTAAAAAATCAAAAGTGATAACTTAGAAGATTATAATTATTTTGAAAGAAAATATTCATTTTTAAAGTTCCCTAGAGAAAACAATTGCTCTGATACTAGATGAAATAACCCCTAAAAAATTTTAGAATTGTATATCAAAGTATATTTTGGACATGTGTTAGGCCCCCTTATAAGTTTTACTAAAGCAACACACTACATTCATACATAACTAGAATCAAAAAAAGGTAACTAAGGCAATTTGATAGAGGTAAACATGTACAAAAGGTACAATGGGTTGTTAGGAATTGATTTTTCTTGACCCTTAAAAGTTAGGACACTTTTTATAAAACACTATTCACAATACACTATTCATGATACAATATTCACAGTCACTATTCATGTGATGAGGTGGTAGTGGTGAGTTGGAAATGACTATGTCCATGATGTGATAGGTGATACAAGTGGTGATTTAGGTGTCGATGTGGCTTGTGATGAGTTGGCATGGTCCATGGAGTAATCTACATGATGTAAGTGCATGTGAGTAGAAGTGGTGCTTACCACTCCACTAAGGAGACAAGTGGTTATGTTTTTTGATGTACATGATTTTAATTTAGGTGTTAAATGAAAAAATAATGTATATGGATCAAATTTTTAAGTTTCCTCATGATCTTGAGTGGAAGAAGAAGTCACAAGTTGATGGAGAGTCTCTTGGAAGCATGTGGAGTCACATGGGATAGTGGTGAACAAGTTACTATTCTAGTTTGGAGGCACATGTGAGAGTGGGGCATAGTTTTGGAGGCTTTTAAGAGTGGAGGATGATGTTTAATAATTGGAGGATCCATTTTTGACTAAATAAAAAGCCTAAAATCATGATACTATTGCTAAATAGGGGTGCCTCTAAAGGGTGGAAAATTTATTGCCTTGCCCATTAAGTTTCTTCATCATGTAATCTACTTTGTAAATTCTATAAGTAGAAACCATTCTCCTTTGTAATTAGAAGAAGAATGAAGCTTTTGTGAATCTTGTATGCAAGTAACTAATATTTTTAATCTTGTAATATATACATTTGTGCAAATTCAATGAAGCTCTATGTAACCAATTCTTCTTCTAGGTGTAGTATACCGATGATGCTCCTGGAAGGTTACTCTACAAGTGTATGGTGTATTCTTGTTGATTGAATAATACACTGGGATGATTTTTAGTGTGGGTTTTTTCTCTCAAAAGGGTTTTCTCAACGTAATCACTTGTTATGGTATGCTATTACTTTAAGTTATATGTGTTTCTTTTAATTGTGTAAAAAGAATAAAATTTGTTTACATATTATCCTTTCAAGGTTTAGTGTAAATAAATTATTTCCACTATCCTTTTTATTCCTTTCAAGTGGTATTAGAGTTTGGCTAGTTTTTGTTCTAGTTGTGGTTTTATTGAATTTTTTAAACTAATCTAGTTTGAGTGTGAGCTTGTGTAAGAATATTATTTGGATTTCTTTTTTGAAGGAATTTTAAGATGACAAGCACATCAGGGAGAATGGAGGTTAAAAAGTTTTTAGGTAGCAATTTTGAGATGTGGAAGATGAAGATGGAATATTTGTTGATTGACTATGATCTATGGAATGTCATTGATGATAATGTCTAAAGACATATAGATCCATCTAAATAATCTAAGTATGGTGTGATTGACTAGAAAGCCAAAGGTCTCACTAGATTGTGCTTGGCAGATTTAGTACTAATTAATGTCCATGAAGAGACTACAACAAATAAGTTATGGAAAAAACTAGGTGAGATCTACCAATTGAGAAATAAATTATATTATTTAAGAATGGAATAAGGTGGATAAATTATAGACCACCTAGAACCATTTAATATGTTAATGGCTCAATACTATCAATTAATATTAAAATGGATGAGGAAGAAATATGTCAAATTTTTCTTTGTTCCTTGCCTAACTCATGGGATTCTCTTGTTATGGATATAGGAACTACTTATATAACCTTAAAATTTGAGGATGTTGTAGGTTCCTTAATTTCTAAAGAAATGAGAAGGAAAGTTTGTATCAGTTCCAAAGAGGCCTTGCGTGTTTGAGGAAGATCTAAAGAAAGAGGCAAGAACAATGAGAAACATGAAAAATCTAAATCCAATTCCAAGGGAAGATCCAAATCTCCTAGAAATACCAAGGTGAGATCTTGGAAGTGTGGAAATCATGGTCACTATCAATCAGAGTGCAAAGAGGAAAAAAAGAAAAAGAAGAAATATGATTTTGATTCTGAATCTAAGAAAGAAGGTAGCGATGCTTTCATTGCAACCTTGCTAACCCATGCAAGTAATGATGCATGGTTAATTGATTTAAGTACATCTTATCATATGACCTCTAATATAAATTAGTTTTTTAGGTATGAGGAATTTGATGGAGGTAAATTTTATTTAGGGGATGATTCTTTTCTAACCATTATTGGCCATGGTAGAGTTAAAATCAGATTTACAGATGGAAGGATTAAACATTTTGTTATTGTGTTACATATCCCGTGGCTAGCTCATAATTTATTATCTATGGGTAAACTAATAGACGAAGGTGTGTAGGTTGTATTTTTTTAAGTAGGTTGTAAGATGGTTAGAGAAGATATGGTGATACATAAAGGTTTTATGATTGGAAATTTATACAATATTGATGTATGCATGGTTGAGTACAATAGTACTTATATGAATAATACATTTGAGACTACTCCATTAGATAAAGAGATAATCACTATATCTATAGGTGGTCATGGCTTTTGGGTACCTAAGGATGCTCATTCTATGGAGTTAAAATTCCCTGTAGAGAAGACTATGTTATGGCACCAGAGACTTGGACACATTAGTGAAAAAGGCCTAAGGGCCTTAAATAATGAAAACCTTGTTGAAGGTTTGATTGAATACAATCTTGAATTTGATTTATGTGAGCATTATGTTTATGGTAAACATAATCACATTTAATTTTTCTCTAGTTATCATAAATATAGTAAAGTTTTAGATCTTATTCATTCTGATGTATTTGGTCTTGTTAATGTTCCTTTGATTTCAAAATCCACGTATTATGTTTCATTTATTGATGATTACAATAAAAGGACATGGGTTTATTTTATAGAGAGAAAATCTAAAGTTTTTAGTTATTTTAAAGAGTTTAAAGTAATTGTTGAGTTGTAGACTAGAAAAAAATAAGTGTTTGAGAAATAATAATGGTAGTGAGTTTTGCTCTAATGATTTTGATAGATCTGTAAAGATTGTGGTATATAGAGACAAAATACAACTCCACATTCACCATAATATAATGGATTTATAAAAAGAATGAACAAGACATTATTGGATAAGGATAGGAGTATGCTTAATGGTGTTGGATTGGAACAAAGGTTGTGGGCCAAAGTTGTAGTCACTGCTTGCTACCTGATTAACAGATCTCTTACATCAAATCTTGTTGATAAAAGACTATGGAGGCATGGTCTGGCTCAAAGCCTTCATTGAGACATCTTAGAGTTTTTAGTTGTGAGGCATATTCACATTTTATAAAGGAGAAGAGGAAAAAGTTGGAGAAAAAGGCTATGAAATGTATCTTCATTAGTTATAGCTATGGTGTGAAAGGATACAAGCTTTGGGATCTAAAGCACAGAAGGTAATCTATTATAGAAGTGTTATTTTTGTTGAGACTAAGACTTTTTTTGTTACACTGCATCCAGAGAAAATAGAAGAGAAATATGTGATTAAACTTCCTCCTACACCTAATAAATTTGAGTTAAGGCCATGAGAGAGATAAGAAGTTAAGGATATCTCATTACGCTCTTAATCTTTGGAGGAGGAGGTAGATGAAGAAGAACCTCCACCTCAACTTGTTTAAAGGTCCAAAAGGCATAGTCAACCACTTGAAAGGTATTCTCTTGATGATTGGATATATATATATATATATATATATATATATACTTTGAGTACTAACATTGATGAACCAAGATCTATAAAAGAAGCTTTGGGTATGAATGATGTAGAGTCCTAGAAGGTTGTTATAGAGGAAGAGATGGCATCTTTGAATAATAATGACACAGGGGATCTTGTACCATTACTTGAAGGATGTAATCCCATTGGATGTAAATGGGTGTTCAAGAAAAAATTGGTTCAGATTGCAATGTTGAGAAGTACAAAGCTTGATTTGGTGCAAAAAGATACTCTCAGATTGAGAATGTTGACTATGGTGAGATTTTTTTCTCTTATTTATAAAATGACATCCATTATACTATTGATTTCTATTTCATTAGATCATGATTTAGAGATTTAACAAATGGATGTGAAAACTACCTTCATGGTGATTTAGGGGAGGAGATTTACATGACACAGCTAGAGCACTATGTGGTGAAAGGTAAAAGAAATTTGGTTTACAAGCTAAAGAAATTCTTGTATGGTCTCAAGTAGAGTCCTAGGATATGGTACTATAAATTTGATACATATGTATTAATTTTGGGGTTTGAGCTGTCTAAATTTGATCATTGTGTTTATTACAAAATTGATGGTGATCATTTCTTAGTTATTTACTTATACGTTGATGATATGTTATTTGTTGGAAATAGGAAATTTTTGATTTTAGAGCTTAAATATCAACTGTCATAAAAATTTGAGATGAAATATCTTGGTGCTACAAGACACCTTCTTGGGATGGATATTAAGAGAGAAATAGAATAAAAATTTATGGCTTAGCCAGAGTAAGTATGTGAATTCTATTTTATAGAGATTTAACATGCAAGATTGCAAACCATTATGTGTTCCTTTTTTATTTGGAATGAATTTATCTAAAAAACAATGTCCTAAATCCCTATAAAATATGGAATACATGAGTAGAGTGACTTATCATATTATAGTCATAAGTCTGATGTATGTTATGGTTTGTACTAGACCAAACATTTCCCAAGTAATGGGAATTCTTTCTAGTTATATGTCTAATCTTGGTAGAGTTCATTGGGATGTAGTTAGAATGGTATTTAGATATTTTTAGGGTACCTCAGAGTATTACTTATGTTATCATAGTAACATTATTGGAGATAGGCATCTTCTTGACATTCTTGGTTATGTGGATTTGTATTGGGTAAGTGATGTTAATATCATAAGATCCACCAATATTTATGTGTTTACATTGTTTGGTGGTGTAATAAGTTGGATGAGAAAGAGATAGGTTGTGGTCACTTTATCAACTATAGATGTATAATATATGGAATATAATTATGCCTATAAGGAATCCATTTGGCTTAAGATATTATGTTTAGATATTGGATTGAAACAGGGTGCAGTGATAGTTTATTGTGTTAGAATGTTATTTTCCTAGCAAAGAACCTGACTTTTCATGCTAGGACCAAATGTATTAATGTACAATATAATTTTATGAGAGACATAGTTGAGGATGGTAAGCTGAAGTTAATCAAGGCAGAGACTTTGATGAATGTTCCAGATTCATTGACTAAGCCTATGAGTATAGAGAAGTTCAAATGATTTTTGAAGTCTATGGGCCTCTTGGACCCTAGATGTTAAGTTCATGTTAATATAATTCTTTTGGGTCTTGTAAGGTATTAAAAAAGTGTGAGAATGTTGGTAATTGATGTGTCTCAACCCTTACAAGTTAGGACACTATTCACAAAACACTATTCATGAGACACTATTCACATTTACAATTCTTATGATGAGGTGGTAGTGGTGAGTTGTAAATGACTATTCAGACGATGTGGTAGGTGATTTAGGTGGTGATGTAAGTGTTGACGTGTCTTGTGATGAGTTGGCATGGCCACAGAGGAATCTAAATGATGTAAGTGCATTTGAGTGGAAGTGGGGCTTACCACTCCACTAAGGAGAGAAGTGGATATCTTTTGTGATGCACATGATTTTGATTTAGGTGAAAAATGACAAAATAATAGATATGGGGTGAATTTATAAGTATCCTCATGATCTTTAGTGGAAGGAGAAGTTAAAATTTGATGGAGATTCTCTTTGAAGCATGTGGAGTCACATGGGATAGTGGGGAACAAATTACTATTCTAGTTTAGAGGCACATGTGAGAGTGGGGCATAGTTTTGGATGCTTGTAAGAGTGGAGGATGATGTTTCATAAGTAGAGGATCCATTTTTTACTAAATAACAAGCTTATAAGCATGTTACTATTACTAAATAGTGGTGCCACTAAATGGTGGCAAATTTCTTGCCTTGCCCATTAAGTTTCTTCATCATGTAATCTACTTTGTAAATTATATAAGTATAAACCATTCTCATTTATAATTAGAAAAAGCATGAATATTGTGTAAATATTTTATGCAAGTAACTAAACTTTGTAATCTTGTAATCTATATAGTTTTGCAAATTCAATGAAGCTCTATGTAACCAGTTCTTATCCTAGGTGTAGTATACTACTGATGCTCTTGGAAGGTTACTCTACAAGTGTATGGTGTATTATTGTTGATTGAATAATACATTGGGTTGATTTTGAGTGTGGGTTTTTTCTCTCAAAAGGGTTTCCCCCATGTAATCACTTGTAATGGTGTGTTATTACTTTAAGTTATATGTGTTTTTTTTTAATTATGTAACAAGAATCAATTTTGTTTGCATATTCTCCTCTCAAGGTTTAGTGTAAATGAATTATTTCTATTATCTTTATATTCCTTTCATGGGTAAAATTTTTATTATAATATAAATATTATGGGATTCAGGACGTATCAGTGTATGCATACACTAATAAGTCTTGAGTGCCATAAGTGGTACTCGTACTTCCTCATAAGACCATTTCTAGGTCCTTAACCCTAGGTAAATAACTCACTCTCCTTAGTGGGTTTCAATCCCACTCAAGGATGGTTAAGTTAAAGGATTGGTTTAACTAGGAAGGATAAATTTGTTATTCCTAAGTTATCATTCAGTTTAATCATGGGTTTAGATAAAATATACATGCTATATAAATTAAACAAGTACTTAAAAATCAACAAATAGAATCAATTCAACACTTACAGATTTTGATTCATTCATATAACAATTTATATTAAAATATAAGAGAAAATATATTAAATACAAGATTATTTAGTGCTACTATCCATGTTATAACACCCTTTAGTGTTTAAGGTAATTTCACTATTCATACATCATTTATATCAAAAATGGATGTTCATCGTAGTTCATGATGTAGTTATCACTCAATATTGCCATTTCATAGCCTATACAACTATTTAGATTGGCATAGACAATGATATAATAAAATAGTTCAAGGCATTCAAAAAAAAATATCTAAGCTTTTTATATAAAATAAATAACTTATAAAACCAGTAATAGTGAATTTAAATCAGGTAACCACTCAAGAAAGAACTCTTTTGATTTCATACAACATTCCATAAATGAATGCTTAAGGATATAATTTTAATAGAATTCAATTATAATCCAAATAGCTAACAAGAAAACAACAAGCATTCAATATAAATATTTAATTATAGAACCCAACATTATTAGGTAATGAATTTCATTTGAGTTTCAAGATGAGTGGAACCCAAATAAAAGGTTCCACTTAAGAAACTCGTATAGTTTTCATTGTTGGCAACCGAAGAAACAAGGTAAGTAGGTTTAGTTAATGGTAAAGAAGGTAAATAAAATAATGTGTGTATAGTTTAAGTATCATTGCATGGATTAAGGTGATGTGATAACTTATTTATCATTTATGATTTTATTATAGTTTCCCATAAATAATCTATGTAAAACATTATACGTGATCATAAGAATTAAATTCCTTTATCAATTAATACAAATATTTACTTATTAATCTTGGATTCCACAATTCAATGTACATAACTTAAGAAGTAATATTTTATAATTGTAAATAGAATATATACCTTGCACACAGCCAAATATGTCTAATGTGCATGATAGAAGGGAGCATTTGTTTTATTTTTCTTATGGTCCAACTAGCAGGTTTATGCATTTTTGAAAGGGTTAAGTGTCATGTATGCATCTATGTAATTATGAACAAGAGTAACAAGATAACCAACACTAATTCATCTAATGTACGTTACTATATAACTTCTATCTAAATTACCATGTAAATTATTCCTTCTGAATTAAACAACTATAGAATTAATGAACCAATGTAAAGTATCCATATATATATATATATATATATATATATATATATATATATATATATATATATATATATATATCCTTAAAGTGACAAGCTAAAACAAATGTTAACTTATTTAATAATGTAATTCATATCTGATTTATTTCTTCTATTTGAAATAGATTTTAAAAATTAAATATAATGTGAAAACATCTAAGTAAATCCCAAATGAATATTCAATTGACATGAAGAATCAATAGGGCACTAAATATTCTTAAAGATGTACATATTTATCAAACTAATCAACTAAGATTTAATCAATCTCATAAGGGAAGGTTAGATCATTGAAGGATTAATATAGTAATGAACAAGTATATATAAATTTATTACATTACATAGCTAAGTCCAACTTAAGGATTATTAAATTAATGTAGGATTAGTATGACTTGTATAATGAGTAGTATACCCAATAAATTCCATCTTGTTATGATCATAAAAAATAAAGGATCAACTCAATAATTAAATAATACAAGGTATTTGTATAATAGCTTTAGACAATAATTAATTTATCCCTTTAATATTCCATGTTCAATATATTCATAACATTTATTAGCAATGAACAAGATCACTATAACTATCAAATTAACAATTATAATTGATATTATCTATACATTTTAATAATTAATCAAATCAATATGTACCTTTGTTACCATCTTCCATATGCACTCATCAAAGCATGAAGTTGAAGCTAATCAGGATGAACCCACCCAACCAACCTTATGAGCTCAACCATCAATGGCCCTCACCACCCCAACCATTATCAAGATGGTGGTTGTGGTAACTGGGAACATGAAATGAATTATGAACACATCGATCTCCAAACAAAAGATGTATCAAATAAAAGAACATATGTAACATAGTCATATCATTCCAAGGTGAGATGGGAATAATTAAACTATTTAAGTATAGATTAGGAGTGAAGATGGTTAACTTAGGCCTTTGAATGATATAAAATGGATTAATTCAAATACATTATATATCTTTTGAATTTATCCTACCTGGAACCCCACCAATATATCAAATAGTCTTAACCATATCAACCCATAATACATACTTTTAAATATTCAGGTCTAGTATAAGAATTAAAATCCACACATTTCAACAAATAACCTAACCAAAATGAAACCAAATTAAATAATGACATAACTAGAATATTTTTCAATCCATACTTATTAATCCAACATAGCAGAAAGCAATTAATCATGCCTCTATATGTCATAGGTCTAAATATGACCCAAAAAAAATTAAAATGACTAATTCAAAGTATTAATTAAATACATCAATAATCATATTCTTATAACCTATAGGCATAATAATGTAATCATACAACATAAATAAATATTGAAGCTTAAGGTTGGATATAGTCAATAAAACAACATAGACTAGATTATAAAATAAACACCATTAAACTGAGCTAATAATAAACATAATCAAAAAATTAATAAAATTCAAGATCATATCAATCCAAATACAAACGTCAAGATGAAATATTATGACAAAACAAATAAATTCTAATCAAACA
>JARHVA010004817.1:935000-1380000 GCA_037957365.1 Torreya grandis | reverse complement strand
AAATTACCTCCTAAAAAATAAATCTACATAAGTGCTTCAAATTGCTTTAAATGCTATAATCATGAAACCTTAAAACCTTAATTCATATTACTTCATTTATTTTAAAGTTTTATTCCTTTCTAGTTGTGGGAATCATGAAGTGAGAGATAATTGCAAGAGGAGGCTAAAGAGGCATCTAAACAACCAATAATGAAGTACAATCTAAGTAATAAATACAAGCCCTACATATTTATAAATGTTTTCACACTTTTAATGAATCATCCCTATCTTTTAATGGATTTAAATTTATGTCATGTTATTTTTTTCATTTGATCTTTTCTCGAGTTTGAAAACCCTTTTTCTATCAAAACCCTTAAAATTAGACAAAATTTGGTTATCACATGGGATTATTTGTTTAGTAATGAGATCAACAATATCTTTGCATTTGTTCAGGATTTTTGTTTATAAATTATGTCAACAAGACCTCAAAAATATTATTAAGATGTGTTTTGGCATTGATGTGGCAATGGCATTTTTTAGAGTCATACACACCTACTTAGGGTTTAGGTTTGGGATGGGTCTGTAGTAGTTATTATTTGTGTTTTATCTCATGTCCTTATTTCTTAGATTTATTCATTTGGGTAAGTGTTTAAAATGGTTTTAATACCCTCAATTTCATAGGGCAAAGCAAAATAGTTGTTATGAAAAACTTAGGGAATCCACTAATCATAATCATTACACTACCTCAAACATATTTTCCCCTTGAATGTGTTTCGAGATATGGGTTTAAATATGGATTTTTTGCCATTATTTATTGATTTGAATACATCATTTAATTCACCAAATATTTATAAGTTTTTTGAAAGAGCTAATAGAAATCATCAGTCAATTTATACCTACATTGCAATTTTGCCAAAGATTAGCCAATGGAATTATCCATAAACTCTAGATTTCTATAGAATTTTATAGCAAGTATTAGGTTTTCATTTTTAAAATTATCCTTGGGTGAAACAATGAAAATTATGTCTTATTTTACTAATTTTGTCTTTATAACTATGTGAAGACCTGTGTGCCTTCTTGAAGTAAAAATCGGTAACTGTATGCCACAAGGAGATAAATGGATGTGAATGATTAAACAAGGGTTAAAGGTTAGAGTTTTTATATAATTAAATGCCCCACTATGCTAAGTTATTCCTATGTACCAATACTCCAAAGAGGGATCAAACCTCCATGTAGTTATCCCACCTAGGTGCTTTTTGAAATTAAGTCCCTTTGACTATATGAATATATCTAAATTTGGATTGAATACTTGATCATGCTTGGCTAGGGTTTCATAAAATTGAATTCAAAATTGAATCATGACTATTTGAAGTGGTTGAAAATTTTTTTGGGAAGAATAATTAACTTTTTCTCAATGTTTACTTGTGTAAATAAGTTATTGTAATAGAATTTATAAGCTTCCCAAGACTATCTAAAATGAATGAATTGAATGTGATTTTATATTAGTTCAAGTGGGAAAAAAACCCATTAAAGAGTTTATAAATATAAAGTCTGACCTTAGGGGTGTTTTCCTTTTTGTATTTTGATTATTTTTATAGAAGGATAGAAATAATAGATAGGGACATTAACTTTGGACATTTATATCATGTTGGGAATTCACGTCCCTTCAGTAAAAGTGTTGAGTTTAAGGTCTAGGTCAAGGGATACATATGTATAAATGTGTTTTCAATAGTAATCTCATTTATATAGGTGACAATATATGGCCTTGTGATGAAATTAAGTCTACTCTTATGTTTAGGATAGGTCAAATCTTTATAATATGTGTCAATTAAGTGCACATGTCAATTAATGGTAAAAGGCAATAAAATACGCATGACCAAGTATTCATGATAGATTTAGGTTAATATATCCCCCCTTCCCACCCATTTAATCTATAAATGAAATTACTAAATTAAATTAAATTCATACCTTATTATGTAAGACACATTTTATCTTTGGGCTACATAATTCAATCGTTCAAGGCATTTTAAAGTTTGGAAAAACCCTGCAAAACACATGAAGTAGTTATTTTCTTCCTTTAAAAACCTAAATTTGAACATTTTAAAATTTTATTTAAATTTGAAAAAAAATTAATTTGAAATGAAATTTTCTAAATTGAAAATTGTTTGTATTTTAATAATTTCAAAATTGAAATGAGAGTATGGAGTGAATACACATGTATGTGTGACATCCATGATGATATTTCTGACTTTTCTTGGTGATGATGCTTCCTTAAATAATTGGAGAATCATTTCCTCCTATGAATAACTTGTAAAATATGGTTCCTTAGCTAAACCATTGGAGAAAATTTTTGGGTGATCAAACCCCAACTTGAATTTTATCTTTTGAAATGAAATAATACTCATTGAGGGACACTAAACCTAAATTTAATTTTTATAATATTTTTAGCCCCAATATGTGAAATGTATTGAAATATTAATAGATTTACATACATAATTTTAGAGTGCACAATGACCCAAATTTATGCACTATGCACCTAAAGTGAATCAACCAATTAGATGGCTTGTAGATTCAATTACAATATTATGGTATAGTTTGATATAGTCTAGTTTTTTAAAGCATGATCACAAAATAATATATTACACCCTTGATCCTAACATTCTTGTAGCTATAAAAATAAAATAAAAGTGGCATGAAACTATATCATGCTCCCATTGTAATTTTAAAATTTGAAACTATATGTGATTGATCATTGTAACTTTTATTTGAAACTTTGAAACAATGTGAATTTTCTCTTTAAAACTAAAATATATCTACATATTCAATGGTATATTTCCCCATGTTATGTGATAATAAATTATTTTTGAAACATTTTTTAACTTTTAAACTATGATTGTGTCAAATAATTAAATTTTTCTTTTTGAAAATAATTCTTTTCATGCATGAGAAGCTCACTAAAATTCCCCCTTTTGAGGTGAGGGAATTTAATACTGAAAAGTTACTTGTCTAAAAAAAATTAACTTGAAACATGCATAGTAAAGGTATTATCATTGAAAATTATAGCATATGGAAAAAATTTGTTAATATAATAAGATTTGAATTTGCATATAACTTAAGAGGCAAAGCCTATAGAATGTATCAATGAATCTCATTAAATTATTATGTTAGTATGTTTATATTGCATCATATGGATCATGGCACTTATCAAACTCATCAAGATCAACAATAACAAACACAACAAGCACAAATGATAAAAAATAGTAATAGGTGGGCCAAGGTCCAAAAGCAAAGACATGTTCAAATTTCACACACATAAGGACAAGGGAAAAAGAAAGGAAATGCTCAAATGTCACACACAAATAGGGCAAAGGGACAAAGAAATAAAATGTTCAAATGTCACACATAAAACATAAGATATCATAGATATGCGATAACAAAATTATCTCACATATTGGCCAAGGGCTAGCACAATATAAAATTAAATTTGTAATCTACTATTTATAAGTAAGTATATTTAATGGAACATAGAATTAAAAAATGTATTTTAAACCATCACATATGTCAAGTGAGCCTATCCTAGAAAACAACATAATCATATACACTATATAAGATATAAATATTATCAATACATGTGTAGATAAGATAAACCTCAACATTATAGTGGTTTTATAATAATAATGCATGCATGCTATCATCTATGGATAAAATCCCCCCAATTTAACATGGTTAATGGGTAAAGTAAATTCCAACATCTTAATCCATATAAATGTTTGTATGTCTTGCACAACACTCATGAATACCAATGAAATGCATGTGTGATATAGACATAATATTTTATTTATCAATAATGAGATAAATAAAATATTGTAAAGATGTAAACTAGATTGATAACCATTTATATAGGTCTTGATTTAGGATTTTTGACAATATTTTGAATGTTTTTATATTTTGATACGTATGAGTATTTGTTTATTTTTTCAATATGGAAAATAATAATAGTAGATACTATAATTAAATAACAGGTGTTGAAAATATAGGAAAGGAGACAACTCTAGACAACTCACATAAGTGTCAATGAAAGAGATATACTAACAATAATTGAATCACTTGATACAAGGAATTTGCCTCCTATGGAATGTGAATTGGAATTTTTTTTTTTTTTGGGAGACTAAAATATGTATTCAATTTATTGATTGTACATTCTCATTTTTTTCAAATTTACATTTTTATAAATATGTCACATTTATGAATAATAGAGATTGAAATAAAGATATTTTACATGGAAATACTTAAAACTACATAGTGATTCTAGGTAAATTGTGTGAAGTTTGAAATAACATACGTTGTATATTCTAAAAATGTAGATTATAGGTAAAAATAGACAAAGGAAAGGATATACCATTAGGAAATTAAGGTTAAATGTTTCTATCCTATTTTGGATGATTTTGTCATGTAAGTAAAATGACATAATTTCAGCCAAATTTGTGAAAGCAAATAGATAAATGTCATTGTTAGCAAGAATTGATCGCTATTTGAAGACTGTCTAGATATGGAAAAAGAAATATAAGGGACAAGAATAAAATAATTTAACTAAATCTAAGATAATGTAATAATGAATCAAATTATCAAAAATGTTAACAAATGGAAGAAGAAAATACAATAAATTAGGAACTATGTACAATCATGTTTTTTTATTTTGAATGTTTGTAAGAATGTAATGATCAAGGTTGATCAAATAAATCATCTTCATCATGATCAAAGATTTAACATTCATGTAGTTACATAACATACTCTTATTTTCCATTGATTGGTTGATCATTATCACTATCATGTGGTATGCGAACTAATCATCCTTCATGTGGAAATTTAATTCCTTATTGATTATGATATATTGTTTCTTTATTTTTTTTGTAACCATAATATCCATAAAGTAAAGGTTTGTTGATATGAATGAGGCATGACCCAAAACTTTGTAAGGAAAACTCTGAGATCACAGGGGCTTAGAAATATGATGTATGCCAAGGATTCTCTCCAATGTTCATTATGATGTAATCCTTCGAAACTATATCCAATGTTTGATAATCCCCTCACATGTCAATGAGTTTCCTTTTATATAGGTTCAATATGGTAATTATTAAAATAATATCCATGAATGAATATTGTGATTGTTAAATCATTTAGGCAAGGATGGTTTTTGCTTGCTAAAGTTGTAGGTAATACTTGTTGAATTTTTGTAGTAGCAAGAATTAGTTAATTTTTTATGCCAATAATACCCTCATGTTTATATTATTGTCACCAAATTTTTCACCCTACAAGACGGTATTCAATCCTCTTCCATACTTTGGTAACATGAGAACATTTCCAAGTATGTGGGTGTACTAATAGTGTAATTGAGCCTCTAGATTTAAGCGCTAGCTCCCTGAATGTATCTTGAAATGTCCCTATCTATACCAATTGATTACTTATTGGGAAAAGAGTTAGAATTTACAAAAAATGAACCTAATATAAAGGGGTGATAGACCAAGATGTCTTCCATATGACCATCATAATTTTTTGTACTAAGAAACAAGGCACACAAACTAACTTCCAAGTCTTATGGATTATAACATGAGTCTTTCAATATGGATGTGAGATTCATGAGAGATATCCAAGGTAAGTGAACCATAGGCTAGTTTCAGACACTAAAGCTCATTGTATACTTAGAAGATAGGATCATACACTTGACAAAACTTTATATGACTTGTTAGAATAGGAACCCTTACACATATCTGAAAGGATAAGGGAAGAAAGGATAGAGAATTATCACTTTGCATCACCATACATCACTTACACACTTAGATAATTATTTTAGAACTCAAAATAAGATTTGCATTAATGTTCAAAGATAAAATATGACATCATTCCAATAGGGCTTTGCCATACATGGAGTGGAAATACTTTACAATAACTCAAGATCTATATTTATAGAAGAAAGGAAGCAAGAAAAAGGGATCTTTGGCATTAAAAAAGGGAATCAATTAGTTGAAATGTTTGAACTATAGTTACAACTACTTCTATAAATTATGTTCATTCATACCTTTTGATTGACCCCAGTTACCTTGAGTGGTTTCATAGTTAAATATTTCCTCATTGATGTTCCTTGATAGTTAAAATGGTAGGATCAAGTTGTTTTGAGTTGGGTCCTAGCATTAATGTAGTTACAATAATTAGGTCCATCTATTAGAAGTTTGTCTTATTGCTAAACTACTCTTGATTGGTTTGTCATGGCTTGAAAAAGTGGAGAGAAGGGTCATTTTCATGTAGTTGGTTCTAGAGGTGAAGTTTTTGGAGTCTACATGTCTACCTTGTTGGAATTTTATTAGGATCTAATGGTGGGATTATGACCCTAAAATATTTTCTTTCCTTGGTTGAAAGTTGCTCCTTGGCTCAACTTTGAACATCAAAAAAAGATTGGGCCAATAAAAATGCTCTAACCTATCTTTATTTTCATTGGTCCCATGGATCTTTGTTTTCATATCTTGACCCTTTGACCCATCTCACACCATTAATACGAATTAATATGATTGAGTGAGGGTCATTTATCTTATGTTAGCTTGAACATGCTCATGCCACTTGGTAATCACACATTAATTTTAGGATCCTATTGTTAGCCTACTAATTTATGTACTTATACCATGTGGTGGCCTCTCGAGCTCCTTGACATTTTTAATTCTCTCACTCTATCAGATCAAGATGTATAAATCAACACAAGTTGTAGATCTCATTGGGCCCACTCTCTTTCTAGTCAAGCTCATGCCATTATATTTCTTCTTTATTGGTCCACACCATCATATCTTGTTCAACCTATATCTCTTTAAAAATATTTAACCTAAGGACATTTTGACTTATCTAAATCTAGTTTTAACCATTAGATATCATGTTTTAGTATGTTATCTCATGTGGGCTGCTAGATCTTCATCAACTTTAAACCTTTAAGGACCTTTTAAACCCAAATGATTACTTTATGGAGCTCAAACTTTGGCATCTGCATTCTTATACTTAAGATTTGCATGAATGTATTTGACATCTATGTGACTATCACTAAGATATTTTAATCCAAACAATCAATTGATGAGGCTTGAATTTGACACTTGAATGAATGTCTTACTTTGTAGGTCCAACTTTGAATGCTCATAACTTGAGCTAGGAAGCTTACACAAACTTGAAACTTTTAGTATGTGATCTAGGCATGAATAACTCCATAGTAATGTGATCCTTTGGCTCACATAGATTTTTGAGTGAAGATTAAAAATGCTCAAAAAAGCTAGTCTATTCATTTCCATGTGATGTGCAAGATGGCTTGGCCCCTTAGACTTGGCAAAATAAACTTTGAAAGCTTATATCTCGAGATAAAAGACTCATCAAGATATGAAACTTATATAGAATGATCTTAGCACTAACTACATTGATCATGCATGGTTTGATGGTCACATGAGGTTTTATAAGCATATTTATAAAATATACAAACACACTATCTAGTCTAGTTCCTCATGATGTCTAGATGATAGTCTAGTTCATCAAACTTGCCCAAGTCATTTTTATTCAATACTTTAAGGTCTTGGTGAGTTTATAATATTTTTCCAATCTATTCCATGTCCTTGTGAGGTTATAAACACTATGAGATACTTCTTGGGTCAATTTTTAAGGCTTAGACATATAATTTCTTTAAAACCATTCAATTCCATTAGATCTTTGCATTGGGCATATTGTCTGAGACCCTTTCTCTAAAATAAATTTATCTATAGGCCTTTTGTATCAAACAAAATGTTTTAAATAAATGAATTAGGTATTTTTACAAGGACATTTCCATCAATCTTTTTCTCGAGACACTTGTTGTGGATAAAATATCTGAAAGAATTTACTCTTCAAGATTTTTGCTTGGTCACTTTCCCTAAAAGAATTCAGTCTTCAATTTTTTGTTTCGAACAAAATATTCAAAATAATCTTTACTTATATTTTTGCCTTTGAGATAAATTATTTGAAATAATTCATGCCCTTGTACCTTTTGATTGAACTTTATCTTCAGGATTTGTGTATCGGATAAAATGTTTAAAATAAATGGCGCTTTTGGAAAGATTACCTTGGATACTTTATCTAAAATAAATAGTCTACCTTCAGAATTTTGTTAGAGATTTTGTTGCAGCCATTTTTTCCAAATGAAATACACTTTTAACATTTTTATTATACACTTTCCCTAAACAATTAGTTTTCAAACTTTTTTCAAAGATACAAAACCCAAATGCCTGAGAATAATTCTAGCACTCAGCCAAAAGTAGAAAATTTTCCTAAATTGTAAACTTAAGCTTTTCTAGACTTGTTCTTGAAACTATTCAACACCATGAAAATCTTTTGATTACATATATTATTCAAAAATGACCCTTAAGACTCCAAATGACATAAGGACTGATCTAGACTATGACCAAGGCTAGAATGGCATATGAAATGACATCAATTGAGCTACAACATACCCTATGACATTAAAATAATCCCCTATACAAGATTTTTACTATATGAGGTTGACCCATTTTGTCTTGGGGGGAAAAATGGTCAATATTCTTAGCAATTTCCTAGGGGTGGCATGCTTACTATACCATGACCATTTGCCTAATCTTGTCTATTGGGCTATGGAGTCATATGTACATCAAGTTTGACATATAAATTTCCTTGAACAACACCCACACAAAAACAAGGAAAAATAAATAAGAATAAACATGAAAGTAATAACCTCAAGCAAAAACACATGTGTTTCAAAATCACTTACAGAAAATAACACGACAAAAAAGGAAACACACACCTAAATAAATTGACTCAAGTACTAACTAACGTAAGATGAAAACTTCCTATAAGATCAAAGGGGAAGGTTGAAACTTCTCTTGCTTTATGACCTAAAGGAATGAGTGAATTATGTATCCTTTTACCTTTTTACACTGATGTCTCCACCTTCCTCATGTTGTTTACCAACTTTGTTGGCATGATGTTTAATGAGAACTAAGCAATTCCAAACAAGCTAGCTATAGAAATGAACTCTTATTGCATCCAAATATCTTCAACTTCCTCATATGGTTCCTTAGATATGAACTCCAATAGTTGTTGAACAAGTCTTTCCTTTTCGGTTTCCATAGTATCCTTAATAAGATTAGGTTTTTTTTCAACTTCAAGTTCTTCAAGCTTATCAAGGAGCTTTGCATAGTCAACCTAATCTTGGTCATTATCCTCCATGGGAAGCTCATTGTCTTCCTTCTCAAATACTTGACCCTAAACTTGAAAAAGGTCTTCAAGATATTTAAATATCTTCATTTATATCTACCAATCATCTTTATCCTCCATGGAAAACTTTTCCTCTACCTTCTCATGTATTTGGCTCTTAATGTGAGATTTTGAAGATATGACAATACTCTCTGCCTTGATTTTATCCTTGATAGATTGTACTTGATTTTTGGGAGCATAAATATCTTCTTCTTCATGATCCAATACCTTTGGATTTGGATCAATATCAAGTGGCTCTCTTTATTGTTCATGAGGTACCATAGCTTTTGCCTTACCCTTACTTTCTATGTCTATAATATTTTAGACACTACCATCATCATATTTATTTATGACAGTAGATTCTTGATTAGTATAATGACCTTCATCTTTATTCTTGATGGAACACTTATCAACATGATCATTAGTATCATTATCATCCTTATCATTAGAAATAGAATATCTTGGAGAAAAATAGATACTTACCCAAATTTCCAAACTCTTTGCATATGGCATTGAGATTTTGCCATAAGTCATTTTCATTCACCCCATGAGTTTCATCTTTAAGAGTCATTCCATATATCTTGGTCTCATGATACTCTCTTAGGATTACAACTTATTGAGGAGTGACTTGATCTTCTTCCTTGATAGTATACTCCACTTCATCCTTGAGATGGTCATCCACAAATTCATGATTATACATAGAGTCTTATTCAAATGCCTCTCTCTTCAAGTCTTGGCCACATTCCTCATGGACAATTACAATAAGAACATCAATATGTTTATTTTCATCTAAGAAGGTAAGATTACACTTGCGGTCACTGAGGGGAATACCTAAGGTGATTTCCTCCTCATAGTCACACATGACATCCTCTTTGGTCAGCCTCGATTTGGATTTTCTCCTCTTCACTTGATTCTCTTAAGATGGGCTCATGTGAAGGAGTTGGAATATGAGATGAAGTATGAGATATGATGGAGGGTTGATGAATTTTATATATATATATATATATATATATATATATATATTTAGGGGGTTGATGAATTGAATATGGATTTTGAAGGGTATCATAGGGGTTGATAGTGGATTCAAGAAAGAGAAAAGCACTAATAATCTCATAGGAGAGTGACTTCTTAGATTGATTATAAGAAAAAACATCTACATAAGTAAGAGTTGCATCTTTCCAATAGTATCCTTAAGTTTATTCAATAGCATCATGTTCATTTATGAGTTATTTACCCTCCCACATGCTCAACCTCTCTATTGAGAAATAAAAGCACTTCTTTTCCATGTCTATTTGTTATTTGGTCTCCCATTGAATTTCATCTTCAACCATCTCCCATGCACTCATCCATATTTGGAAAAAACTTCCTAACCACTCCATGAGATGATTAGGAGGAACATCAAACTCATCATCCCATGTTCCCATATTTCCTTTGCTATCTATCACATTTGGTATGGATGCCAAGAATGATTAGATATGAGGTGGAGATGATGGAGGAGGAAGAAATTAATAATTGGGATCAAGACCAACCTCAACTTGTTGCATTCTATCCTACAATAACCACATCTTTCCTTATAATATCTTTATGTAAAATTTATGTAAACATCTGATTCCTTGTGGCAAGACTCATAGAATTACTCTTGAGTTTCATAGGCATCATGGTATGATTGATATGGTTCATATTGGGACAGATAGGGAGGAATTTCTTGATAGGAATATTGGTAGCCTTACTCATAGGTTTATCTAATAACATGGTGTCTATATGGGGGAAATTGAAGATTATAGGGCCACCATGGCTCATAGGACTAGTATCCATTTGTATAGGACTATTAGGGAGTATATTGTGGTTTGTAACAAGACTGCCAAGGAGGTCCATGGTAGGATTACTTACCATATATATTCATATCAACCTCATGCATCAAATGAGATGTAAAAAATTGATCAAAACTTCAACTAAAAATACTTGGACCTCTTATAACCAAAATTTATCATTTGGAGTCACCATTGGTTCTAGGTTATTTACTTCCATAAGTTTATTAGAGGAAAGACACACCAAAAATATTTCCACTATCTTGGGCCTAAAAGGAGTCACCAAGAATAAGACACTAGATTTAACTTGAAGGAGTTTCCAAATGCTAAGTAGCACACCAATTTGCAACTGATGTTTCTAAGACTAGCAATCACCTTGATAAGTTGTCTTGAAGATAATGAGTCCCACCGAGTGTGTCAAAAATTTTATCACCAGATCTTGCACCCTAGAAGAGGGTGTTCAAGCCTCTTATATATTTGGGACACATGGGAACATTTTTAGGTATGTGGGTGTACCTATATTGTAAATGAGCCTTTATATTTAAGGGCTAGCTCCCTGAATGTATCTTGAAATGATCCTATCTATACTTACTAATTATTTATGGGGAAAAGAGTTAGAAGTTGCATGAAATTAACATAATCTAAGTATGTGATACACCAAGATGTATTCCACATGACCATCATACTTTATTTTACTAAGACACAAGGCACACAAACTAACTTCTAAGTCTTATGGATTCTAACATGAGTATTTCAATATGGAGGTGAGATGCATGAGATATATCCAAGGTAAGTGAACCATAGGCTAGTTTTAGATACTAAGGCTCATTATACACTTAAAATATAGTATTTTACACTTGAAAACACTCCATATGACCTATTATAATAGGAAACCTTACACAAACATGAAAGGATAATGGAATAAAAGATAGATAATTATCACTTTTCATCACCATACATCACTTGCACACTTAGACAATTGTTCCAAACCTTAAAATTAGATTTGCATTAATGTTCAAAAGAAAAATATGACATAATTATAGTAGGGATTCACCATAAATGGAGTGGAAATACTTTACAATATCTCAAGAGTTATATTTATAGAATAAAGGAAGTAAGAGAAAGGGAGCTTTGGCACTGAAAAGGGGAATCAATCAATTCAAACATTTGAACTATAGTTACAATTGCTTTTGCAAATTATGTCCATTCAAACCTTTTGATTGATCTAGGTCACCTCAAGTGGTTTAAAAATTACATATTCCCTCATTTATTCTCCCTAATAGTTACAATAGTGGGATTAAGTGGTTTTGAGCTAGGTCTTGGTATTAATGTAGCTATAATAATTAGGTCCATTTATTTGCTACGCCCCTAACCTGTCACATGTATGAGGATAGTTTTAGCCAACTTTTGGCTTACTTATCCCTCTTTGACATTTTATTACATTTATATATGCTTTCTTTAGATTAATAGGTTGGCCTATGGAGTAACCATGGCCTAGTTAGACTATATATAGGAGGTACTAGGTAATCATTTATCATCATATTGTGAATTCTGCTCTTATTGAAGCTTGTGGATGTTGCCCCCTCGAAGTGGCTTATCTATTATTATATATTTGGATATATTTCAGTCATATTTGGATATAATTCTGTTGTTATACTTAACTCTTGAAGTAATTTCATTACAAGTGGTATCAGAGCTGCGATTTGGGCCATCTTGTGGGCAAAACACTAAATTTTTTAATTTTGTGATATATAAAAAATAGTTGCGAATTTATATGAAATTTTTTTACTGGAGGTGAAAAATCATCACATTAATCTTCCATTTAAATTTCACTCATTTGGATCAGTTTTTCAAAAGTTATCACTATTTTATGGTTTTTCATAAAATTGCTCTATCGTGCACAATTCAAAGAATTTTTCTAAGTTGTTTACATTTTTGGAAATATTAGAATTATTTGGATATGGTTTTTTCTTGGTATATTTTGATTTGAGGCTGAAATAATTCCAAAATTGCTTGGTCAAATTTGGGTCAAAAGTGTCAATAAGGGTCGACATCGTAAAAACCTTTTATGGCAGGTCCACAAACTCGGGGCCAAGGAAAGGGTGATGAAACTCCAGGAAAAACTCCTAAAAAGGATGAGATGGAGTTAGAAGGGGGTTGTAATAGACCCTTTGTACCAGGGTTTTCTGACATAGATCACAAAGTGAGCCAGCTTAACTATAGTGTGCAAGGCATTCAAAGTGAGGTGCAAGACATACAATCTAATATGCAATCCATACAAGATAGTTTGGGATATATCATGATGGATTTGAACATTAATCAATCAAATCATCAAGCTAACTCTATTTCACAAACCCACCAGGGTGGTTCTCCTAACCAATCTACTTCAAATCCAACTCCATAGCCACAGAAGAACCTATTACTAAAAGTGGATATGCACAAATTCGATGGAAAAGATCCACTCAATTGGCTCAACCAAATGGAGAGTTTTTTTGACCTACATCAGATTCCAAGTGGATAGAAGGTTACCATGGCATCCTTGTATCTTGAACCTGATCAATTCATTTGGTATCGATGGTTGTGTGCTCAAAATAAAAAGATGAGTCTCAATGTCACCTGGTCAATTTTTACAGAGCAGCTACAATTACACTATGGCAATAGTGTGACAGATAATTACTACAGCCAACTGGAAAAATTGCAACAAACTAGCTCTGTCAAGGATTATATTCATTATTTTCATAACCTATCCTTATGTGTGGAGAACACTTCTGATGTAAACTTGAATGACCTATTTTTGGGTGGACTCAAGGACCACATTCAACATGAGGTATGCATGTTTAATCCCCTTAATATTTTTGAATCTATTATCCTAGCACGTAGAGCTGAGGAAAAATTCATAGCCAACAAGAAGCAGCCATTCACTCACTTCAAAGATTGTAGCATATCATCATCAACATTTCCTCCACCTACTAGATTGACCCCTCAGCAAATTGAAGAAAAGCATGCAAAAGGATTATGTTTTGGTTGTGATAGCAAGTGGAGTAAAGTACATAGATGTGCTGAGAAGAAGTTATTCTACATTGAGGGACCAAATGAAGATGAAGAAATAGATGATGCCTCCAATGATGATGAGGAAGATATAGAGGAGGTACCTGAATATTCCCAACCTATAATCTCTTGTCATGCACTTGCAGGTATTAGCACTCCACAAACTCTTAAGGTGGTGGGTTTCCTCAATAAACAGAAGGTGACAGTGTTGATTGATTTAGGGAGCACACATAACTTTATAAACCATAATTTGGCCACTCGATTGAACTATTTCATCTACTCAGCACTAGAATTATAGGTCATGATTGTAGATGGTGGCACAATTAATTGTTCAGGCAAATGCCATAGTATTAAGCTTACTATGGGTGGGTAAAATCTTGACTCTCCTATGTTTTCTATTCCCATGGGTAACATAGACATTGTTTTGGGAGTCCAATGGCTCATAACCTTAGGTACCATTGAGATGAACTTCCAAGAACTATCCATGTGCTTTCATTCTGAAGGTAAGAAAATTGAACTACATGGATTACATGCAAAATCTCCACAATTGGTTAGTTCACATCAGATGACCAAGATGCTAAAAAAGGGGGTAGAGGGAATTATTGCATTATTATGCTCCATAGAAGTTTAACCCACAAAGGTATCTACACATCCTAATCTACAAATAATTCTTGAAGACCACTCATCTATTTTTGGGGCCATGTCAAAAGGACTACCACCAAAAAGAGAACATGATCATGCCATTCAACTAATTTCAGGTAGTCAACCACCAAATATCAGACCATATAGATATCCATATGCACAAAAGAGTGAAATTGAAAAGATGGTCCATGAGATGCTGGAGGCAAGGATCATCAAGCATAGCCAAAGTGCATACGCATCACCAGTGGTCATGGTGCAGAAGAAGGATGACACATGGAGGATGTGCCCAGATTATAGGGAATTCAACAAGTACACCATCAAAGATAAGTTTCCTATTCTAGTAATTTATGATTTAATTGATGAGTTACATGGTGCTAATTATTTCACAAAATTGGATCTTCACTTGGGGTACCATCAAATTAGAATCAAGGATGAAGATGTTCATAAAACTGCTTTTAGAACACATGAGGGCCATTATGAGTTTTTGGTAATGCCCTTTGGTCTTAAAAATGCACCATCTACTTTTCAAATCTTGATGAACACTATTTTTAGGCCTTTTTTAAGGAAGTTTGTGCTAGTTTTCTTTGATGACATATTGATTTATAGTCAGACATGGGAAGCACATCTGCAACATGTGAAACAGGTGTTGATAGTTTTGGAGAAGCACCAACTTTATGTGAAGCCATCTAAATGTGCTTTTGGAGTACATGAGTTAGAGTACCTTGGTCACATTGTTTCCCATGAAGGGGTCAAAGTTGATCCTCAGAAGATCAAAGCGATAATGGAATGGCCCATGCAAAAAACTCTCAAAAACCTTCAAGGTTTTTTTGGACTAACCGGTTACTATAGAAGATTTGTGAAAGGTTATGGTAGCATAGCAGCTCCACTCACTACATTGCTAAAGAAGGATATTTCCATTGGAATGATGATGCCACCAAAGCATTTGAGAAATTAAAAGTAGCTATGTGCACCACTCCAATTTTGGCTACTCCAGACTTCTCACAACCATTCACTGTTGAATGTGATGCCTCTGGGTCTGGATTGGGGGCAGTAATAATGTAGGAAGGAAGACCCATTGCATTTGAAAGTCATCAATTCAAAGGTAAGAATCTACAAAAACCTATCTATGAGAAATAAATGATGGCTATTCTTCATGCAGTTAAACAATGGAGGCCTTATTTAATGGGTAGACACTTTAAGGTGAAAACGGATCATGATAGTCTCAAATAATTTTTGGAGCAAATATTATCATCTGAGGAACAACAAAAATGGGTAACCAAAATGTTGGGTTATGATTTTGAAATCATCTAAAAGAAGGGTAAAGATAATGTAGTAGCAGATGCACTATCTAGACGGGATGCATCCACAGAAGCATTACTTTGTGCAATGTCCATATTGCAAGCAGATTGGGTGGATGAAGCTAGGTTAGAATGGGAGCAAGACAAGGATACATAGGTTTTGATTCAGAATCTACAGCAAGGTAATTTATCCTTTGACAAATTTGAATGGAAAGGTAATGTCCTATGGTATAAGGGTAGGTTATACTTGTGCAAAATTTTAGATCTTAAGCATAAGATTCTTGCAGAGTTGCATGCATATCCACTTGGGGGACACTCAGGGTTCTTAAAAACTTATCATATAATTAAGAAAGAATTATTTTGGGAAGGACTCAAGGGAGATGTACAAAAGTTTGTGGAAGAATGCATGATATGCCAATAGAATAAAGGTGAAACAGTTAAGACCCCAGGTTTGTTACAACCATTAGCAATTCCTAGTCAAAGGTGGGAGGAGGTTTCCATGGATTTCATCACTGGGTTGCCTTATTCTGAAGGTAATAATGTTATTTTGGTCATTGTGGATAGGCTTACAAAATATGCCCATTTTTGTGCTCTCTCACACCCATTTTCAGCAAGTACAGTCGCGGCTATTTTTATGGAAGCAATTCTCAAATTACATGGAACACCAAAAATAATTATAAGTGATCATGATCCTATTTTCACTAGTAATTTCTAGACTGAATATTTTCTTTTTTGGGTACTCAGCTAGCTCATAGCTCATCTTACCACCCCCAATCTGATGGACAAACTGAAGTGGTTAACAAATGTTTAGAGGGGTATCTCCATTTTTTTGTATTAGATAAACAAGAACATTGGGTTAAATGGCTACCACTTGTAGAATGGTGGTATAACACATCTTTCCATACCTCTTCTAAAATGTCTCCATTTCTAGCACTATATGGTTACCATCCACCTTCCATCACTTCTTCATTAAAGGTGCACACCAAGGTTTGAGATGTGGAAGAGCACATTCAACATCAACAAGAGGTTTTGTCTAGTTTGAGAGAGAATTTGGCCTTGGCACAAAATAGGATGAAGCAACAAGTAGATAAACACTGGAGTGAGTGAAATTTTGAGGTGGGTGACTGGGTATTTGTTCCTTTGTAACCTTACAAGCAGATGTCCTTGAAACAATAGAAAAAGGACAACAAACTTTCTCCAAAGTATTGAGGCCCTTATCAGGCTCTACAAAAAATTGGAAGTGTGGCTTACAAGCTCGAGTTACCTCATTCATCTCACATACACCCAGTATTTCATGTTTCTTGTTTGAAGAAGGTCATTGGATAGAAAGTTTCCACCCAGACAGAGCTCCCAGAACTAGATGAAGAAAGACGAGTCATTTTGGAACCAGAGAAGATCCTCCAAACATGTACTAAGAGGTTGAGAACCAGAGAGATTAAGGAATATTTGATCAAGTGGAAAAACCAAAGTAGTGAAGATGAAACTTGGGAAGGTGAAGAATTTCTACAACAACATCCACAGTTGTTCAACGTTGAGGACAATGTTGGTTTGAAGGGGAAGGGCATGCTACGCCCCTAACCTATCACATGTATGAGGATAGTATTAGCTGAATTGTGGCTTACTTATCCCTCTTTGACATTATATTACATTTATCTATGCTTTCTTTAGATTAGTAGGTCGGCCTATGGAGTAACCATGGCCTAGTTAGACTATATATAGGAGGTAGTGGGTAATCATTTATCATCATATTGTGAATTCTGCTCTTATTGAAGCTTGTGGAGGTTTCCCCCTCGAAGTGGCTTATATATTATCATATATTTGGATATATTTCAATCATATTTGGATATAATTCTATTGTTATACTTAATTCTTGAAGTAATTTCATTACACTATTAGAATTATGTCTTGTTACTAAACTTCTCTTAATTGGTTTATCATGGCATGCAAAAGTAGAGAGAAGGTTTTTCTTGAATTTGGTTCTAGAGTTGAAGTCATTGGAGTCTATATGTCTACCTTATTGGCATTTGATTAAGATATAATGGTAGAATAATGACCCTATAAGTTTTGCTTGCCATATTTGAAATTTGCTCCTTGGCTCAACTTTGAATGTCAAAAAATGCTTGGGCTAATAAAAATGATCCAATATATATTTGTTTTAATTGGTCTTATAAAGCCTCACTATGAGATTTTGACCCTTTGACCCATATATCACCACTGATCTTGATCAGTATGATTGAGTGAGGGCCATCGATCTTCTATCAGGTTGAATGCACTCATGCCACTTGTTAATCATGCATTGATCTCAAGATCCTACTATTAGCCTACTACTTTATGTGTTTATGCCATGTGGTGGCCTCTTGAGCTCCTTAACCCTTTAACTTCTCTTGCTCTATTGGATAAATATTTATGAAGCAGTGTGAGCTATAGATCTCATTGGACCCATTCTCTTACCAGTTGAGTTTGTGTTATTGGATTTTTTCTCAATTGATCCACACCATTAGATTTTGTGTAACCTATAGTTATTTAATGGGGTTTAACCTAGGGAGCTTTTGACTTGTCTAACTCTATCATGAACAGTTAGGTCTCATGTTTCAATATGTGAGCTCACATGGGCTACTAGATCTTGATCAACTTTAAACCTTTTAAGGACCTTTTAAACCCAAATAGTTACTTTAAAGAGCTCAAACTTTGACATCTACATGCCTTTACCTGATGTCTACATGAACATATTTGACATCCACATGACCATCACTAAGATATTTAAATCCAAATGGTTAATTGATGAGGATTGAATTTGATACTTTTGTAAACATCTTACTCTATAGGTCCAAATTTGAATGCTCATAACTTGAGCTAGGAAGCTCACATGGATTTAGAACTTTTAGGATATGATCTAGGCATGAAGAGATATATGGAACTACAATATATTGGTTCACACAAATTTCTAAGTGAATAATAAAAATTATCAAATAAGTTGGTTTTCTCATTTCCATATGATGTGTAGGATGTTTTGGCCCCTTCGACTTAGCAAGCTAGACTTTGAAGGCTTAGATCTCAAGATATAAGACTTATTGAGATATAAAACTTATAGATAATGATATCATCACTAAGGACATTGATTATGCATGGTCTGATAGTTATGCAAGGATTTCTCAGCATATTTATAAAATGTACAAACACGTTATCTAGTTTAGTTCTTCATGACATCTAGATGATGGTCTAATTCATTAGACTTGCTCATGTCATTTTGATTCAATATTTCAAGGTCCTGGTGAGTTTTTGAGATTGTGCCAATTTGGTCCATGTCCTTGTGAGCTTATGAACACTATGAGATCCTACTTGGGTCAATTTTGAAGGCTTGAACATATAATTTCTCTAAAACCATTCAATTTCATTGTAGCTTTACATTAGGCATATTGTCTTAGACCTTTTATTCAAAACAACTCTATCTATAGGCCTTTTGTATCAAATAAAATGTCCAAAATAAATGTCTTCAAGATTTTGATAAGGACCTTTCCTTCAAGATTTTGCTTAGGAAACTTAATGTGGATAAAATGTCTAAAAGAATTTTACTCTTTGGTATTTTTTCTTGGCCACTTTCCCAAAATAATTTATTCTGTAGCTTTTTTTATTTTAGACAAAATGTCTAAAACAATTTCTACTTAGCCTTTTGTCTTTGAGACAAATTCTTTGAAATATTTCTTCCTTCCAAAAAAATGTCTTAGACAATTTTCCTAAAATAATTCATCCCCTTGTACCTTTTGACTAAACTTTGTCTTCAGGCTTTATGTATCAAACAAAATGTTTGAAAAAAATGACTCTTTTGGAAAGATTGCCTTGGACAATTTCTTTGAAAGAAATAGTCTACCTTCAAACTTGTTGGAAATATTGTCATTGATGTCAAAGGTATAGCATTATTGGTGGTAAAGTCCCTATTACATTTAATGGTGTTTTTAATATTCATATCTTGGCTAATGTGTGTTAATATTTATTTAATATTAATGAATATATTTTTGGTTGCATATAAGTTAAAAGAGGGCCCATGGAGAAGTCAAAGAGTCATGGGGTAAAGATGAAAGAATAATGGGACACATTTTCTCATAAATAATCATCTTTAGGAATTCCAAGAGTCACCATGTGAAGACAAAAAAGGGTATGGCACATTTTTCCATGAAAATACACTTTGAGGAATATGAAAAGTCACCAAGATAAAGACAAAAGAGGAAAGGATGCTTTTCTTTATGAAGGGTCACAATATGACTTTTCAAATGCAAGGATATGAAGGGTCATGCAAGTTTGGCACCATTTTCCATGAGGATTGAAGGGTCACAAAGGGTGAATGCCAAAGGTCATTTGGAAATCTATAAATAAAGGCTTATGAAGCCATTTGTAATATGAAAGAGAGTGCATGGTTTGTATTTTTTTTGAAAAGAGAAAAGAAGGAGATACTATAGAGTTCTATCATTTGTTGAGTAAGAAACATTGAGAGATAGTTTTGTTTTATACACAAGATGAGTTGGTGCTCACAAATAGCTGATGTGTTGGTGCTCAGTAAAGGGGTTGGTGTTCCTGCAAGTTAGTGCTTAAAAAATTTTTAATTTGAGTTGGTGCTCATTCATATACTTGAAATTGTTCTCCATGGTTTTTCCCACTTTGGGTTTCTACGTAAAAATTTAGTGTCTCTTTCTCTCTTATGTAGTGCATGTTATTTCAGTTTTATTTCATATCTTGAATGTGTGATTAAGTGGTTAAAGAAAAGAAATAAGATTAAGTAAAAGATATATAATATACTAATTCAACCCCCCCCCCCCTCTCAGTTTATTTTGTGCTTAACAATTGGTATCAGAGCAAGTTCTTTTGGAAAAAAATTTACAAGTTGAAGGTAGATCGAGAAAGCACGATGGCTAGATCACATGAAGGTTTTTCTAAAAATAAGGCACCTTTGTTTGATGGGATAAATTATGCTTTTTGGAACATAAGGATGAAGACTTATTTTATGGCCCTTGGATTTGACATTTTACAAGTAGTGGTGGAGTAATATGAAGATCCATAGACACTTGTAACTACTCTAACAGAAAAAAAAAAAAAAAAAGGCAAGTGAAAATAAGTCTAAAGCTTTAAATGCTATTTTATGTGGTTTATATGAATCAAAATTTATTAAAGTTATGCAATGTAAATATGCTCATGAAACTTGGGTAAAACTTGAGAATATTTACAAATGTTATGGAAAGGTTCAACAAGCTAAGCTTTAGACTTTTAGAAGATAGTTTGAGAGTTTGAAGATGGAAGAGGAAGAAAATATAGAAAGTTATCTTTTGAGAGTTGATCAAATAGGTAATCAGATTCAAGGTCTTGGAGAAAATTTAGAAGAATCAATTATGGTTCAAAAAGTTTTGAGATCTCTACCATTGAGATATGATGCAAAAGTTTCAGTAATTGAATAGATGAAGAATTTAGCCAAGCTAAAGATGGATGAACTACATGGTATTTTTATGGCATATGATATATGGACCGAACAAGAGAAACCCTCAAAGAGAGAAGTTAATTTCAAGACATCAAAGAAAGAGAAGGCTAAGATTCAACAATCAAGTGACAGTTCTAGCAATGATGAAGATGACAACGGAGCTCTATTCATTTTCAAGTTGAAAAAGGGAATAGATAAATATCAAAGAAAAATGTCTTTTAAATATTTTAATTGTGGAAAAATTAGAAATTTTGTATCTAAGTGCCCAGATAAGGGTAATAGTGACAATGAAGAAAGAAAGTCTACATACAAGAAGAATTTCAAATGAAACTTCAAGAAGGGATTCAAGAAGAAGATGTTGTATTCTAAAGATCCTCGCTCAGCTAAAGATAGTGGAGTTAGTAATTCAAAAGAAGAAGAGATTCTATTCATGGCCATGGATAAAGATGCCTCCATAAGAAAAAGTATAGATGATCAACAAGAAGAATAGGTTGAAGCCGAAATAAATCTAGAAAGAGAACTCATTTGTGACTTAGAAGAGTTAAAATCTCTTGAAAATAAGAATAGAAGATTAAAGCTCCAGATTGATAAAAATGAAAAGGAGTCAAAAGAAATAATTGAAGATCTACAAGCACACTTTGAAGAAGCCAAGAAGAATGAAGAATATCTAATGGCATAGTTACAAAAAGTAAGTAAAGAATGTGAAAAGTATGTTATTGAAATTGCTTCTTTAAAAGCAAATTTGAGCAAATAAATAAAGCAATCAATGATGGAGCAGCCAATGATTGAAAATTTGAGAATAACAATAATATGTTGAATAAAATATTAGAAAGTCAAAGATTAATGTTAAATAATATAGGTATCAAATTTAAAAAAAATAAATGGGAGGCCACTACTTTCAAAGACAAGGAAAAAGGAAAGAGCTATGTTGAAGCACGTACAAAAGAGGAAATAAAAAGGAAAGAAGTTAAGAATACAAAGGACATCTTAAATAAAGAATGCTAGAGGGAACATAGCTATAAAATATAATCAAGTTAGAAATACACAAATATGTCTTATTTTTAAGGTTACTATTTTTATTGTAATGGATATGGTCATAAGAAAATAGAATGTTGAAAAAAGGCTAACAATTTTAGAAATAAGGAGAAGAAAAGTCATGTATAGTCAAGTAGAAGCCACAAAACTTTTGCTCCTCTATCAGGCTTTAATGAAGAGGCCATAATATGTTACAAGTGCAACAACTTCAGATATATGTCTTGGTACTATAAAAGTGTGTTCGATTTAGTCAATAAGGACCAAATTTTTAAGGCTCTATTCATCAAGAAGAAAGTTTAGATAGGTTTATGGCAGAAGAAACAACGTGAAAAATATATGTTTATACAAATACATTTGCATGCAAAAAATGAATAAAATCCATGGTTTATTGACATTATATGTTTGAGGCACATGATAGGAGGTAAAATCAAGTTCATAACCTTGGAGAAGATCAATGGTGGTACCGTGAAATTTAGAGATAATACTACTACCAGAATTGTTGAAAAAGGTACACTAAGTTTGGATAAAGGTACAACTAAAACTAAAAATGTTTTTTATGTAGATGATCTTAAGCATAATATTTTGAGTGTAATTCAAATGTGTGATCAATGTGACACACTAAATTTTTATGTAGAAGGTTATGAAATTAGGAGAAAAGATTCAGATGTGTTGGTTGTAAATACTCAGAGAATAGGCAATAATTTGTATATGTTATTAGACATCAAAGATCAAATATGTTGTTTGATCAGATTGAATAAAGTTAGCTATGGCACAAGAGAATGGGACACATAAATTTTGATAATCTTGTCAACATCAATAAGAAGTAAGCATTCAAAAATCTTCCAAAGATTACAAAGACATTTGACACACTTTGTGAACCTTGTTAGCATGGGAAGCAAGCTAGAAGATGGTTCAAAACAAAATAGTACTCAACCACTCAGATGCTAGAGCTTGTTCACACTGATCTATGTGGACCTATGAGAACTCAAAGTACTCAAGGTGAGAAATATTTCATATTGCTTATTGATGATTTTTCATATATGACTTGGGTAATGTTTTTAAAGAAAAAATCAGAAGCTTTCAAAAATTTCAAAGCATTAGTTGAGAATGAAACCCATTTGAAGATTAAGTGTCTAAGATTAGATCAAGGAAGAGAATTAATGTTAGATCAGTTTATTGAGTTTTGTGAAGACCATGGAATAAAGAGACATTATTCAGTAGCCAGAACTCCATAGCCAAATGGAGTAATTAAGTGGAGAAATAGAATAGTTCAAGAGATGGTAAGGACAATGCTAAATGAATCCAAGATACTAGATAAATATTGGAGAGAGGAAATTTATATAGTAGTGAATATTCAAAATAGAGCATTATTGAGGGTTAATAGTGAAAAGACTCATTATGAGCTATGAAAATACAAACCAATAACAATTGATTATTTCAAATTTTTTGGTAGCAGATGCTTCATAAAGAGAACTAACAAAAAACTTAGTAAGTTTGAATCCAGAGTACATGAAGGTATATTTCTTGGTTATTCTTTCAAAATTAAAGCTTATAAGTGTTATAAAAAAAGAACCAAGAAAATTGTTGAAAGTGCAAGTGTCAGGATAGAAGAAGATGGATAATAAAAAATTAGTGATCTAGTAGACATTCCTGAAATCATTAAAGAGGAAGATTTTGAAGAATTAGATGAAGATGAGAAGAAGGAGAAAAGGACACCAAAACCCCATCCAAATATGTTCAGATAAATCATAATGAAAGTGACATCATCAAAGACATAAATGAAAGAATTCACACTAGAAGAATGATGGTAAGTGAATCTGAGCAAGTTAATTTTTCTTTGTTATCCAAAATTTATCCTAAAACATTTTTAGAAGCTAGACATGATAATCATTAGGTTAAGGTAATGTATGAATAATTAAATCAAATAGAAGATAATGACACTTAGGAATTAGTGCCTAGACCAAAAGATCATAATGTGATAGAAAAAAATGGGTTTAGAGAAATAAGTTGAATGAAACTAGAGAAGTGACCAGGAATAAAGTGAGATTAGTATGTAAAGGATATGCTCAGATTAAGGGAATAGATTTTGAAGAAAATTTTGCATTAGTGGCAAGGCTAGAGGCTATTAGAATGTTTCTTGCATATGCAGTATTTAAAAATGTCAAAGTGTTTCAGATGGATGTCAAATCTACCTTCCTAAATGAGAATCTAAAAGAAGAGGTCTACATTGAGTAGCCTAAGGGATTTATTCTCTCAAATATTAGTATCCATGTATGCAAATTGAAGAAAACACTATATGGATTGAAATAACCTCCTAGATCTTGGTATGTAAGACTTGATAAATACCTGTAGGATCAAGGTTTCAAGAGAGGATTTGATAACAGTAATCTCTACATCAAAACAGAAGGTGAGCATCAATTAATTATTGTGGTATATGTTGATGACATCATTTTTGGAGGAAACATTGAAAATATGACAAAGACTTTTCTAATAATATGCAAAAGGAATTTGAGATGTCTATGCTTGGAGAATTGTCATTTTTCTTAGGATTGCAAATATTTCAGTCAGATAAATAAAAATTCATATCTCAAAGTAAATATTCCAAGGAAATGTTGAAGAAATTTGGTTTTGAGGATTGTGCACTATTTGGTACACTAATTTGTATAAGAAATAAGGTGAGCAAGGATGAAGATTCACCTATTGTAGATCAATCTTTATATAGATCTATGATTGGTAGTCTTTTATATTTAATAGCATCGAGGCTAAACATCATGCATGTAGTCATGTTTAATTGGTGAAGAGAATCTTTAGATATAGCAGGGGCACACTAGATTATGGATTGTGGTATCCCATAAGTAGATATGTCACTTTGGTTGCTTATACAGATTCATATTGGGTAGGTTTCTTGGATGATATAAAGATTACAAGTGGAGGATATTTATTCCTTAGTGATAGCTTAGTATCATGGCTAAGCAAAAACCAAAACTTAATATCACTTTTCACAACTGAAGCAAAATATATTGTAGCAGTATTGTGTTATACTCAACTTCTTTGGATGAAGCAAACTTTGGAATATATCAAGGTAAAATATGATGAACCTATTTCTATTTTTTATGACAACACAATTTTTATTAATATTTTTAATAATACAATAATGTATTTAAGAACAAAACATATTCCTATTAGATATCACTTTTTGAGAGAGAATGTTGTAGATCAATAAGTTAATATGGAATATATCAATACTACAGAGTAGATTGTAGATATTTTTACAAAGGCACTACCAAAAGACACATTTGAGTATCTATGGGAGAAGTTGGGAGTAATTTCTTTTACTTCTTGCCATTGAGGTTTAGCATTAGTTGAGGGGGAGCTAAGTGTTAGCTCTAGGTAGTCCCTTTACCATTGATGTCAAAGGGGGAGAAGAACAAAAACAAGTATAGCTATAGGTGACGGTGAAAAAATAGGTATAAAGAATAGGTGCAGGGAACAGGTACATGTTACTTCAATAAGGGGGAGTTACTGTATGTTTTTTAGATGGTAGTATGTGCAAGTTTTAGGATGTGGTAGTTTTAGATTGAGGTTGACATCAATGACAAAGGGGGAGATTGTTGTAAATATTTTAATTGATGTCAAAAGTCTAGCATTGTTGGTGATAAAGGCCCCATTGCATTTAATGGTGTTTTTAATATTCATATCTTGGCTAATGTGTGTTAATATTTATTTAATATTAATAAATATATTTTTGGTTGCATATAAGTCAAAAGAGATCCCATGGAGAATTTAAAGAGTCATGGAGTAAAGACAAAAGAGGAATGGGAGGAATGGGATGCATTTTCTCATGAAGAGTCATCTTGAGGAATTCCAAGAGTCACCATGTGAAGACAAAAGAGGGTATGGTGCATTTTTTTATGAAGGGACACTTTGAGGAATACAAAAAGTCACCAAGATAAAGACAAAAGAGGAAAGGATGCTTTTTCTTATGAAAGGTCACCATATGAGTTTTCAAATGCAAGGATATGAAGGGTCATGCAAGTTTGATGCCATTTTCTATGAGGATTAAAGGGTCACAAAGGGTGAATGCCAAAGATCATTTGGAAAGCTATAAATAAAGGCTTAAGAAACTATTTGTAATATGCAAGAGAGTGCATGTTTTGTATTTTTTTTCAAAGAGATAAAATTAAGAGATATTGTAGAGTTCTATCATTTTTTGAGTAAGCAACATTGAGAGATAGTTGTGTTTTATACACACAAGTGGGTTTGGTGCTCTTATGGGTTGGTGCTCACAAATATTTGTAAGGGGTTGGTGCTCATAAATATTTTTTGTGTTGGTGCTTGGAAAAGGGGTTCGTACTCCTACAAGTTGGTGCTCCTACAAGTTGGTGCTTGTAAAATTTGTAATTTGAGTTGGTGCTCATTCATATACTTGAGATTGTTCTCTATGGTTTTTCCCACTTTGAGTTTCCATGTAAAAATTTGGTGTCTCTCTCTCTTGTGTAGTGCATATTATTTCAATTTTATTGCATATCTTGAATGTGTGATGAAATAGTTAAAGAAAAGAAATCAGATTAAGTAAAAGATATATATTATACTGATTCACCCCCCCTCTCAATATATTTTATGCTTAACAAAATTTTGTTAGAGATTTTGTTGCAGACATTTTATCAAAAGAAAATATTCTTTTAACATTTTGATTAAATAATTAGTCTTCAAATTTTTTACAAAGACACAAAACCTGAATGCCCAAGAATAATTCTATCACTTATCCAAAAGTTGAAAAAAATCCTAAGTGTAAACTTAGGCTTTTTTGGACCTTTTTTTTTAAGCATGGGTTATACTGAGAGGGGGGTGAATCAGTATATCATATATCTTATAAAACTTTCCCTTAAACCAAATTCCACTTAATCAAACATTCAAGATATGCAATAAAACTCAAACAATAAACACCACACAAGATAGAGAGAGACACCAGATATAACATGGAAACCCAATGTGGGAAAAACAATGGAGAACAATCTCAAGTATATGAATGAGCACCATCCCAAACAATATTTGCAAGCACCAACTTGTAGGAGCACCAACCCCTTTACTAAGCACCAACCCAAAAACTATTCATGAGCACCAACCCCTTTGCTGAGCACCAACCCAGCAACAATTCATGAGCACCAACCCACAGGAGCACCAACCCCTTTACTAAGCACCAACCCCTTTGCTAAGCACCAACCCATCAACAATTTGTGAGCACTAACTCACATGAGCACCAACCCCTTTGTCGAGTACCAACCCAGCAACAATTCATGAGCACCAACCCACAGAAGCACCAACCCCTTTGTGTATACCACACACCTATCTCTCAATGTTTCTATCTCAACAAATGATAGTTCATTACAACATCACTTTGCTCTCTCTCACCTTTTCTCTTCTAAGCTAGATATAAAAAATACAAATCATATTCATCTCTCACAATTGCTCTTCTAAGCTAGATATTACAATATCAAATCAACCTCTATCTCTCATATTAAAAATGGCTTCTCAATCCTTTATTTCTAGCTTTTCAAATGACCTTTGGCATTCCCCCTTTTTGACCCTTCAATCCTCATGGAAAATGGCACCAAACTTGTATGACCCTTCATATCCTTGGCTTTGAAAAGTCATGTGGTGACCCTTCATGATCAAAAATGTCCTTCCCTCTTTTGTCCTTATCTTGGTGACTTTTCATATTTCTCAAAGTGTCCCTTCATGATAAATTGCACCCTTCCTCTTTTTTCTTCACTTTGTGACTCTTGGAATTCTCCAAGATGACTCTTCATGGTAAAATGTATCCCATCCTTCTTTTGTCTTTACCCCGTGGCTCTTTGACTTCTCCATGGGCCCTTCTTTTGTCTCATATGCAACCAAAAATATATTCATTAATATTAAATAAATATTAACTCACATTAGCCAAGATATATTTATTACAAACAAGATTAAATGCAATGGGGCCTTTATCACTAATAATTCTAGACCTTTCACATCAATGACAATATTTCCAACAATCTCCCCCTTTGTCATTGATGGCAACCTCAATCCTAAAACTACCACATCTTGTCACCTGCGCATACTGTCATCTAAAACCATATAGTAACTCCCCCTTACTATAGCAACCTATACCTATTCCCTATACCTATTTTTGCACTTGTACCTATACCTGTTATTCTCCCCCTTTGACATCAATGGAAAAGGGCCTACTTGGAGCTAACACTTAGCTTCCCCTCAACTGATGTTGAACATCAATGGCAAGAAGTAATAGAAATTACTCCTAACTCCTCTCGTAGATCTTTGAATGTGTCCTTTGATCATGCTTTTGAGAAGATATCTGATAATACATAAACATTATTCCCTATCCTTTGAGCATCTACAATCAGCTCATTTGAATCTTTTCTTCTAATATCACAACCTTTAGCATGAAATTTTAATGTGTATCCTTGATCACATATTTGACTAACACTCAATAGATTATGCTTAAGACCTTTTACATACAAAACATTTTTAGTCTTAGTTCTACCATAATCCAAACTCAAAGTACCTTTTTCAGCTATCTTGGTAGTGGTTGTATCTCTGAATCTCACTATGCCACCATTGATCTTCTTTAGAGATATGAACTTATTTTTATCTCCTATCATATGTCTCAAACATCTACTATCAATTAACCATGGCTGATATTTACCTCTTAGATGCAGGGCTGTCTGAACCATCATAGAATCTTCAGGTTGTTTCTTCTACCATGAACATGTCTGAACTTTCTTCCTGATGAATGGAGCTTTGAAACTCTAATCCTTCTTCTTGATGAATGGAGCTTTTAAAATTTGATCCTTCTTGATTGACTCAAACACACTTCTACAATACTGAGCTATGTGTCTAAAGTTGTTGCACTTATAGCATACTATGGTCTCTTCATCAAAGCTTGATAGAGGAGCAAAAGAGTTGTGGCTTCTGCTTGACTCTACTTGACTTTCCTTCTCCTTATTTCTAAAATTGTTATCTCTTTTTCTACATTCTAATTTATTGTGACCATATCCATTACAATAAAAATAATAGCCATGAAAATAAGACCTATCTGTATATCTCTAACCTGATTGCCTTTTGTAGCTTTATTCCTTTTAGCCTTCTCTATTTGAAATGTCCTTTGTATTCTTCATTTCTCCCATTTTTTTTTCCTCTTTTGTAAGAGCTTTAGCATAGCTCTTTTTATTTTCAAATCTAATCCCTGTCTTGTCTGAATTTGCTTTTTGACTTTCCAACATCTTATTCAGCATGTTAGTGTTATCCTCAAATTTTGAATCACTAACTATTTTATCATTGACTACTTTCTCAATATCTTCTTTTAAAGAGGCAATTTTAATAACATACCTTTGACATTATTTTCTTGCTATTTCTAGCTGTGCTGTGAGATATTCTTCATTCTTCTTAGCTTCTTCAAAGTGTGCTTGTAGATCTTCAATCATTTCCTTTGACTCCTTTTCATTTTTCTCGATCTGGCACTTTAATCTTTGATTCTTCTTTTGAACAACTTCTAACTCTTCTAAGGCACAAATGAGTTCTCCTTCCATATTCAATTCAACTTCCTCCACTTCTTCTTGATCATCTTCATGTATGGCCATGAATAGAATCTCTTCTTCTTCTGAATCACTGACTCCACTATCTTCGACTGAGCTAGGATCCTTAGAATATAGGCTCTTCTTCTTGAATCCCTTCTTGGATTTGCCTTTGAAATTTTTCTTGTATGTAGGCTTTTCTTCTTCATCATCATTACCTTTATTTGGGCATCTAGCTAAAAAATGTACAATCTTTCCATAATTAAAACATTTAAAAGGTATTTTTTCTTGATATTTACCTATTCCTCTTTTCGGCTTGCAAATGAAAAGTGCTATGTTATCATCTTCATCATCACTAGAACTATCACTTGAATCTTGAATCTTAGATTTCTCTTTGACGTCTTGAAAGCTACTTCTCTCTTTGAGGGTTTATCTTGTTTTGTCCACATCTCATATGCCGTTAGAATACCATGAAGCTCATCCATCTTTAGCTTGGCTAAATTCTTCATCTCCATGATTGTTGAAACCTTTGCATCATATCCCATTGGTAGAGATCTCAAAACCTTTTGCACCACTATTGACTCATCCAAAATTTCTCCAAGACCTTGAATTTGATTTATGATTTGATCAACTCACAAAAGATAACTTACTATATCTTATTCTTCTTCCATCTTCAAACTTTCAAACTGTCTTCTAAAATTCTAAAGCTTAGCTTGCTAAACCTTTCCATCACCTTTATAAATATTCTCAAGTTTTACCCAAGTTTTATGAGTAGATTTACATTGCATAACTTTAACAAATTTAGATTCACATAAACCACATAAAATAGCATTTAAAGCTTTAGCATTACATTCACTTGCCTTATTTTTTGCTGGAGTAATTGCAGATGTCTATGGCTCTTCATATTCCTCCACCACTACTTTCCATATGTCAAATCCAAGGGCCATCAAATAAACCTTCATTCTCATGATCAAAAAATCATAATTCATCCCATCAAACAAAGGTGCCTTATTTGTAGAAAATCCTTCCTGTAACCTAGCCATCCTGCTTTCCTGATCTACCTTCAAGCTATAAAACTTTTCAAAAAGGAACATGCTCTGATACAAATTGTTAAGCATGGGATATACTAAGAGGGGGGGTTGAATTAGTATATCATATATCTTATAAAATTTCCCTTAAACCAAATTCCACTTAATCAAACATTCAATATATGCAATAAAAATCAAACAATAAACACCACACAAGATAGAGAGAGACACCAGATATAACGTGGAAATCCAATGTGGGAAAACCCATGGAGAACAATCTCAAGTATATGAATGAGCACCAACCTAAACAATAATCACAAGCACCAACTTGCAGGAGTACCAACCTCTTTGCTGAGCACCAACCCAGCAACTATTCGTGAGCACCAACCCACAGGAGCACCAACCCCTTTGCCGAGCACCAACCCAGCAACAATTCATGAGAACTAACCCATAGGAGCATTAACCCCTTTTTCAAGCACCAACCCAACAAAAATTCATGAGCACCAACCCACAGGAGCACTAACCCCTTTGTTGAGCACCAACCCAACAACAATTCATGAGCACCAACCCATAGGAGCACCAACCCCTTTGTCGAGCACCAACCTAGTAACAATTCATGAGCACCAACCCACAAGAGCACTAACCCCTTTGCCGAGCACCAACCCAACAAAAATTCATGAGCACCAACCCATAGGAGCACCAACCCCTTTGTGTATACCACACACCTATCTCTCAATGTTGCTATCTCAAGAAATGATAGTTCATTACATCACTTTCCTCTCTCTCACCTTTGCTCTTCTAAGCTAGATATAACAAATACAAATCATATTCATCTCTCACAATTGCTCTTCTAAGTTAGATATTACAATGTCAAATCAACCTCTATCTCTCATATTAAAAATGGCTTCTCAAGCCTTTATTTATAGCTTTCCAAATGACCTTTGGCCTTCCCCCTTTGTGACCCTTCAATCCTCATGGGAAATGGTGCCAAACTTGTATGACCCTTCATATCCTTACCTTCAAAAAGTCATGCAGTGACCCCTCATGATCAAAAATGTCCTTCCCTCTTTTCTCCTTATCTTGGTCACTTTTCGTATTCCTCAAAGTGTCCCTTCATGAGAAATTTCACCCATCCCCTTTTGTCTTCACTTGGTGACTCTTAGAATTCCCCAAGATGACTCTTCATGGGAAAATGTGTCCCATCCTTCTTTTATCTTTACCCTATGGCTCTTTGACTTCTCCATGGGCCCTTTTTTTGTCTCATATGCAACCAAAAATATATTTGTTAATATTAAATAAATATTAACTCACATTAGCCAAGATATATTTATTACAAACAAAATTAAATGCAATGGGGCCTTTATCACCAATAATGCTAGACCTTTGACATCAATGATAGTATTTCTAACATATTTTATCAGAAGGAAATATTCTTTTAACATTTTGATTGAATAATTAGTCTTCAATTTTTTTACAAAGACACGAAACCTGAATGCCCAAGAATAATTCTATAACTTATCCAAAAGTTGAAAAAAATCCTAAGTGTAAACTTAGGCTTTTCTAGACCTTTTTTTGCAACTATTTGGCACCATGAAAATTTTCCACTTGCATATATGATTCAAAAATGACCCTTAAGACTCCAAATGACACAAGGACTAACGTAGACTATGACCAAAGATATAATGGTATATGAAATTACAATTAATTGAGCTACAACATAACCTATGACATTATAAAAATTCCCTACAATATTTTGACTATAAGGGGTTGACTTATTTTGTCTTGGGGGAAATGGTCAACATGTACTTTTAAAAAAATTATTGTAATGTAGTAAAATGTTTTATATCACATCTTGTGATTACATGATAAATATAAAATGGTTTACCTTCTTTATTTAGAATATGGTTTTTTGATCAATGTATATTAATAGGTAATTCAATGATTTTATTTTCTAATAACATTGACAAAAGTGTTGTGAGTGTATCTTGATGTGGTGTAATTTGGATAAATTGTGACACTTTCATCTGATATATCCACATTATTGAATAATTTTTTTAAAGGTGCCATATAAGGGTTCAAATTACAACTATTGTTTACATTATTTTATTTTTCCAATTTAATTTTATTATAAGCATATTTAACAACAAAAAAATTGCCTTTAAGAGAAGATGCTTGTAATTTTGTTTTGTTATTGACTAACTCACATGCATACTTATGCACATATATATAAGCTATCAAAATAAATATAAGTATTATAAAATGATCTTTATTTAAGTGGATAAATAAGACATCTACAAAATATGAATTGTAGTTACAAATCTAAGGGTCTATATGTCAAAGTTTGTAATACATCCTTGAATCTTATATCATAATCTCAAATAGACTCATCATCATGTTGCCTTAAGCATTGTAATCTTCTAATTTTAACTTATGTATATCATGTCTATTAAAATATGATAAGAATATGTCCTCTAGTTTCTTGAAAATAGGTAAGGAACCATTGGAAAGTCTATAGAACTAATCACTAGCTTCTCATGTTAGACTTATATGGAAATATTTTAACAATAAGTAGCCATATTTAGCCCATTGACCAAATGAATGCACATATTGAGATAAATGATTGGAAGGGTCTCCATGACAATTAAATAAAGGTAACATATGCATGATGAAGTTTTTGGTTAAGGATTTTCAAATAAAATTTATGTGAGAGGTTTATTTTTGATAGTGTTATCATAAATAGTAACATTGCATGATAACATTTGTAAATTGAGAATTCAAAATCACCTTTGGAGGTATCCTATACCATTCATCATAGATATGATATAACTGGTAGGAATTTTTGAGGTTTAAAAAGTTGTATTCATGGGTTATAATTTACCATATATTTCAAACATAGGATTAGTGGATGGTTCATAACCAATATTGTATTAAATATTCACATCATTTAAAATGTAGTAAATTTTCCTATTTATAATTCAATACATGAATTAACATTCATATCATTTTATTTTTTTAAGGAAGACCTGATGTCATTATGAATGTCACAAAAAAATTATGACTAGATAAAGAAGTATTTGGCACTTGTGTATCTAATTGTGTTGTGTGAGGGGGATGGGAAGGAACATATCGACCATATCTATGCTTTCATGACCCACCTTATTGGTTATCAACAAAATGGATTGTATTATCCAATATAAGTCACAGGCAAATAGTGTAAGTGGGATGATGATTGTTATAACCTTAGAGTATAGGAAAATCAATGAAAGGTGTCACACATGCCATTTGTTGTCTAATTTTTATTTATAATATTTCTAATTTAATATTTAAGAAAATAGATTTTTTTAACATTAGTAATTTCCTTTGTTTAATATCTATAACATTGTAAACATTTTAATCTTCGTTTTCATAAGTTATGCTTGATTTAATAAAATTTTCCATTGAGAATGTTTGCATTTTATCTTTTACAACCATAAAATTGTGAGTAATAAGTATGAATATAGTAAATAATATATGAAACCATCAAATTTTGGAATCTTAAGGAATACCTAAGGTTATAGTAAGTTATAATAATAAATAGGTTGACCAAATGTTTATGATGAACACATAAATTGAATAGAATAACATAAGGTGTTGTAAATACAATTTTAAATAATAAATTGAAGATAAATAATTTAAATTAAAATATAAATTAACAAGGCTAAATGATTTAAAATAGATATGAATTTATTTTATTAAGTCGTCAATAAATAAAATAGGAAAATAGAATGTAGGAACAAAAAAATGTAAAAAACCCAGAAACCTTCTACGAGATGAGCCTATCTACCCTCAAAGATAAGAATGCATAGTAGGGTACAAGAGAGATGATCACTATTATCCCTATTAGTTGATCTTGTCTTTTTATAAAAAACTATAACATTTGGAATAGTTGGGTGTGATAGTAAAAATTAGGTTTTCTTGTGTTGATTTTATTTTGGGAATTGTGTAGAGACATGATATGTGCCTTATTACATTTAAAACCCCTAGATTTATGTCATAAGGATATAAATGGATGTGAAGAAGTAAAGAGTGGTTAGTGTTTGTATTTTTGTTAGACATAAACACCCCACTATGTTGAGTGATGCTTACATACCAATACTCTAAATAGGGATAAAACCTCCATGTAGTTATCCCACATAAGTGTTTTGTACAATTGTGATCCTTTGAATATATGAATGTATTTAGATTTGGATTTAATAATTGATCATGATTGGCTAATATTGTATAAAACTAAATTCATACTTGGCTTATAACTACTTGAAGTTCTTAAAAATTAATTTAGGAAGAATAGGGAACTTTTTCTCAATGTGCACTTGTGTAAGTAAGCTCTTGTAATTAAATTGATAAGCTTGCCAAGATAATCTAAAATAAATTAGTTGAATTTGATTTATAGTGGTTTAATTTGTAAAAATACCCATTAAAGAGTTTATAAATATAAATGTTATATTTTGCCTTAGGTGTGTTTACCTTTTTGTATTTTAAATGTTTTGATGGAAGGACATAAATGTCAAACATGGACAAGAATGTTGAGTGTCCATACCCTGTTGGGAATTCTTGTCCCTTTAGGAAAAGTGTTAATTTTGAGGTTTAAATTATGGAATATATATGTATAAAAAAATTAGTATTAAGATCATTTTTTTCAGTGATAATAGTTAGCCTTGTGACAAAATTAGCTCTCCTCTTATGTTTAGGATAGGTCAAATTAGAAATATAGGTGTCAATTAAGTACACATGTCAATTAATATTAAAAGGGGGAAAATAGGCATGATTAAGTATTCATGAATAGATTTAGGTTACTAAAACACCACCCTACCATTCATAGTAATGAATATGTTGACAGTGCACAAAAATATATTTTTTAAATCACATATCACTAGATAAATATAATCTCTAACAATAATAATCACAAGTATTACCCTCACAATACTAGTATCATCTAGGTTAACCATTAATATACTAATGTACATGAATAATATACTCCCATATATCCATAATATACACTCCAACTCATGGAAAAATAATATGCAATCTTAATATACATTAGACATACTCTAGTGCCAATGTCATCTCCATTGTAGGAAGCCACAAGCTACAAATATATGCATTCCACCTTCCATTAGGTTGGTTATGAGGTGCATACCATAGTTTATATTCCTAATACAATATTTAAAACTAATATCTACCCTCTTCAACACATGTATGTTTCATATACTAGATCTATACTAGTGAGGATCTCCATGTGACACCCATACTAGAACTTGTGAACATGCATGTCCCTCTACAAACAAGCACAAACAAAAATAATATCAGCCATAAGTATATACTATGAAAATAATGATTATAAAATCATTAAATAACTATTTTTCATGGGTGTATCCATCCACAAATAATTTTTTGTGTTAGACTTTAGGGTTAGGGAGAGAAACCTTAAGGTTAGACAACCACATCAAATCTCAGGATAAAAACATCAAGAGTCTGATGGTATTATATTTTTATGGACACTACCACCAAGTAACCATACATGATAAAACATACATAAAACTATATATTTTTAAAAATTGAAAATTTTCAAAAAAATAATGGCTCAAAAATGTGAAATTTTCACACATACCAGGTCCTCCGATGGTTAGGCCTATAGTGCAGCCTCTAGGGACTCATAGTGAGTGAGAAGTAGATCTTGTCAACTTTGCATCATGATCACATTAAAAATAAAAACCCTATCACTACAATGTTCAAATGAAATATAAAAATCTAAAAAAATAATATATTTATATGAATTGAATTTTAAGTATTACCTATACATAGTTAGTTTTTCAATTATTATTTGTAAAACTTATGGACACAATATCTTGCAAACTGTAAATCAAAAACATGAATCATAAGTTTCATTTTAATATAGGAAAAACTATATTACACAATATACTATTTATGATATACTTATGCTTATTTCCATATAAAAATATATATGGTTTCACTTCTTATATGATTGATTTCCATAATCTTAGAAAATGGGGGAATATTTCTCTAATAATCAAGATATAGTTGAATTTGATATAAAAATTATTAACACTATAGAATAAAAATACAAAGATGGTTAGTCAATTATTAGTGATAGGAAATCAAAAAAAAATAAAGACATAACACTTTAAGCCTATTCCCTAGGTATGAACAAGATTAATAAATAGAAGAATCAAGTAGAAGACACAATATGGACATTTATACCTTCTCTATAGACTCTTTTTCTTGTTGGATTAATAAGCATGTTTATGCTCGACTTGTAGACTATTGATATTTAGCAATGTTTACTCTACATGTGGGTAACATTTACCCTTGTCTACCATTTTTTTGGCATGAAAATAGTTGAGAATGGTTGAAGTTCTTTGTATAAAGTTGATAGAGTATGTTTACATGATGAACCTTGCTAAAGATAGAGAGTTACCCCTCTGTTTATATAAAATTTGAATCATTTGGAACCACTGATCTCATTTTTTATATCAATGAAGGATGATAAAAGGTTTGTGAGCCATTGATCTCATTTGTAAGATCATTAGAGGAAAATTAAGAAGCCATGTGAAGGATATGGCCCTTTTCTCCCACCCATGTGAGTGGGTAATAAAGTGTCCTTCCATATATTTATCCCTTAGCATGACATACTTGCCAAGTTGGCAAGTTGGAAGATGAGGAGGATAATTAGATTTATTGAATTTTAAATATTCATGAAATGTGCATTCTAATTATGTAATTGATTAATTAACCCAATCAAATGATTAAGTAATTTATATGAAGGAGTATTTGTGATCTCATTTTAAATTTATTTGGCTTTTGAATTAATAGGTTAATGAGATGCTTATGAAGTGAAGATTGATTTTATAAGGATTGTATAATAATTTAATGAAATGATAAAGTATATTTGCCTAATTAGGGATGCACTGCTATGATTTAATAAGTGCATGTCAAATGTGTAGAGTAATTGGGATTACTTGATTATTTTTGGTTAAATATATGTTTGATTGTAAAAGGTAGCTTCAATCATAGTTTAAACATGAGAGTGATTAAAATGTAATGTCTACATTTTTTCCTTGTTTTATAAGTCATTATGAGATGTACAGTGAAGTAGAATCTTTTAAAATATTGAAAAAGTCATTAAAAGATAATAAGAAGATGAGGAAAATTAAATAATGATTGAATAATGATGACCAAGTTGATGATCCAAAATGGTTATTGATGAACTATAAATTATGCCCCAATATTTTTGTTAATGAGCTATATATTCCTCCTTGATGGGTTGGGTTTAAATCGATGTATAATAGATAGGCCCTCAAAAAAAAGATTTAGAGCAAACCGCTAAAGAAGAAGAGAAAAATAACACATTGACAATATTAATCCACTTGAGATAATGCTAGGATGTTTGGATTTCCAAGAATGAAGAAGGATGAAATTTCCCCAAGTAGGTTTTAATTATATATTCCAAATTAATCTACCAACTCGGACTTGCCCCAAATAGGGCAAAAGTAGTGAGCTAGGAATCACATATTACCCCAAATAGGATGGAAGTGATGTGTTTTACCCTAAAAAATATCAAAAATGAATGATTATATCCCAAAAATAGCCTATTTTTTATGGTAATTTAGGAATGTTAAAATTAATGGGATAGATAAAACATGTGTGTAAATGGTAGAATAATTTTTCATGACTAAAGAAGCCACAAAAAACTAATCACATAAGGACGGCCAAAAGTGATGATACACTAAGTTGAATGATAAGATAAATATTGAATAATGATGAAAGTGGGGTTGAAGAAAAGTTAGATAAAGGATGGTAACTCATTTTATTTTCTTGGTTATTTCTATATATAAGGACTAGTATATATTTTAGTTAATATTTTTAGTGATTTATGTTGAGATTTAGTGAACAAGGAGATGTATTATCATGACATTATTGTATTAGACCTTTGGTTCATAATTTAATTTTACATGTTGATATTATGTACCATAATTATTAATGAATAAATATATATTTATTTTTGGAAGGTAAGTGACTGAGATGGGGGTTGAATCAATCTTCAAAACTTTTCATTCAATTCCACTTAATCATATATGAACTATTCTACCAAACATATACATATTAACAAGCATAAGCATCAAATCATAAAAGCATTAAACACATGAACACAACATATACATGGGAAACCCTTAAATGGAAGAAAATCCATTGATAAAACAAATTTAATACATTCTTATAAGATAAATATCAATCTTTAGTGAAGCACCAACTCCACATGGATCACCAACCCCAACTAGCTCAGCACCAAATTAGTTAGGCTTTAGTAAGCACCCACTTTCAAGGAGGCACCAACCCCATAGATGAGTCAATACCAATTTATCCACCTAAAACACTAGATAAAATTTAGAAACCCTTGTTTCTCATACAATATATGATGATCTTCTTCATCTCTTCACTCACTTTTATCACTCTCAAACTAGCCTTCAACCTTCTTCGCTTAACTAGCCCTCTTCATGACTTGATTAGGTCTTCTAACCTTGATATTCATTTACAAAAAATTTATTATATATTCATTACATATATATTATGGTTTACATGACCTCCTTCTACTCACCAATTTTCTATATCATTCACTTGTTCTCTGCTCTCTTAGCACACCCAAATAGGCCTAAATTGTCTTGCTTTTATACAAGTCACTTGATCATATCCTTCTTAGTCAGACAAAAATTTATATTCTTAGATAATTAATATAATAGGTCTTATAATATTAAAATAACATTCCTTTATCATTAATAAACTAACAATTAGGTCGGTCATAGCTCAATTATCCCTTACTCCTATTTTAGGCTTTATGGAGACCTAATAGGCCTTCTTAATAAAATGTTACCCTTTGATCTTTATTTAATCATGTATAAACACATAACATGGTAATAAAACATCATATTATAATCCAATATACCTTATCCAACTACAATTTAGTTCCATAACACCTTTAGGTCCAATCACCATTTCAACCCTTTTTCAAAACATTGTTCATAAAAGGCCTGTGCATACACATAAACTCTAACTTGAACAACTGAGGCATAAACTCAATTTTTCCAAAAAAACATGGAAAAAAACTACATATTAATAAACCTCATGACCTCAAGGTCATCACACACTTCATCAAATGCTTTAACTTACGGTATACAAGTTCAAACTCTTCTTTACAAGAAGCTTACTTAGAACTTCCAATTGAATTCAAAACACAATCAAATAAACATGAACTTATGAAACATGATTGAACATACTCAAGGTATTTAAATGCATGAAAAATATATCATACCATCCTAAAACATCAAACATATTATGATAAATAATGGCAACTATTGGTCTTGCAGACCAATCTATTAATCGACTCTCTCATAAACTCTACTCAATCAAATAAGCCATTTTAGCCTCAATGATCCAATCTATTACATTAAATTAAAATATTATGTAAATAATTAATATATTTTTAAGTTAAAAAAAATATATCATCATTCATTTCAATCCATAACTCTTACATGAAAATACATTAGGAATCATCTTTTCACATTTGCCTAATTCTCTTACTATCTACACCATTAGGTTTGTTAGTAACTGGCCAACTTGAATCACCAACTTTGCACACCTGAGATATATAATATATCTATAAACATTCATGTATAAAAACTAAAAGTCTCATACTTTTATCCTCATCCACTTATCAACTTTGACTCAGTCAATTCTTCTTGCTATAACAAATCTTTGAAAAACAAGCACTTTCCTATAGGGTTTTCTCACTCATTTGAGAAACCAATCACACCTAGAGATGCTTATAAGAGTTTAATTCAACATAAATTCACATTTATATCCATATCAAACTATTCTAAGCTATTTATAATAATATATTTAACATTAGGTTATTATTAGGGTTCTTTGAGGGTTTAGACAATCTTCCAGTCTTAACGATCATTCATAAAACTTAGCTCTTTCTAGAAACCAATGCTTGAAATTTTGAGATAGAACCATTAATAATATACCATGAATATATTATATCCTCATGTGGATTATATACATGCTAATGAGAACTTTAAAAACCTTCTTAGGTAGATAACTCTTCATTATGTGCACTCGAGAAACCTCAAAACATTCTTTAGGCCTTTTATTACAAACTATGACCTAAAACTTTATGCACATAATTAAAAAAAATTGACTCACATATTTAAATTCTTAACTACTCACCCATGTCATTTAAATTGATCTTGATACCCCATTTGACCACCATCTTGTTTTTGATTTCTAAGCCTTGACCTGCAAGTCTCATTAAAACTTGAATCTAACATTTTTTCCACCCTATAGACTTCACCTTGAAACTATTAATATTATAATGCCTCTTTTTTATGCTCAATAAACCTCATATTATTACTCTTATTTAGAGATTAAATAGATAATCTTTGGAGATTCTTATAGATCTTTAAAGATCAACTAAGCATCATCATAACATCTTTAAAGCTGCATACACAGGTCTTTAGAGATAACCTTATAATAATTTTCAATGTCCTAAATCCCTCATATACAAACTAAAATAACCTCTTTCAAGAATTTTTCCAAGCATTCACATCTTTGTATCTCATTTGAATCATCTTTGGAGTTGTTTGCACATATCTTTAGAGCATACAGAATATTGTTTAAAGCTCACTCATTTTGTCATGCAACCTATGCATACCATCTCACAATTTATACATAAATAATTAAAATATGCTTGAAATTTAACATATTTACCTATACTTACTCATTCTAAAACACTCTTCAAATATTACTACTCTCATTCAGCAACAACATCCATTATATTGTCTTACTTGACCATGCATCTTTATAAGAACCTTGAATATCAATTAAATAACTCATCATACACATACCTCAAATATTAATTGACCATAAAAATTTAAAATAACCTTTGACATCAATGAAAACATTAATGCCAAATCCCAATAATCAATGATAATGCTTAACAATCTCCCCCTTAATCAATGACAATGTTCAACAACTTTGGATGTCATAAGCATGAAAAAATAATTCAAATTCAAATGTAAACAACTTAATATGAATATAATAATCACAATTAAATGAACTAAGATGATTTTAGATATAAATACATAAAACTTGAGACTAAGTTATGAATAATTAAGACCTAAGTGTAAGGCATAATGTACTAAACAAAAGTAGCTCAAATGCAAATACTCACAACTCCACATAAAGATAGTAAAGATCAATATGTAAGTGTAAAGTATAATGAAATGAACTAAGTAAACTAATAATAAATAAATAAAACACATGAAAATCAATTTAAATTAAAAAAACATTTAACACTCACAAACACACCTTCAAAAAATAAAATAAACAAAAAAGTAGTTAGTTGACCATTTGTGTTTGTGTGTGGTATTAAGGAATTACTCTTGAGACCAAGGAGTGGGTAGTAAAGAGTATATCAAAAATATTTTATGGGAAATAGAATAATAAGAAGAATTTTATGTGATGATTATGATTATAGTTTGTCATGATAATGATATGTGATACATAGATGATTAAAACCACCCAGAATAATGATAGTCATAAATTAATATGGGACTAATAAAAATAAAAATAATAATTTTACATTTGGTTGACTTGAATGACTTTCCTAGAATCTATATTTTTTTTATATCCCTATAATTGGAAAAGATGATAAAATGTGATTAAAAAAGATCGGTCATGAGTGTTATATAACCCTTGTAATAGAAGTGTTTGTATAATAGGATTTATGTGATTAATTACTTCATATCTATGGTGAGTCAGATCTAGATTAGAATTAAATCCACCACATCCCCAAATAACATAGAATAGTAGAAATGGAAATGTAGGTGGGGATGATCAACAACCACCACTTCCTTTTATGATCTACAAAGTGAATCTATGGATTTTTTGGACTCTACATCAAGTCATATATCTAGAAGAATTATTATTATGAAAATAACAACTGGTCAAGAAAAAATATCAATAAAAATAAATGATGTGTAGATTTTATTACATAATATGTTAAGCTAGGGAACATGCTTCGAAGTTTGAGGAACTGAAACTGTAACTAAATGGTCAAAAATGAGAGACACACTATGTTAGGTGTGCACAAGCTAGAGGAGATGAGAATTACTTGTGTAAGCTTACCTAAATGGGGGTATGAGTTGAATGGAAACACAATAGGAAGAGGTTGCAACGCTGAGGTAGGGTTATGAGTCATTATAAGGTTGGATGCACATAGAAATCATGAGTAGAACCCTATTGATAGTGGTTGCATAAGTAGTAAATAATGAGGCTCAAGATGCAAAACCTTAAAACATGTTTTATTATTGTGGAGAGACTATGCATGCGTGCATTATTTGCTTGAAGAGGGAACTTGATGATGTAAGTCTAACTAAAAACCCATGAGATGAATGGGTGAGGGTGTTAGAGGCCAAATGAGTGTGGTTATGTATAATTATGCATCAAAGGCGATATGTTTATAATCTTTTTGTTATGTAAATTCTACTTTATATGAGTTTTGAAATGTTTCACAATGTATTGAGAAATTATTTTTGATATTTCATGAGTTTTACAGATGCATGTTTATTTTAATTATTGTGAATGACATGCTAGAATATTAATATAAATTATAATGATTCAAATACATGGGTAAGGGGGGATGGAATAATAATAATAATGAAGTGGCCCAGTTGACCCAAGATTCCCCATGCATCAAAACATTACCTACATAGTCTATGTGTACCTCAACCTAATATAGTTCTCCTAGAGATGTGAGTGAAAATGAAAGAATGGAAATGGTGATTAGAAATGATTGTGATAGGATAAAAGGTTCCTACCTAGTAGATGGAGTAAATAAAATCATCCAAAATAGGATAAAGTTCCATTGGTGATTAGGATGATAAATTGAACAAAGATTTTTTGGTTTTATATTTCTTGTGGAGATTTTAAGCCCTTTTTTTGAATTCTTAACTTTTTTGTTGTTTTCAAGATTTCTAAATTTTTATGGTTTTTGGGATGTTAGAAGTTTGCAATTGTGTTTAAAATTTAGGAAATATTTTAAATGTTTTGTGTTTTTTTTATAATAAGATATATGTAAGAATATTATATAAGAAGTAGTTTAGAAGGGATTGGCTCACAGAATAGTGAGATCATACAATTAGAACAAGTAGCTCATAAAAATGGATAGAGTGTAGAAAATAATAGTTATTAAAATGACTATGGAATAAAAGAGATATTGTAAAATGGAGAGTGTGAAAAAAGGACAAGTAGCTCACAAAAGTGGCTAAATAAGAGAAATAAATATCCTACACATCAATTAAGGGATAATAATTGAGCTCACAAAATGTTGATAGAATGGATGAGGGGAAAGAAGGAAGATGATTTATCATGTGATGAAAATTAAAATGAATGATGGAGAAGAATAAAGGATATTGAACTAACCTTGGATACCCCATGTCTCCAAGCACTACCTATAGAGTCTAAACAACTATTATGTCAATGTAGTTCTCCCATAAATCAGAGGGTATTATGATAGGAAATGATATGAATAAATGAAAGATAATATGTATAAAGTAGATAAGATGAATAAATATAATGAATTAAATGAGAATATTAACATAGATATGAAACTAACACAAATAATGAGTATGCCATTAGTTGAGGATGAAATAATTTTAACCCAAAGATTATACTAACTTAAACCATTAGCATAAGGTGTTTTGGGTATGTGATAAGGGGAGTTGGCCTGACAAACATGGGATAGGGATTTATGTGATTGTAATCATGAAGAATGGTCATGTTGATGGGTAGTAAAAGTTAGATAGGTTAGATAATGGAGATTATTTTTTGAGGAATATTTGATCATGCAACCTTAGGATGTGGTTGTACAATCAGTCTCATAATGGTAAAAAGGGGTGAAAACTATCCTTGAGGTAAATGGAGTAACTAGAGAGGGCCAAGGCACATAAGGGGTACCTATGCACAACCTAAAAAGACATTGAAGGAATAAGTGGATGTAATTTAAGTAGTAAACTTGATAATATTTCATGTATTAAATCAAGAGAGTGGAAAGCATGGGTAAACATGCATGGAGATGCATGTAGGAGAATTACAAACTAGTTACCACACCCTTATGGGTGAGAAGCTTGATTTTTAATGAATGAATGTTTGGGAAAGTTATCATCATATGTTGATGTGGATGTGGAGAGAGAGGAAGGAAGATTTAAAATATAATGAAGAGGATGGATATGAATATTTAAGATGAAGATAAGGGATGATAATAAGAAAAAAGGAGGACTGAGTACAAATGCTAACTCATATAAGAGAAAATGATAGTGTTGAGTATGATTACTAACATAGAGAAAAGGAAAAAATTAAAATGGGATTTAAAAAACACAAATTTCAGAACAAATAAGAATATAATGGGAGTGCAAAACATAAATTCTTTCATAAAGAATAATATAAATATTCTCAAATAAAAAGAAATTCTTGAAAGACATGTATGTGATGGGAAGAGGAAAGTATACTAAAACTAGGAATATGATAAAAAAATAAATAAATTGGAGAATTGGAATGAATAAAATGAGGTTATATATAAAGATGATGATTAATAATAAGCATGTTTACAAAAATAATGAGAAAGGGTATATGTGAAGCATGAGTTCTTACACATATATAAGGAAGAAAAGGGGAATATTGAGCACAAATTATTGCATAAAGAAGAATAATAAAAGGACAATTATGGAAGTATTCTCAAATGATAAATACCTTTAAAGGAGTTTTTATTGGGAAGGATTGATATGCAACTTATAAACTAAACCAAGTGAAAGTAGGGAAGATGATAAAAATTAAATGAAACGTAGAAATAAGATGAAGAACAAAATGTAGAATATGAGGGTGAGAGGAATGTGATAAAAATAGTATAATTGGGAATTGAAAATTAATGTGAGAAAATTTTAATATTCATGCATGGGAACCAAATAAGGATAGATGTGGTAAAAAATGAAAGTAGTGAAAAGAGGTCTAAACTGGACCAAGGAAAAATTGGATTGGTGATGAAAATTAATCATAAGGAAACACATGGAAGAAAGGGAACTAGGATGGAAAATTATCTTAATAATGAGATAAAAAGTATGGAAAGAGATTGAATAAATGGGTGGTATCATGACCAACCAACCATTGATAGGAGAAATGATGACAAATAAGTATATGAACAACTAAGTAGGTTAGATCATGGATTTGGAGATGATAATGTGATGGAATATGTGAAAGGGGTTAGTAAAAATGGGGGGGGGGGGGGGGGGGGGGGTGGGTGGTAGAGTATGGGTGGACAAAAAGGTGAAGATATAGTATGGGAATCCATCATCTTGTTAGAACAGACTGACAGGCTGAATAGGTGACTAGAAGAGATTGACATGTTGAAAATGGATGAAGTGGTGAAAAAATAGTGGAGAGTGTGGAAAATTAATGACAATAGAGTGAATAAATTAAGTCATAGATAAGGATAAAAAAGGGGATTAATTTGAAGATAAGGGATAATAATAATAAAAATGGAGGATGAAGTAGGAGGGTTGATAAGGATACAAAGCACTAATTCTCACACAAATGCAAAACATAAGTGCATATAGAGATGGAAAGAGAAAAGGGGATAATAAATCACAAAGACTGAAATAGATAATAAGAAAAGGATAATTATGGAAGGCTCCCCAAAGGATAAAGACCCAGCCAAAAGCTAGTTATAGAGGGAAAAAATAAGATGTAAAAGGTGGGAAAGATGAAAATAAACTAGAAAAGAAAAATGAATAATGGAAAAACAAAAATGTTAGCACAAATAAGAATAAAATATGTATGTATAAGACAAGTGGGAACATGAGAGAATAAGAATAAGAAGTTCACATATGGGGGAAATAATAAATAAAAGAAACAAAAATAATGCAAGATGCAAAATATGGGAAATATGAAAAAAGAAGAACCAAGAATTAAAATGAAATGAAACAACCAAAAAATCTTAGGATTTATTTTCAAATTAATGAAAGAATATGAGTGTATGGCCCACTACACATCTATTGAATACATACATCAACATATTTATTTTATACACCTACACGTACATCCATAACCAAGTGAGGTGGGATAAGGCTACTTAAAAAGGGTAAACATTCGTAACAAATCCTATAGAGAAGCCTTTTGCCCTTAGATAATATGCAATTTGGGATGTTTTAGTATGTTTTGCACATAGATAAACCTAAAACTCCATATGAAGCATTCATCTTCCACATAGGACCTTTCAAGGATCCTTAACCCTGATTAAGGGTCCTAACTTCCTCATTTGATCCTAGTCTTATCATTCAAGAGGCATTTATAAATCAATAGTACCATAGGTGATAAAGGAATTTAAGTAAGTACTACCTATCAATATTTCATATCATAGTCTCAATTTGGGGTCCTTGCACCCTAGTACCCCTACCATCTAATTCTTGGGTATCTACCCATGCTTAACTAGCAATATACAATGATAATTTTGTTTGTTGCACCCTTGATTAGTGAAGTAGTTCAAATATCAATAAAAGTGATCATACATATTGCACATGCAAGAGGTCATGTTTTTATTCATGAAGTAAGTTATTCAAAGTTTGGGTAGGAAAGTGCTACCTACTGGAATTAGATAGTCTAATTCTCAACTTAGTGTCCTCTCACTAGGCCTTTCCATAGCTTCATAACATATAATTAAATTGTATAATTGGTTGATTAAGAGTTGTGTGAGAAAAATAATGTATAGGTCTCTCTACTATATCTACTAATTAGCCTCTTATAATAATCCTTGATTAATTCTATTAGTATGGAGATATCAATGAATTGATAACAATTAAACTTGTCATTATTGAAGTTTTCCATGTTCATATTTTCAAAACTGATGTAAGCCTAAATTTAACTTGTCCTACCATTACAACTTTTAGAGATTGTCTTTGGACTTAATTAAATTTTATAGCTATAATCCATAAGAGCATGTTTATACAAACCTTAAATCTCATTTATTGATCCAAGACATTCACTATTATCAAATAGTACCAATACTATATGGTTCAATCATACAACTCCTTCATGGAGGTACCAAACATTATAAATGAGAATTACATTAAGAACTATTATATCTTGTTATCCACTTCAATCTAGGTGATAGAAATAGGTGTAATTTTTGAAATCATTGAGCATGACTAATGAAAAAAATGACTCATGGTTGTAACCATATACTTTCCCAAACATAGCATACAATTAAATGTAAGGAATGTACTTTATAGATCAACATGTAGCAATATGTATAAAAAACTTATAATATGGAATAATTATAACATAACTACCAGTTAAAGAGGAAATTCTTACTATAGCATGACTAATTCAACATATTATCACCAAATGTCAAAGAGTGGAGGCATGAAGTAATTTAGGACAACCACTACATGGTTGTACAAAACGTTTTTCCTTCACATGGTAGAATAAAATAACATTTAACATAGTTGTAAGTGTGCATTCACTATGGCCAATTCCATCCAATGAAACATAAGGTAACCAATTGAATATACAAAAAGGTCTTGAATTAACCTCTTAATGGTTTTTCATGACTTTAATTTTACTTAATAGAACACAAGTAATTACATACATGGTTTGTAGATGTTCGTTCAAATATGGTTAATTCTTTTATTCTATATCTTTATATACATGTTTTCAAATGATAAGATCATCAAGTCAACTTAAATACTAAATAACATAAGCATATCCAACATTTCATCATAATAAGAGAAATAACAATAACATGTATGATCTACCATAAATAAAATTATACAATTTTTTAGTGAGAGTGCAATCATATGTTCATTATGTAAACAATAACTTTGTTCAAGAGATAATTTACCCCATAAGATAGAAATGATACAAGTTCATAATTCAAGATCATCTAAAAAAAATTATTATACTATAAAGAATCACATTCCCCTTTTCAAGTACAATCATCAAAATAAATGTAATTACAACATCTTCTACAATAACACTTACATCTCTAGCAACCAAGAAAGAGAGAAACACATCAATTAGTAGGAGGTTAAACCCATGTGCACAATCAAATGATCCCAACCATATGGTGGCCCCTAACCACACCATCCATCAGGTAAATGGTGGTTTCAAAAATAGACTACCTAGGGAGGTTGAGGACTCAACAGGGTTCCTAAGCTATTGATCCAACTCATATGACATACAACTAAACAAGAAGTATTCAAAAATAATCACAACCAAATGAACATCAAAGGAATATTAAGAAACTCTTAGGATTTCTAAATAGTTCAAAATAGCCTCATGGCATTTGGGTAGGCTTATATAAATAAATCTAAGAGATAATTGATTCTATAAGTTATGAATGGGCATACTTAGAACCAAGTTGGTGGTCCAATGCTACCAAGGGGCTATTTTTAGCAAGCTAATAAGAAATACAATGAGTCTAACTCATTAATCTAAGTAGATTAACATTTAAATGGTTCCAACATTAAAATAAAATAAATGACTCAATCAACCTTCAAATATACTCATAAAATTATAAACCAAGTTATAAAATTAGTGCTAGGTTTTAAAATTAATGAATGCAATTGTATATTAATAGAAATCCAATTTTAAATAGCAATTGAAGTAAGCCTTCCATGTTTATAAACAACTTATCAACACAAATTGACAACAAATTTTGATCAAGGGTTATAAAAAATAACAACTCAAGTATAGATTTTCATTAAAATAAAAATGTAACACACATCTCATAATCAACTGCACACAACTCAGACAGGACCTCAAAAAATATCCTCGAATTAGATTTGTGAATAAATCATGGGTGAATTAGGTGGGAGTTTAATTATTTTTGGTGAGGATAAAATTTATTTATAAGTTTTTTGTGTTCTTCATGAATTCCCACGAATTCATAAGGGACTCCCTATGTCTCTTATAATAATTTAATCATTTCAAAACAAATAACATATCCCAATAATCCTTCCAAACAATTAATTGAGCCATAATAAATGAATGCAATCCAAAACTCTACATGTTTTAAATTTTAGGATAAGTTCATATGGAAAGGAAATTTGAGTTTTCCATTTTAGGTTTTTAAGCTAAAATAATTCTATCATACAGGTGAAATAAAAATTACACAAATCAAATTTTCCCATAATAACTATTCTACCTCAAAATCTTGCTCATCCTATCAAATGTGCAGCCATTAATTCATGAACAAAATACCCCAAAAATTCATTCTTCAATATAAAATAAATAATTTGGTAGTAAACCCCAAATTAGCTTTATCTGGTTCTTAGCATTACAATTATATGATTCCACAAAATAAAGGAAAGCCCCAACTCAACTTTGTTTTATTCATCTATAATTTTACTTACTTAGCAAGTAAGTGTTTATTTTTTTTCTATTGTAATGGAATGGGTTTAATTCTAACTAAATCATCCTTGTCTATTACTTATGTTATTTAATTTATCTCTTGTCTTCTCCAAAATTGGGTGTCACACTCTTTCAATTTCACTCTCTTCCTTTATCCCTTCCTCCATTATCCCTCTCTCTTTTCTATTCTCCCCCCAACCATTGACCCAAACCACCTAGCTCAAACCTCTTTGACTATCTCAGCCCTCCTTAACCATCTCACCTCCTTTTTCCCCTCTCTAGTAAAGAAAAAAATGGAGGCACACCCCCCCCCCACTAGGTTGAGTTTCAAAGTAAGAAACAAAATAAGTTCCCAAGTATGCGTACTCCTCAAAATTGGGGTTTTGGGAAATTAAAAATATAGAAAGGGATGCCTATGTCCAAATCAATAATTTCACATTAAATTTTGACTTCAAAATTTTTAGCATGCATTTAAATTATAAAAACTAAGGTAGAGTGTCAGAAACACTTTAAGTCCATGGACACATAGAGGCATTAACCAACTATAACTCTTAGTGCTCACCATATTTTTTATGATATTTAATATCTTAAGCTCTGAGTGTTCATATACAAATCACTTAGAATTCTAACCATATACAAAACTATAGCTATATATATATACATATATATAAACCACTTGATTATTATAAATATATATAATACATTATGGTGGATTTATTCATAATAGTGTGTCGTAGTGATTTCCATTCACCCATGACCTTGAATTGTCATATAAGTCATTCAAGACTACCTTGAAGGAATTAAGAGCTTGAGACTCATGAGAGTGACATCTAAAAAAGGCAAAGACATTAGAATGGGTTGGTGAAAAGGATAACCAAGAGTACAATTAATGAGATGATAACATAGACAACTAACAAAAAAATAGGGTACAAAATCATTGTAACATAAGGATAATAGGCCAATATTACAAAACAAAAATAAAGACAGCATAACCAAACATGAACAACACACAAGATCAAAAGAGCATTAATAAAGTCTAACTATTAATGATGATAAAAAGACTCTGCTAACCAGTGGCTCTAATATCCCTATTTTAATTACTTTACCTATCAAAATTATGTCCAATTGCATGTTAAACTTGTTGTTGTGTTTACTCTCACCAAAAAACCCATTAGGTCTAGATCATTATCCAAGTTCTTACATCTACCAAAATAATACATCATCAACATTTGTTTGAATAATAATAATAATAATAATAATAATAATAATAAATCATGTTATAACTAAATCAACATAATCATCCATATCAATAATGATCTGAATCATAACACTTTAATAAGATACCAAAACATAATATACATAATCAAGATACACATCTTTAATAATCTATCAAAATACCAATCAAAACTCAAAGAAACATGTATTATATCTAACAGTTATAGAAATGTAATAATTAGCAGGGTTATAGCATCCTTCCCTCCTTAAACAGGAGCCATCTTGGTGACTAAATAATAATTAGGAATAGTGATACATTGAAAATAGAATTTATCACTCTTTTCTCAAAGTGTCTCATACATAAAAACACCAATGGTCAAGTTATAGAATTGAAGCAACCAAGTTGATAAATTTTATCAACTATTATCAAGATAATGCCATACCTGCTACATATGTGTGCATTCCATCAATTAAAACAAGGGATATCACCTTATGCTTACCTTTTTGGTGTATCAAATAGATGTATCAAACTCTTATAGTTAAAATAGTTGGCCTTACCTTGTTGATATTCTATATACTACTCTTAGGACTACCATGTCTTTCATTTAACTAGACTAGAAAATTTGTCTTTTTAGCTTAGTTGTCCTTTTGTAAGGCTAAGATGAAAAAAATGGGGTATTGTACGCACCTTTTTTATTCATAATATTCTACACTATTCAAAATTAATTGTGTGTGTGTGTGTGTGTGTGTGTGTGTGTGTGGTCTATATATATATATATATATATATATATATATATATATATATATATATATATATATATATATTTATAATTTTTATTTTTATGACTCATAAGGCTATTATCTTAATCAAGAAGTCATTAATGTTTTTTGTAATAAGTTTTCCAAATCAAACCTGCCCTTACCTTGGCAAATTTTATTGGTAAGTTATTTTTAATGCATACTTCAGAATTTCACCTAATTTCCAACCACCTATGTGGGTTTGAAATTAAATAATTATTACAAAATCATGCATTCTAGGTTGTGGTGATCAATTCAATTTAATATTTTCCAATGAGAGAGCTTTCAAAAAAAATTCAAGGCATAGTTTACAATTGCTAGCTCATACAAGATAAAAACATTCAAAAATTTTCAATTTGAATATGAATTCTAGATCATAATTTTAATAATAAAATAGTTTTTCGGTTGATCTTTCCTCTTAATATGAGGTGATATTATCATAAAATTATGTAACTCTTTATAACGATAGTTATGATAGTCCAATCCAACCAGATTTTCAACAAAATTTCTAGATTGGAGGTAGTGTTTTCTATAACATTTTAATTATGTAATATGCATAAATTTATATCATTTATCACAGAGGTCTAATTAATACAATATTCATACTATTATGTGGTATTTCAACCACTTTTAATTATTCTTCACACATAATTTTTATCATTCTTCCCAAAATGAAACCAACAATAACAACCATACCACTATAGTTTTCCATAACACGCATTATGCTTATGCATCATCTTGATAGCATTCATCATAAAATGTCAACAAGGATAGAGATACATAAGTTTATGGTTACTTTTTTTCTAATCATCCGTCATTTCATAGGTTAGTGTAGCATCCCACACCAACTACATCGAACATTGGAGAAGTCATACTAGGAATTCACATGCAAAACCTCAAGGTTTTTAGCATGCTCTCCATTATTTTATGAGATCACATGATGGTTCTAAGGATTAAAATTTCACCATCAATCTGCACTCATTTTTTGAAAATATTTAAAAGTACTTAGGATTTCAAATCTACTTATTCAATAATTTAGATTGTTCCTTCTGGTCATAAAATTAGCATACATTCCATTTATGCTTTAAATAAATCAAAAATATTCATTTCAAAATAATAATTTCAAGTATATAGAAAATAATACCTTATCACATCATGTTTTCACTTTACCAACCAACATATGCCTTTGAATTAGGACTTTCCTTTTAGAACATTCATTTTTAGTAAACTAACCATTACCTCATTCATAGCAGTCTTGATTTTACAAGCCAATACATGCCTATGCTTTAGCGAGTTCAGCCTTGTTATTTTTACATAAAAGTCCAAATTTTAAGATTGATTAGTGTTTCACAAGGCTACATCAAGTAAATCTCAAAAGATTCATTTTTACAACAACCTCCAAGAGGTAGTTAAAGTAACACTTAATCCATAATTTGACAATTATGCATGAAGATCTCATGACCAACTTGTGGCATTCATGGTGCACAACCCAAACAAATCAGGTGGCTACTTCATGTAAAGGGGAGAAGTGGGTTTTCAGCCTTTAAGAGACTCTACTTTATAGCCTATACCCAATCTAATCATTACATATATAGTGATTCTCAATCCTCAACCTCATATTTGCATCAATGTTTATTACTAGAGAAACAATGTGAGGTCACACCACATAATACAATCACTATACCTTGGTATATTTCAATTAATAGGGGTTGATTCTAAGAGGGGATGTTACATCACAAAAGTAGTTTATGATCACATTATTTCATATTAACATGTTAACAACACAAGGTCACACTTATTTATGACATATATATGAAATACTCATTCAACAATGTGGAAAACATGGAGAAATTATAAGGTTTATATGGTCATTACATTCACACATAAAAAATGGTTTACACAACATACACCAACTTACATGTATGAAGGAACCACATAGAATAGGGCACACATTCTAATTTAGGTGTTTAATCCAAGGGTATTTTCACATCATAACACATAAATACATTTACTGGTCATAAACAAAGTCCCTAAATCTCATCGATCCACCCAATGATGTTAAATATCCATAAACTTCCCAAATATTTCTAATTTTCCAAAGTAAGTCAGTCACCTTCACCCCCCACTTGGTCCTTCAAAATTGAGTCATTACCTCAGTCCTCCTAATAATTTCATACCTCAAGTATATTATTAGGTCTCATATAAACCATCCATCATTAGACACATAAAATTCATCCCTTTATTTCCAACAACAAGCTTTTATCACTAATATCCCAATTGCCCTGATCCAATAAGCCAATGGTTGACTAGTGTTGCTTATTCTACATAGCATGGTCTTGGGTAGGATGGACTCAGCCAAGGATCATGGTGAATGTCAAAATATTATCATGGGAATTACAATTTTCCTACAATCATTAATTCATTATAAATGTATGTATTTTCTAGCACCTTCAAATTAAAGTACATAGTGTTTATTCATTTTTAGGTTACATAATGGTTGTAATTAGCTAACCACTTTGGTGTTTTAGCCATCAAAACCTTCCCAGTATTTTTTTTATAATTCCACTACTTAGGATAAAATTGTTTTTCCCTAAGAATTTATCACACTACTTAAAATTTTTCATGATTGTAATCAATCATGTATAGTGAAACATAACCAAGCAAGGACTTATAAATACTTACCCTAGCTATCAAGAAAATAGATCTATATGAAATTTTCTATTAAAATTTATAAAATGATGTAGGCAAAAACCTTTTATATTTTTTCCAATCTATAGAGGACCAACTAGTACCTCACAAACATGCATTTTTTGTTTCTCGATTTCATCATTCCAAAAATCAGCCAAATGGACTAATATATATAGCTAGCTAACATAATAGTTGTTTGCACACAAAAATTAATAATTACTTTCAATTTATAATATCACATCTCATAAAGTTATACTTTCCTTAAAACATCCTTGCTCAATTATGAGCAACTTAAACCTGTGGAGACATTCTTACTCCACTTATCGCAATTCATCTAAAAAGTGTTATATTAGTTTTGTAGTTTAAGCATTTGAGCTCTTTTTAACAATTTATCTAGATATTCAATTTACTAAACAAGTAATTAAAATAGTATTATCTATAGGACTAGCAAAATTTATCAAAACCATTCATGTTCAGTAGTTTCCCAATGGCTCAAGTCACTCCCTTTACAAGTGGAGATCTCAAGCTCTGCTGACTCACCCAGGTAAACTAACCTCCCTCACCACATTTAACCTTTTAGGTTTGAGTTGAAACCTTGGTATTCCTTAGGTCATAATGTTCTATTCACTTATTTATGGCTTGCCCATACAAATCAATAATAGATACCAAATAGTATTTCTCTTAATTTCAAGAGTGATTCCTTTATCACTTATCTCCCATTGAATTACCCATACAAGTCAATGGTCAATAGGTGACGCTTACTCTAACACAATAAAATTTAGGAAGGGTTAACCCAACCAAGGCCAAGGTAAATAATAATATTCATTTTATAAATTTATATTTCTTTCAACCATTACCTTCAAGAAATGCATAGGACTTCTAGCATCCTAGTGTTTATAAAATAACACCATCTTCTTCAACCCAAGAGACTAAGTGCCCTTGCAACTCTTTTTACAATTCTACCCAAATGAAATATCCCATTAGTGCCATCATATCAAACTTTATATGTCCCAAAGTTGCCAAGAGAAAAAACACAACTCTGATACTAGATGAAACAACCCTAAATAAATCTAGAGATTGCTTATCATAATTAGAAAGATGATGCATGTAGGGCCCACTACACATCTAGTCAATACATACATTAACATATTTCTCATATACACCTACGTGTACATCCATAACTAAGTGAGGTAGAATAAGGCTACTTAAACAAGGGTAAACATTTGTAAGGGAAGCATGTTGCCCTCAAAGAATATGCATTTTAGGGTGTTTCAATATGTCATGCACATGGATAAACTTTGAACTCCATATGTGGAAATCATCTTCCACATAGGACCTTTCAAGGATCTTTAACCCTACTTAAGAGTCCCATCTTCCTCATTTTATCCTAGTCTTATCATTTAAGAGGCATATATAAAATAATACCTTTATAGGTAATAAAGGCATTTATAAAATAATACCTTTATAGGTAATAAAGGCATTTAAGTAGTACTAGCCATTGAGATTGCATATCAAAATATCAAGTTGGGGTCCTTTCACCCTAATACCCATAACATATAATTCTTGGGCATCCACACATGATTAACTAGTAATAGACAATGATAAATTTGTTCAGTATACCCTTGATTAGTGAAGTAGTTCAAATATCAATAAAATCAATCATACATATTACACATAAAAGAGGTATTGTTGTTGTTCATGAAGTGAGTTATTCAAAGAAGGGGGAGGAAAGTGATACCTATTGGAATTAGATAGTCTAATTTTAAACTTAAGTTCTTCACACTAGGCTTTTCCATCACTTTGTAACTTATAATTAAAATCATAATTGGTTGATTAAGAGTTTTGTGAGAAAAATAATGTATAGGTCTCTCTACTAGATCTACTAAGTAAACTCTTCTAATAATCCTTGATTAATTCTATTAGTATGGAGATCTTAAGGAATTGATAACAATTAAACTTTTTGTTATTGAAGGTTTCCATGTTCACATTTTCAAAACTAATGTAAGTATAAATTTAACTTATCCTACCATTACACCTTTCAAATATTATCTTTGGACTTAATGAAATGTTAAAATTATCATCCACAAGAGCATGTTTATACAAACCTTAAATCTCATTTATTGATTTGAGACATTCATTATTATCAAATAGTCCCAAAACCATATGATTCAATCATACAACTCCTTCAAGGAGGTTCCAAACATTATAAATGAGAATTGCATCAATAACTATTATATTTTATTATCCACTTCAATAGGGTTGATAGCAACAAGTGTAATTTTTTAAATAATTGAGCACAACTAATGAATGAAATGAATCATGGTTGTAACCATATATTTTAAAAAACATAGCATACAAGTTAATTCAAGGAATGTACTTCAGTAATCAACATGTAGAAATATGTCTAAACAACTTATAATATGAAACAATTATTACATAACTGCCAATTAAAGAGAAATTAGTAACTATTACATGACTAATTCAGAATATTAACACCAAATTTAAAAGAGTGGAAGCATGAATTAATTTAGTACAGCCACTACATTGTTGTACAAAATGTTTTCCTTCACATGGTAGAATAAAATAACAGGTAACATAGTTGTAAGTGTGCATTTTCTATGGCCAATTCCAACCAATGAAAACATAAGGTAACCAAGTGAAGATACAACCTTGGAATATCCTCTTAATGGTTTTGTATGACTTTCCTTTTACTCAATATAATGTAATTAATTACATATATGGATGTAGGTATTCATTCAAATATGGTTAATCCATATTCTATATCTCTAGATACATGTTTTCAAATGATAAGATCATCAACTCAACTTAACTACTAAACAAAATAAGTATCTCCACCATTTCATCATAATAAGATAAATAAAAATAACATGTATGAGCTGACATAAATAAAATTTTATAAGGAGAGTGAAATCACATGTTCATAATGTAACCAAGAACTTTGTTTGAGAGATAATTTCCCCCATAATATATCAACAATACAAGTTCATAATTCCCGAGCATCTAAAGATAATTATTATACTATAAATAATCACATTCCCTTTTTCAAGTATAACCATTAGAAGAAATACAATTACAACATATTCTATAATAACACTTCTAGCTCCAGCAACCAATAAAGAGAGAAACACATCTATCAATAGTAGGTCAAACCCACATGTGCATTTAAATGAGCCCAAGCATACAGTGTCCCTAACCACCCCATCCATCAGCTAAATGGAGGCTTTGGTAATAGAGTATGTAGGGATGTTGAGGACTCAATAGGGATCCTAAGCCACTGACCCATCTCACATAACATACAACCAAACAATAAGTATTTAAAAATAGTCACAACAAGATGAAAACCAAAAGAATGTTAGGAAACTCTTAGGGTTTTTGAATAGTTCAAAATAGCCTCATGACCTTTATGTAGGCTCATAAAAATAAATTTAAGATAAATTTGATTATATAAGTTTTGAAGGGGAATACTTGGAACCAAGAATGTGGTCCAATGTCACCAAGGGGATATTTTTTAGCAAGCCAACAATTGTTTACAATGAGTCTAACTCATTAATCTAGTCAATTAACATTAAAATGGTTTCAACATTAAAACCAAATAAATGACTCCAGACAAACTTGAAAGATACTCAGAGAATCATAAACCAAGTTATAACATCAGTTCTAGGTTTTCAAATCAATGAATCCAATTGTATAGTAATAGAAATCTAATTTTTAATAGTATTTAGAGTAAGACTTTCATGTTTATAAACATCTTATCAATGCAAATAGATAGTAAATTTCACTTAAGGGTTATGAAAAATCACAACTCAAGTATATATTTTCATTAAAATAAAAATGTAACACACATCTCATAATCAATTGCATACGAGGTTTTCATTTATTGATCTTCTTGGGAGTGAATGGTTGTGAGTGGAGGAAAGGAGATAGACGGCCCAGGCGAGGGCTCGGGCAAAGCATGATTGGTTCAGGAGGAGGCTCCCCATGGAAAGGAGGCATTTTACTTTAGCGAGCAGCCCAAGGTATCTAAGGTAAATGGCTACTTCCCACGCAGCCAGGATAGGCCTGTTTTGGTGGTTTCTCAGGATTTTGTCAGAGAGGATGTAGAGTATTTGTCAGCTCATGCTCTAATCTATAATTTTATGGGCATTAGAATATCCCAGATGGCCCTGAAAGCCTGGATGCAGCACACCTGGCAAGTGGAGGGGGATATAGATATTATGTTGGCTGCCAATAGTTATTTTATGGTAAATTTTTCCTCAGTATCTGATAGGATCCAAATCTTTAAAGGAGGGCCCTACTTTTATGACCGTAACAGTCTGTTTATCAAACCATGGCACCTAGGGTTCAATTTTATAGAGGAATTGCCAACCCAAGTCCCTGTCTAGGTTCGTCTTCCAAGACTCCCCTTAGAATTTTGGAGAGAAGATATCCTCTGGCAGATAGCTGCCCTACTGGGAATGCCAATTGCTATAGCGCACCAATCCTTAGAAAAGAAGCTTATTTCCTATGCCAAAATTTGTGTTGAAATCAATCTAAATAATCCCCTTCCAGAATCTATATAAATTTGTCTGGGGGCTTCATCCTGGGTCCAGCAGATAGATTATGAATCTATCCCTTTTTGCTATAGAATTTGCCATGTCTATGGCCACCTACATCGGCAATGTCCTCAAGCTATGAGATTTAGAGGGATAGATCCCAATGCCGGGAAGGAGTCAGGCCAATTGGCTCATATGGAAACTTCAAATTGCCCACCTGGGAGTGCTACGAATATGAAAGCTCAATCAAATTAAGGTATTACAAATTTGGGTTCATTTGATGTGAGCGGCCTTGACAAGGAGGGTTTTTCTCAAGTACGTGTGGCCAAAGGTGCAGGAAATAAGACCGATCCATAGAAATGAGCTTTAACCATTTTGAAGCTTTGGATGGTATGGCCATAGAAGATGGCATACCACCTGAAGAGGTGGGAGGTCCCTCAGGGGGGAGGAGAAAGGCTCTTTCCTCAATGAATCCCAAGATATGGTGATTCATCCAAGCCAAGAGATTGTGTGTGAACCAGAGGATAGGAATCTAGTAATTTCTTCAACGCAGTAGGATAAGGATTGCAGTTGGGCTGAGGTAGTCAAAGACACAAATGCCACCAGGAAAGACAAGGGAGCATTGAATTCATTGGGTTTATTACAGAGACCATTTAAGAAAGTCTCCTCACAATCTAGACTGGGACGTAAGAAGGACCAGGAGAGAATAAAACTCACAAGGGATTTGTTGGTAGAGTCTGGAGTGGTTAAGACCCTGGATCAACTTTTCACCCAACCTACCCAATGATAGTGCTGTCATGAAATGTAAGGGGGCTGCATAGTACCCCTCGGCAAAAAGCTATGCAGAAGTTAATTTCTAAACACTCTCCAGATATCCTCTGTATCTAGGAGACTAAGTTGTCTGTAGAGGCTATGTTTACCTATGTGCCTTGTTTTTGGGCTGCGGGACAGTGTCAGTGTGTGGGTGCATTAGGTATAGCAGGGGGTTTAGCAATATGTTGGGATTCGAGGAAGGTCACACCACTCCAGTGGATGGCTGATATCTCAGCACTGTCCATGATTGTAGCCTCTCCAGAGACTAGGGAGTTGATTCTGGTCACCAATGTTTATGCACCTGGGGATATCCATGGACACCTTAGGCTATGGGAACATTTGAGTCATGTTCAGAGTTGTTTTCCTTATCTATCGTGGATCATGAGTGGAGATTTTAATGTTGTCCTTAGCCTTGAGGAGAAAAGGGGAGGACTAACTCATTTAGACCACTCGTCTAAACTTTTGAGACATAATATGGATCAGTTGCACCTATCAGATGTTAAACCCATCAATGGACTTTTCACCTGGAACAACAGAAGAGTAGGTAAGGATGTTATTTTTGAGTGCTTAGATAGATTCTTAGTCTCTTACTTTTGGTTATCTAGTGCTTTTTCTATTGCATCCAAAATTCTGGATTGGAGAGGGTCTGATCATTGGCCCATTAAGCTCACAACCAATTTTATTGATGGGCCCAAGAAACCTCCCTTTAAGTTTCAGCTAATGTGGCTTCAGGACTCATCTCTGCATCCCCTGATGACCCACTGGTGGAGCAGGGAGGGCCTGAATATGGCACAGCTATGTTTTTCTTTGCTAAGAAGCTTCAGTTTGTTAAAAGAAAGCTCCAAGTTTGGAATAGGGACAATTTTGGAAATCTTAATGCTATGAAGAAAAAAGCACAAGGAAAGTTGGACAGTATTACCAGGAAGATTCTTGACTTCGGCTTGTCTGAGGATCTCCGTAAGGTAGAATTTGTGGCTTTGAGTGAGCTTAATGAGTGGGAACTTCAGGAAGAAATATTTTGGAAGCAAAAAGCCTGGATTGATTGGCTCCAAGAAGGTGATAGGAATACTACATTCTTTCATAAGTCAGTCTAGGCAAGGCACAACATGAACTATATATCATCTCTTTTGTTATTGGATGGTACTCGGGCTGCATCTTCTCTTGCCATTTCTGAGGAGCCCGTATGATTCTTCTCTAAGATTTTATCAGGCACTGCACCTATAGCTGATCTAGAGGAAAATATGGTCTTGTCTTGCATACCTCCCATCATCACGCCTGATATGAATGAAGCGCTCTTGAAGCTGATTGATAAGGAAGAAGTTGAGAAAATTGTTTTCTCCGTGCGTAGAAGTAAAGCACCAAGCCCAGATGGTTTCCCTGCAGAATTATTTCAAGAATTTTGGGATATCATCAGTTAGGATCTTGTGGAAGTGGTTTAGGAATCTTATCACAGCAAAGAGATGCTCAGAGCATTTAATGCAACTTTCCTGGTACTGATCCTGAAAAAGGAGCAGGCAAATCATTTGGATCAATTTAGGCCCATTGCACTCTGTAATATGGTTTAAAAAATAATCACTAAGCTTTTATTAGAGATGCTCAAAGTTTGGCTCCCTAGGATCATTTTAGATGAGCAGGGGGGCTTTGTATCTAAGAAATAGATTTTGGATGGAGTGGTGATTGCTTCGGAAGCAATCCACTCTATGAGCAAATCATAGGAGAGAGCTATGTTTATTAAGCTTGATTTGGCTAAGGCATATGATAGGGTAGACTTGAGGTTCCTATGGAAGCTCCTTTTGGCTTTTGGGTTCAGTTAGGATTGGGTTCGGTGGGTGTTAAGCTGTGTCACTCCACCATCTTACTCAATCCTCATTAATGGGGTGCCATCTAGACTGTTTGGGGCCTCTAAGATATCTCCTTATTTGTTTATTATCTTGGTTGAGGGGCTGGGACATCTTATAAAATCATGGGCATCTCAGAACCTAATTCATGGATGGCAATGGGGGAATGGGATTGCCAATTTGACCCATCTCCAATTTGTGGATGACACTATTTTGACTGGGAAAGCCCGCATGAGTGAAGCACAAGCTTTTTGAAACACTTTGGACACATATTTATTGGCTTCTGAATAGAAATTAAATGAGCACAAATCATCCATCTATTTCTTTAATACTCATGTCTCTATCCAGCGTAAAATTGCGGCTATCCTTAGATTTTAGACACAGTCTCTTTCGGTGACTTATTTGGGGGTCCCCATAGTGGTCGGACGGCAACCCAGGCTATTTTGGCAGAATGTTCTAGATAAATTAAGACAAAGAGTGAATCACTGGATCCACCGATGTCTTACAACAGCTGGATGAGTGACTTTACTGCAATCTATTATTCAAGCTCTGCCCATTTACCGCAGTATGGTCCAGGCTAGCTCTATGTATTTTCTCTACAAGTACAATGCCCTGTCTCAGCAATTTCTTTAGAGTGGTAATCTATGACATTCTAAATAGAGTCTTGTGAATTGGAACACTATGTGTAGGCCCGAGAAGGAGGGGGGCTTGGTCTCAGATCTGGTATCCTGTCTAGCCAAGCTCTTGCTGTGAAGTTGTATTGGCATTGGTGCACCAACCAATCATAGCTCTGGGCCCGGATCTTGTCAGCAAAATATTTCCTTGGGGCTATTCTGTCAGAGATTCCCAAGCTTCCCATGGAGGGTAGGGGCTCGATGGTGTGGAACACCCTTAAAGTTGGGGCTTATCTGGTGCAATCTAGGCTTTTTGAGATCTGTAATAGTGGTGTGGAGATGTTATTTTGGGAAGATTCTTGGAATGGAGCTCCACCCCTCCTCTCCTCTCATCCCCATTTGTAGGCCATGTGTGATGCATTTTGAGCTGCTAGATGGGACACTGTTGAGCACTATAAAGAAGCTTTTAATCTGGGGACTGTTGTTGCTTATAAATGGAAGAATGTGTTGGACTAGCCGATGGGAGGGACTGTGGAAAATAGGCAAGAATTATCCCAGCTCTTGGCTATTAGAGGTTGTAGTTCCTTGCGTGAGAGTGATAGCCTAGCTTGGGGAGGTAACTCAACTGGGCAGTATTCAATTTCTTCTGGATATCTGGAGCTGACAAAGAAATGTTTTAGTGAAATTAAATTCCAATGGGGTAAGAGAATTTGGAATTTGGCCTCATGGCCGAAATGCAACTTCTTTGTTTGGACCCTCACGTATAATCGCTGCCTTACTTGGGATAATCTCTGCAAAAGAGGTTTTTAGGGTCAGTCAATTTGTATGTTTTGTTGTGATAATGAGGAGAATGGTGAGCACCTCTTTTTCCAATGCTCCTTTGCCAGATGATTATGGCATATGTGGTGGGAAGCCTGGGAGCACCCTTGTTGGCACGTGGTGTCCTTGGTTGAATTTTGGTAGTGCCTGGATCGACCTCCTAGCAAGGCACCTATTTTGTAAAATGCCTGGATTATTGGACCTATTTTTATTCTATGGAACCTCTAGATTGAGAGGAATAGAAGAATTTTCCAAGAGCACTCTTTGAGTATAAGGGAGTTGTGGCTAAAAATATTTATTGCACTCTAGGAGACTATCCAAGTTAATTTGGGTAGGGATGTAGATTTGGAGCCGACTGATGCTAGAGTGCTATCGCGACTTTCCCCTACTACGCCCTCCACCATTGACCTTGGTCAGCACACTCACCCCTCAATTTCCACTAGACAAAGGCCACATCTGATCAGCCGTTTGGGGATATAGACACCACCTGAGGAGGGTCTTATCAAGATAAATGTTGATGGCTCCTCCAGAGGAAATCTTGGGGTTGCTGGGATTAGAGGCATTGGGAGAGACAATTCTGGAGCAGTTCACTTTTTGTTTTTGGTTTACAAGGGCCATTATACCAACAATTTTATGGGTGTGATGGCTATCCTAGAGGCCTTGCAAATCTGTTGTCAGTAGGGGTGGCTTATTATTATCTATGAGTCAGACTCGCAAGTTGTTGTAAACTTGTTGAGGAATTTGAATCTTAATGATGTGGATTGGCAGCTAGCTGCGGTTATTAAGCAGATTCATCAAATTAGTTTAGTTTTCAAGTTGATTTCCTTTAGGCATATTCCCCATGAGTGGAATGGTGTGGCTGATCGTCTTACTAAATGGGCCACGAAACATGGGCCAGATTGGTCTATTCATGATCAGGATAGGCTTCTTGTTGGGTTAGTCCCCATCCTGTCTCAACTTCTTGAATAGGATATGATGTTGTAATCTTCCCATTTTTGGGCTTATTTGAATAAATTTTTACCCCTTTTAGTTGCATAATCAATTGCATACAACTCAAATATGACCTCACAAAATATCCTTGAATCAAATTTGGGTAAAAATCATGAGTGAATTGGGTGGGAGTTTAGTTGTTTCCAGTGAGGAAAATTTTGATTTAGAAAGATTTTGGGTTCCTCATGAATTCTCATGTCTTATAAGGGACCCCTAATGCCTCTTATAATAATTTGATCATATTAAAACAAATAAAATGACCTGATAATCCTTTTAGGTAATTAATCAATCCATAATATAATGCAACATATAACTCTACAAGTTTTAAATTTTAGGAGAAATTTGTATGGATAAGTAATTTTAGTTTTCCATTCTGGGGTTTGAATCCAATATAATTTTGTCATCACACGTGAAATAAAAAATACACAAATTAAATTTCCCACTATAACTATTTTTCCTCAAAATCTTGAGAATCTTATAAAATGTGTGGCCATTAATTTATGAACAAAATACCCTAAAAATTCATTACGTGACAAAAAATAAGCAATTTTTCAACAAACCCCAAATTAATATTTTTTGATTCTTAGATTATGATTCTATGATTCCATAAAACAAAGGAAACCCCAACTCAGATTTATTTTATTCATTTGTAATTTTACTTACTTGGCAAGCAAGTGTTCATTTTTATCTATTGTAATGGAATGGGTTTAGCTCTACTCAGCTTGACCTTGTCTATTCCTTTTCTTTTCTACTCTTTCTCTTGTCTTCTCCAAAATTAGGTGCCACACTCCTCCAATGTTGTTCTCTTCTTCTTTCCCTTCCTTTATTGACCCTCTCTCTTTTCTATTCTCCCCTAACTATTGACTCAAACCACCTAGCTTGACCCTCCTTTAATAGCTCACCTCCCTTCTCCCCTCTCTCCATCAAAGAGACAAAAATGGTGGCATACACCTCAATAGGCTAAGTTTTAAATAAGGAAATAAAATGTGTTCCCAAACATGCGTGTTCCAAAAAAATTTGTTTTAGGGAAATTGAAAATATAGAAAGGGATGTCTATGTCTAAATCAATAATTTCACATTAAAATTTGACATTAAAATTTTTGGCATGAATTTAAATTATTAAAATTGGGTAGAGTTGTAAAAACACTTCAAGGCCACAAACACAGAGGCATTGACCAACTATACCTCTTATTTCTCACCTACATGCATCTTTGTTATTCTCTTTAATATCTTAATCTCTAAGTGTTTTCATAAAAACCACTTAGCATTCTAACCATATACAAAACTAAGGCCCACATGAATCTATATATGTATGTGTGTATGTGTGTGTGTATGTGTGTGTATGTGTGTATATAATACATTATGGTGGATATATACATAATAGTGTGTTGTAATGAGTGACATTCACCCACAAACATTGAATTTCTATATAAGTCATTCGAGGCTATCTTGAATGCATGAAGAGCATGAGACTTGTGAAAATGAAATCTAGAAAAGACATTGGAATGGGTTGGTGAAAAGGATAACCAATAGTATGAAAACTTAGATGATTGATGAAAAGATAGGGTAAATAATTATCATAACATAATAATAGCAGGCCAATCTCAAAAAATAAAAATAAAGACATCATAACCAAAGATGGATGATACACAAGATCAAAAAAGTATTAATAGAGTCTAACTATTAAGGATGAGAAAAAGACTTAGCTATCTAGTGGCTCTAAGATCCATGTTTCAATCATTTTACCTATTATAATTGCATCCAATTATATATTTTAACCTTATTACTATGTTTACTCTCTGGTCAAAGCACCCATCAATCCTAGTTCATTGTCTAGGTTCTTATGTCCATCGAAACAATATATTAGCAGTATCTACTCAAGTCATAATAGTAATAATAATAAAATTATGAACTAAATATAATAAATCATGTTATAACTAAATCATCATAATCATCCATATCAATAATGATCTAAATCATAACCAATTCAACAAGATACCAAAACATAAAATACATAATCAGGATAAAAAAATGTAATAATTAGTCAAAATACCAATCAGAACCCAAAGAAACATGTTTTACTACATATAATAGTTATATAAATGTGTCAATTGGTGAGTTTATAACATTAAAATGGCTTAGAGTCATCAAAAGAGACGTAAGTAAGTAGGTGGTGGTGGAGAAGAGAAAGATGCATCAATTGGAAAGGGGAATGAATAAAATGTCCACTATTCGTACTCAAATTTTCCACAAGGAACATATTCAAATGTTTTAAAAGTAAGACAATATTAATAAATTTAATACACTCAAGGAATTGAAAAATAGATGAAGCATAAGCAACTATCCTAAGCATATTATACTAGTCCCAACATATATGTGTTATAAAAATGTTATGTAGCATAGAATATCACATACACTCTGAATAATATGACCATGGATATAGACATATTATATAAGCTCAAAAATGATAATTTAGAAATGATCATAAAGGATATATAAGTTATATCAATTGTGATCAAAGAAAGAGATGCCCCAAATGTACTATATGATGTGAGTAGAGGAAAAGTCTAACATCTATAAATGTATAGATCATGTGTCTGGGTATGCCTATATTACACTCAAACATGCATGAAAAATATGTGTATATAGGAATTAAATTATATTCCATCTATAAATATAGATCCAACAATATACATGCCAAGGAAATCAAAATCTAGAAATGCTAAATATTTCAATATTTTTGAATTGTTTGAATGTTTTTGTATTTTTAGAATATTTAATTTTTTGTATTTTTATTATTTTCTTCTTTTCCCTCAACCTTAGTTTGAATCATTTACATATTTTGTATCATGGTTTTATAGTTGAAAATTATGCATGGCATGCTCTTCATCATGATTTACATGTGAAGTAGAAGAAAAAATGCCATCATGTGATATATGGATCAATTTTACATCATGGGAAAGGGAGACACCTTGTTGATTTTGGTAAATTTTGGCTTCCATATGGTATAACCAAAGATTTTACCAATGTAAATGAATAATTTGATGTGTGTGGCTTAACCCAAACCCTCTTTTGAATCACTTTAAAACCATAAGAAATTGGTATAATGATGTTACCTAAGGAGTGTTTTTAACCTCCTTTATTTTCTAAGTCCTTTAGATCAAATCCAAGTTGTTGCAAATGTCTTACATTATAAGTAAATTTTTTTGTGTATTATCAACATGGTTATACCAATAATAAGCACAACCCATGAATAATTTGATTGTTAAATATTGTTTATGTGGATGCTTTTTGGTTTGTTCAACTTGAGGTGTTGTTTTTGGATGTGTATCTTGGATTGGTTCCATATTGAGTAATTTTTTGTAAAGATGCCATATGAATGTGAGGAACACCACACACTTTTTCATAGTTTTAATTTTTTAATTCATCTTCCTCATTTATATTTGGAATAAAACTTTTATATTTATAATAAATATGTTAAGTTTGTTTGGGTACTTGAGTATAAATGAAGCATATCCATGAACATCTGATTATAAATAGGTAAATGATTTATATTGTTTATGCAATGCTCTTTAAAATAATGTTAAAATAATATATTTAATAAATATGAATTACAAATCCAAATATGAAGGTCTAAATACTAAGGCATATGATGTAATTTTAAATTGAATAGTATAGTCTTGAAGGAATTTAGCATCATGTTGTTTGAATTTGTGAAAATGTTCTAATGTAAGTCTAGATACCTTGTGGATATTGATATCCAAAAATAATACATCATCCATTTCAAGGAACCCTTTTGTACATTATATAACCAATTGTGAGCTTCATCGATAATACTCATATGAAAGGCTCTTAGTAATATTTTATCATGTCTAGCTCATTGACCAAAATAATGTACATATTTAATAATGTGATCAAAGGGATATTTATGATTACCAAAGAGAGGTAAATGTGGTATTTAAAAAACCTTTTGGATAAGGATATTCAATTATACATTGTGGAATCGATTGGTTATTGAATGAGGTAATATTGGGATTAGCATTATGGTAATCCATTTACATCTAAATTATATATACTTATCTTTGAATCTCTCTAATAGTACTCATCATCGACATGAGATAATCATTATAAATGGTGTTTTTTGGGAAAGATGTGATCATTGGTTCTAATAGACCACCTCTTTTTAAATTGGGTATATTGGTATTATCATGTACAATAAGTGCAAGTTAGAAATCACTAAACTTAGGATATTTTGGTAATGGTATTAGATCTTTGAATTTTCAAATCTTTAGTATTCTCATATGCCTTTGGTAATGATATTGTAATTGGAAATTTATGTATTCTTGGTAAAGGTACATATTTTGGTACATGTGGAACATTTACCACATTTGGTTTGTAATGCACCTTTTTTCTTGGTGCCTTGATTAGTTTTTATAGATATTACATGATATCTTTATTCACTTTTTTTAAAAAATCAATGTAAAATGAAGAGTGATCCATCACTCTTGATAAGGGGGATATTATTTGGAATTTTTTGAATAGTGGTAGTTTGAATTAGTATATTATCAGGAACATTCCCATTTTTACTAGTAAATCAGCCATGATGTCATTATGCATGTTGGTAGTAAATAGGGATACAAATTGTAGACTGTAACTGATAGACACGTGTGACTCACACTATTTTATATTTTTTATCTCTATTTTTATGTATTTGGTACTTGAAATCATGTCAAGATTATTTAAAAGGTGAAGAGTCTTTCTTTTATTTGTAGTGAAATGTTGAAATATAAAGTGACAATGCCATTTAAAAGCTCTAAATGTAGAACTTAGTTGTAATTTAAAAGATTTATAATGTGATAAATATTAATATGAAGTTATTAAATGGTTTCCACTGAATTTATTTTTATCATTGTTCTATGTGTCATGAATGCTCTATTTTTTAAAATATGTTAATCATGTAGATTATACTAAATGTTTTATAACTATTAATATTATGTTTTAATGCATAAATACATCAGATTTAACTAAATAATAGCTTGGTTTATTTTGTGACAATGTTTTCAACATAATTTTGTTCTGACTTCATAAAACTACCCCTATATTAGAATGTTATAATGGGTTTTTCTAGGAGCCTCTACTAATAATGCATTTGGAAAAAAAAACATGATCAAACAATGGAATATTTTGACCATATGAATCAAATCTAGATGTACAAGATGAAGGAAAATTTTGACTATCCTCTTTGTGGTTGTTCATCTCATCTCTTGATATGGTAGTGGCATGTACTTGGTTAGAGGGAGGGTAGCTACTATTATCCAAAGAGTTTAGAGAAAGCCTTACAAAATTTGGAAGATAGGAGTAATTTATTTTCACTCCTGCTTTAATGAAAAGTGGAAATATGCATCATAAGCATCAAAAATATATATATCATCCATGATGAGTGATATAAATAAAATTAATATTAAGGTAAAAAAATATTAATTATATGATGTTTATGCCACATGAAAGCTTCAAATTGAGTTCACCAAATGTTTAACCTTAAATTTTTATATGTGGTCATTTGCAATTAAAAAATATAGAATGAGTTTTAACACAGGGGTGATAAATTAATTTATAGTAGGCCAATTAACAAAAAACTCAAATAAATATTATTCTAAATTTATACAACTAAGATTGATAAAAATAGTGAAGTACAGTTATTGAAAGATATTATAATAAATAAGAAACAATGTTACTTAGTTGTTTTATTGTGCATAAAAAATATAGACTATAAATAGGTGTAATGTATTTTGGATAGAGGTTCTAGATTAGTCATCAAATTTTTTAAATTTTACTTATGTGGTTGTAGACACTACAATAACATCTAGATATTACCATTGACACTAGTGTCTAACTATGATGTAGGTGTTCAGTACAGAATAATGGCTAGATATGGATGCAACCAACTTCATGTTTTAGATTTCATGTTTCCTTTCTTTTGATGTATTAAAATATGGGATATAGTTTTTCACTCTTTTTTGATTGATCAAAACCCTAGCTCTTTACCCTTATTCACATTTAGAATGAGTTTTCTAAAAAATGGGTTAGTGGGATCATGGTGTCAAGCCACCCCCAAAGACTTCTTTGTCAATAGGCACCACCTATATATCCAATACTCCAAGGAGTGTTTCATAATTATTTATTTCTCTTCTATGTGGGCAAGTATGTGCACAAGGATGAAATATACTATATGGAGATTCATGAAATGATCTAACTTTTAATTTTATAAATATCACTCTTGAACTGCTCTTTAAATACTTCAGACCTATAATATGATTTCTCTTATGATTAATATGAAAATGGGAATGAATAGGTCAGAATAAAATGCTTGTGTAGTTAATTTATTTATATTTTTTAGGTGTTTTATTGATATTTTTTAGATGATGAATGATAAGGCTTGGACTTGTATTTATACCACACATTTTGAAAATATATCACGATAGGCTTTAATTATACAAATAAACCAACCCATGGGTTTCTATAATTTTTTTAATTTGGATGACTTTTGGCTATTATAAAAGGATCTAGACACTACAATCAATGATATTTGTATCTTAGCAGTTATAAGAGAACACAAACATTGATTAGTTCTGTATTATTCCAAATGATTAAAAAAAAATCATAACAATACACTAAAACTAAACACTCTTGCCTAACAACTAGGGCGAGCATAATTTAATGAATAAGATCATAAAATAAAGATAAAAACAACACTAAAAATTTACCTCATTTATCAAATTTGATGTCCACTTTTTTTTTAAGTATGTTTGTGCTTGGAATATGATAATTAGATACTTCTAGAAATGTGTATCTATGATAGTAGTACTTCTTCAATGGCCACTTGTGGCTTGGTGTGAAGCTTGGTATAAAATGAGCATTATAACACCACTCTCAATGGATTATTGAATGTATTATAGTATAATAACCTTAGACACAAAATATTTTTGGAATATAGTGTGGGCGCTTGTATTTATATCTATAATAACTAACTCTAACCTTAGGGAGGTTAGGTTAAATTCTAACTTTGGTTGAGATTAAAATAACCTAGGTTGAGTCAGGCTAACTTTATGTTGGGTTAAAGCACTCATGAGATATTGACACCTCAATTTTAGATATTTATGAGGCATGACAACTCACTTTAAATATTTTTAAGGTTGTGACTCATATTTTTTAATATTTAAGAATTAATAAATCATTTTATTAACTCCTTTGACCTTTGACATTATATCTGGCTAAAATTCCTTTTTTGATAAATGAAATTCACTAATTCAACTTGAAATTTTTACTTAGGAAAGTTAATTAAGATTTGAAATGTAATTAATCTTGTTCATTACTTTTTTGATTTTGTTAATTATTTTAATTATTTCAATTAATGGTTTGATAGGCCAAAAGTGTCAAATTACTATGTTGTAATTTGACTAGGGTTGAAACCAAACTAGGTTATGGGTACATACAGGTAAATACCCCAGATAAGAAAGTCTCACCATATTTACAAGTAATTAAATCCCTTACATAGATAAATTTGGGAAATTTAGGTTATTTTTAGGATTAGATTGTGCTATGTGCTAGAAATTAAATTGAATACTAGTTTAAGCATAAAAGTGTCCAAAATTGAATGTCTATAGTTTTCCTATGTTTGAGAAGACATTGAAAGATAAAGGAACAATAACATATTTTAAAATAATGTAAACTTTGTTAATCCAAATGGTCCATGCCCCCAAATATTATTTAATAATCCCTTGCTGCCCCCTTGAGGGAGTAGGCAAAAAAATAGAGCCATCAAACGTTCCCTCCAAATGAAGAAAATGACACAATTTATATGGTAATAGGGGTGAAATTATTGAATTTCCCAAAGGTGGTTATAAATAGTAATGGTGATGGAGTCACAAATTTTCCTAGAGGTAGTTATAATTAGTAATAAAGGTTGTGACATTAGTTTTCCCAAATGTGGTTATAAGTAGTGGTACATGTATTTACCCCTACAGGGTGGTGGGATGAATATTGATTTAACCAAAGGTGGTTATAATCAGTAATAAAATGCAAAAAATTGATTTGCCGAAAGGTGGTTATAATTAGTGATGTACTCATTTACCTCGGTAGGGTAGGTGGAATGGTTAAAATAATGATTTTCCCAAAAGTGGTTATAATCATTAGCATGGGATGCAATTTTCCCACATGCAGTTATAATCATTAAATTGGTTAAGAAAAAATAATTTACCCAAAGGTAGTTATAATAATTTGTACATTTAAAAAGCATGATTTCAAACATGTTTTCCCCATAAAGGTATAATATATCATTGATTGATCATCAAAGTGTTTGCCATATTGAGGTCAATTGGCAAGGGTAGCTTATGCAAAAAATCTATAAAAAAGGATTTATGATGAGCTGGTATAGAGTAATAACACTTTTATAGCCTAAATGTGAGTTCAAAGGTGTAAATCTAAACAAATACAATATATATGTAAAAAATAGTGTTGTTAAATGGGTCTTAATGGAGGCCCAAAAAAATAGTTTGGTTATAATATGGCCAAAAAATAAGGCATGTAAGATCAAATAGCGTATAAAATAGACCATGTATGTAAAAGATACACTTCTCGGAGAACATAGAATGAAATATAGTCTCTAGGAAATTTCTAGCTATATATGCACCTCTAGTGTGATAAACAATTCATTTTCACCCCAACCAATTGAAATTTATGAGCTCTACTTTTATGTACAATGAGATAAGAAAAATGGCCTATGGAGGAGTTTGATGCCATGCTTCTGAGCATGTGAGAGAGAACATGCAACCACCCAATGATGGACCAAGGTGATTAATTTCAAATTTTTCATTAATGTCATTTTGACTATATTTAATACTAGTTTTAGGTCATAAAATGGTGAAGTCACCATTTTCATTTTAGGGCAAATGGTAGCTTCACCAAGGAAAATGGCAATTTTGTGTGAGGTTACCATTCCTAGAAATGCCATAAATAGCAAAATGGGGTGGAAATCACCAAAATGGATATTTTACCCATTTTTAAGTGAAGTCACCACTTTCATGAAATGAAAATGGTAGCATCACCTTAAAAAGTGCAAAATGCCTAAATAGTGACTTCGTTGTTTAGGAAAATGATAGCTTTGCCCTAGAAGCCAAAATTAGCTAGTTTGGGGGCCTAACAAGGGTCCAAACTCTTAGATAGGGTCAATTAAGATTAGTACTCTAGGCTTAAGTTTAGGTAGCAGCATAGAGTTTGGTTGATGCTAATTATTATATGTTTACAGGAGTGATTGGTTATCCTAACATGTCAAGAGTAATGTTCTCACTATTTGTACACCCCTAAGGTCTAGACAAAGGATCTGATTACCTTACTATAGATTATAGGTCTTCATGATGTGGCATGAATGCCAGTCATCTAAGTAGATTAGACATATTTGAGTACATTGGTTGAGCACTAGCATATCAAGACTTCATGTTTCACTTACCTACTAGAGAGGAAATTGTGACACTTGAGGATACCTAGTGTATCCTTAAGTTACCAATGCACATATGTAAACTATTTTAGACACCACCAACACAAAAACATGTGTTTATTAATGATTTGGTCAGTTAATAGCGTATCCCCATGTTTTAGGGGAAGGTTGATATAAACCTTATCAAAACATACACATACATTTAACCTAATGATAGATATATTGTAGATCTCTCACCACCATATCTTGTTTATAGGGAGGTAGTTGTGCTCGTGGCCATTTTCAATGACATTTTCCTACCTAAAAAGAGCATTTGGTACTTTAATATGGGCCTTAGAGGTGTAGTGCAGAGTATGCTTAATGATTCTACATGCTTTATTTGGGGGCCAACTATCTTAATGTAGCTTTACAGGCATCTATATATGATAACATATCTTGATGGATGGAGCATCAGGGCTTCCACTCTTCTAATGTTCTGGGGCTTGGATCAAATTTTAATTGAGTGACCAAAAGGGTTATGCAAATTATGAGATCTAGGGGAGTCATTGGCATATGGTTGGGATCAGACAGGAGCATGCAGGCATGGGCATAGGGGTAAATTCCATTCTATCATCATATATTTGACAATATTACACCATAATTTTTAATTTAGAGACCTTACCTTGCATACCAGCTATAATGGTTTTGGGATGGGTGATATATGGTTTTCATGATGACCAAATAATTTCTAACTAGGAGATAGTCCCATATTATTGAGGAGTACTACTTTGATGGGGTAATTAGGTAGTTAGAATTCACACAAGATGTACTTAAAGGACTAAGATGGTTTTCCCACATGATGTGGGAGATCATTTAGGATACTCCTTTTATCCATAGGAGTGAGCCTATAGTGATTTATATCAATTTTCCTCTAGTTTCCTGGGCTTATGCAAGAGCAGTAGAAGATGTAGGGGTCACTCTGACTTACATACATTGGTGGGTACATGTATGCCCTCTAAGGTTGATTATTCCAATATAGGCAAGGGACAAGTACCCATAGACATTAAGGATATGGAGGTTGAGACATTGAGTGATATCATCAACACCATGTAGGATAATGAGGCATGGGATGATGAGACAATGGCTTTGATGGAGGAGATAGTGGGGGAGATGGAGATGGAGATAGAGATGATGGGGATGATGAGGATGATAGGAATGTTTTGATGGTACTTAATCCTATCATGGTAGTGGTTATAGTGGTTCAAGTTCATCCAAATTAGGCAAGGCCTTTTGGCATATCTCTAAAATTTAGAGACATAGGCAAGCTAGAGTAGGAGATCAAAGCTCAAATAGTGGAGATTACAAGTTTACAATAATATTTAGTTGATTTACAGAGTACCCTATATATAAGAGATGATAACATGACTTAGATTTAGTTATAAATCATTCAGTTGAAGTTTGAGATAGACAAGATGGTACAAGTGTGGTGTTAGCTCACCATTAAGAGGGATCAGGTTATTAGTAATAGAGATAAATCATTATACATTGTTGATAAGCGTAGGTAAGAATGAGATGTAGCGTGGGGAGTTTAGATACATTTTTAGTTCTCATATATGATTGAGGAGTGCCTTCAAGCTAAGGATAAGGCATATTACTAATGATGAGCCTATGAGATGACCATGCCCAATGACCAACAAGTTACTTATTTTGAGGTCTAGGATGCATAGAGGGTAGTTAGTAGATCTGATCAATCTTATACCAATACTCATGTTATAAATGCCTCAATCAATCCCTCCATTATCCAGACCACCACCACTAGGACCATCAAGTCCATCAAGGCCACCTCTAACCATAGGTTTCATGGACACACAGAGCCAAATTTGAGTTCAAGGATATTGGTAGTTTGACATAGTTTTGGTAGATGGCATTGTACTTTTTATATCAAAATTTTGATGTTTTTTGAAAACCATTGTGATATGTATGTATCCTCTATGTATATGACATTTGAGATACATGGACATTCAGTTTTGGTTCCTTTAAGGTTGATGTACATTTATATGATATTTCTTTGATATATATATGATTCCATGTTGTTATCTTGTTTATCTCATGTTTAGCATTGATTATCATTTATTAGAATTATGGATGTGTAACATTGTTAATGTTTATACTCATGTATGCTTTGTTCATTTATTATTTATGCCATGTTTATGAGAATTTATTTTCTTGGTTATCATCTAATTATGTTGTATGACTCATATGTATGCTTATTTTGAGATGCACATCTCTATAAACACATAATAAATCATCTTTTCTCTTATTTATTACTCATGGATTCATGCATGGATTTGGGTATTTATGTGGTTTTGATATATCGAAGAAGTATTGCCATTACATTGATATGATAGTCTATGTATTCCTAGTTTTTATTGTAGCTTGTGATGTTATGCATTATAGTTATGAACAACTAAAATGATAATATATACCCTAAACATGAAAAACTTAGCTTAAATCTAAATATAAACAACCCAAGAATAAGATATGAACAATCAAATCCCATATTTAAATATAAAAAATAAACCAAATTTAAGACTAAAAATAAACATTCAAAACCTAATTACATGATATGGATAATCAAGACTTAAATGTAAACAAATTTTAAAAATCCTATGGCAATCAAAAAATAAAAACAAAAAAAACAAACAAATGAAACAAATAAATAAAAATAGACAAACAAATAAAACTCAAATAAATAAAGATATACAAATGAATAAAATAAAAAAACAAACATAAACAACAAAATACAAGCAAATGATGTAAATAAATAAACAAAACCAATAAAATAAATAAACTATACAAATAAATAATAAATAAAGATACAAACATTAAAAAATCCATCAAAAAAACAATAAAATACTAATAAACAAATAACAAATGCAAATAAAAAAAACACCAATAAACAAAACTTACAATAAAACACCAAGAAACAAAAATATATAGACAGACACAAACAATCCATAACAAAATAAAAAAATAGCAATAAAAAATAAAATAAACAAACAAACATGACACAAACAATAACTAAACAAAATAATCAATTATAAATAAATAAACATTATAAACAAGACAAAATAAATACAACAAATAAAGATAGATGAAATAAACAAGCAAACAAATACAATAAACAAATAAGGTTACAACAAATAGAACAAAACAATTAAAACAACTAAATAATACAAAGTAATTAAAAGTGAAATAAACAAACTATTCTAAGCAATCAAAGACAAACAAACTAAGTTAAACAAATAGTGATACACAAACAATAGTTAATCATAATGTTAGTACAAAAAGAATATAGATTGTTCATGCATATGTAAAAGAGGTGTTACTCTTGGTGACAGGGTGACCCCTAACCTAGGTAGTAACAACATAGGCAAAACAACATAAGAATAAAAGACACACAATGTTATACCTAGGCTATAGGGAGACAATGACAAGGGGTACGATGTCAAATGGTTTCCCTAAGACTATAGGGAGGAACAACACAAACAAGGAAGGCACAAACATTGACCCTAGGCTATAGGAGACAATGAAACAAAACAAAATGGGGGGAATATAAGAAAAGGAAGAGGTAGTCGAGCTGACTCCATATGCACTAAGAAAGTAGACATTGCCTACATAGTTCCATAGACACAAGATACAACATGAACATCAAGCCAAATATAGTCCTCCCAAGATATGTGATAGAATAAAATGATGATAAAAAACATGATTGACATGTAGAGTAAAATAGGAATAATCTTGTAAAATGGCAATTTCATAGTAAAAGAGGGTGATGACACTCATAGTCATGAAAATGTCAACACAAACAAATCTACCAAGGGGAAGGGCTAAGGGGTAGATAAATTATAACATAAATATTGTATTTATGAAAGGTCAACATAAATACATGTTTCAATCTAATATTTATGGAAATCAGACATGTTTTTGTTAATTTTATTATTCTCTAGTAGATGAATATATATGTATGAGATCACAATATGTATTTAACTACTAGTGAATATGTATGGTATTTGTCAATAGGAAAATAATTTTTTTGTTTTGATATATTCAAGCCTAAATACATGTTAATGTTTATGTTATATTTATGCTAGCATCAACAATATTCTCTATATGATAAGGTCTGTGTTTTATTTAAATGAAAATGTCAACATAAATACATGTTGTGATCTAATATTTATGGAAAGCACACATGTTTTTGTGAAATATATTATTCTTTGGTAGATGAATACATACTAGTGAATATGTATTGTATTTTCCATTAGAAAAATACTTCTTTTATTTTGGTACATTCAATCCTGCCCACATATAGTGTATTTAAGTGAGTTCTTTGTGAAATTAATTTTATATTTATTAATGCCAAAGCATAATATGTTATATCCCATCTGACCCTTAGCAAACAACATGTGATTTTTAACAAACAATTAGCTACTAATTAGTTAGACTTATGAGTCATGTGGATATATGGACATATTTTGTTGATTGATTTCAAATAATGTTGTACTTTTCTCTTCTCCATCATTTGAATTCAGTGCATATATGTGTGTTTGATAGAAAAGAGTAAAAAGGTAAGTCTTTAATTATATATGTAGTATACAATGGTATATATGTTGTTTATTTTGAGTTTAAATGAAGTAATAAAATAAATATAATTTTATGCTTTAGGTTGATGCATGGCATTTCTTACCCTCATTGAATGCCATAGAGGGAGATCATCATAAGGGAGGAGGTGACAGATAGAGGTAGTTATGGGTAACAGAATAAATAATTAAAACATCACACATACATAGTAGACTTGTTTGACTTGCATGACTATCTTATTTTGTGTTTACCTTGTAGTTGGTGTGTATTTATTACATTAATACTTATCATTATGTGTATGCTTTTGTTTATTTTGAGGTCCTTGATGAAACCATCTTGCTTCTAAATTAACTTACATATTTTCATTAAACGATGCATTGAGTATTTTCTCAAAAATATGCATTAAATCCTTCTTTATGAAATTTGGAAAAATGGTATGTTGATAGTCTTCATGGTTTACTCTACTTCATAGTTGTATATTTATTTCATGATTTCTAACACTTAACTAATACAATATCTCTGATGTGAATAAAATAATGATTATAGACTTTTATTTTAAGCTAGATCATTAAACAAAGTAATTTATTCTTGGGATGGAAGAGAGTCTATTTAGGGGTTTTGATCTCAGTATACCACTAGAAGGATAATTAACTTGATAATCATGGGGACTTTTGATGGAAATTACTAGTTTTATTATTATGCACATTTGACTTGGTGTGTATTATACCCAATTATAAATTTAAATTTAAAATTATTAAGATAATGATTATCTTTTGAAAATTATTAAATTAGTTTATTTATTTTTGGTCAAAACACTCGATTGAATTCTAGGGTTTCATTATTATTTTGGTGGTTCACATTTTTTACTGTGAGTTGCATGAAGAGGTAGGGTGAAATGCATGTTGAAGTTGAGTTTTGAGAGTAAATGGTGGCATAATGGTTTATTGATAAATAATGCAATGGGTTTGGCTATGAATAAGATGAATAATTCACATTTTGGTGGAATTTTGTGTTTTAAATTATTTAGTATGAACATTGAATTGATAAAATGTTGTAATAAAGTTATTTTAACAAATGTCATATTAGGAGTGTGTTGTTTGTAGACTCACAGATATTTGTTGGAGAAATAATAGTGTTTAGATTATTATCAAATATTGTATTGATATTGACCCCACATTAATAGGAGTTCAATATGTTATAAATTATAATCATTTTTGAATGAATAAATACATTATTTAATACTATGTTTTATATTTTGTATCAGATCCATATCACTTTTCAAGTCCTATCATCCATGAAATGCCTTATTTTTACTCATGTTGTAATTTATATGTATCCCTTTAAAAACATAGGATTTAAATTCATCTAAGTCATAAATGTTTAAAACAAGTTGTAATTTATTTACCCCTCAGCTCTATCTTACTTGTCTAATGTCATTCCCATACTCAAATTGGATCTCACACCTTACCTTCATTAAATTAAACTATTCTCAATTTATTTTTTTACATAATTAGATTTCTTTGTGTTTACATGGATAATGAATCAATCCAATCCACTTTGGTGTTTCACTATTTTTACTTTTTTCCTTATTTCCTTTTACTCAATAAGTTTTCTTTTATGAATTATAGTAGATACAAAATCATTTTTATTTAGAGGTTTCTCTACAATATCAGTCCCATACTATTAGAATTTCCCATGTTATGACTAACATGTAGGAAGCTTCTTATATGCAATAGGAATCTAAGGGAAAATATGCATCAATCACATGTTATTAGAATCAAACATCTAAAAATAAGATCAATACAAAGCATTTCCAAGCCTATATACTAGGGGAGATTGATTATAATAAGATAAAATAAAACACAAATAAAAGGACAAGAGAGAAATCCATTTCACCTTCCTTGTAGCTCTATATCACTTTTGAGATGATAGTTTGCTTGCTCGACTTATGTCCAAATTGGCTTCATCAATACTCTTGATTTATGGGAAACACCTCCCTTTTGGCCACTATGATTTTGGCCTTAATATGTATTGGTCTATAAAGCCTCTCTTATAAATTTTGTATAATAACTTTAGACAAAATAGATTTTTGAAAGTAAGTATGAGACCTTTTATTTATAGGTTCCAAACTAACCCCGATCCAAGTGTGATTAGGTTTAGACTAACCATGGGTTAGCCTTGGGAATCTAAATGTAATAAATAATGTCCTTAATTATACATTTATGGAGGCATGGATCAACATTTCTAATTTGGAAGGCATTAATGTTGATATTTTATAATTCTTGACTTTGAGGATGATGATGTCATCATGACCTCATTTCCCTTTGATATTTGTTAAATGGATATTTTTGGAAATTATAAATTCACTAACTCAACATGGATTATTTAACTAAGATTTAATTTTATTTACTTTTTTATTTAATTTTGCTTAGGCTTTTGGTCATTTCAAGAATTTTATTAATTGCCCCTCTTAATTGGTCTAAAATATCAATTTGTTAGGGCACAACCTAACTAGGGATGAATCTATAGGAGGTTATAGATGTGTATAAGATAATACCCTAAATAGGGATGTTTTGACACAATTATAGACATTTGGGTCTAATGTGTGGATGAATTTGAGATGTTTAGTTATTTTTAAGATTAATTTGTATATTTTGGTATAAATTAGTCTAACGTCCATTTTAGACATGAATGTGACTGAAAAGGATTGTTTACATTTTCCCCTTGTTTGAGTAGTCATTGCAAGACACTGGAATAGTAACATCTTCTCAAATAATGAAAAAGTTATTATGATTTGGTTAATGCCCTAGAGGGTGGTTGATGAGGCTTGGATGCCCCCTCAAGGGATTAAGTGGCAAATAGTGTCATTAAATAGACCCATAAAAAGATTAAAAATAAAGAGTCTAGTGGTAACAAGGGTTGAAATATTGATTTACCTGAAGGTGGTTATAATCAATGACATAGTGAATATGCCCTAATAGGGTAGATGGGTCAGAATAATGATTTATCCAAAGGCATTTTTAATCATTAACATAATGAAGGTGACCCAATAGGGTGGACGTAAGTGTGGTATAATTATACTTTTCCCCAGTAGGGTGAATGTGATCAGTGAAAGTCTAAACAATTTTCCTTGTTATGGAAAATCAAAAAAGGGATCTCATGTAATAAACCCATAGTTATGGATTAACGGTGAGTGAGCACAAAGGATAGGTATCAATTTGGGATACCTACTAGTAAAAATTTGCACATCATAACTAGTATTGATTATAGTTCATTTTTAGTTTAATTATTATATGTTTGGTTAGGTTTATTATGAACAAGGGTAAGTACTACTGATAGCATCATTTGATAACTCCATTTTGCCTGATTTTTGTTGTAGCTTGTGATATTATGCATCATAGTTATAGAAACCTATAATAACAATGTGTATCCTAATCATGAAAAAACTTAATTTAAATTAAAAAATAAACCACTTAGGTGTAAGCTATGAATAATCAAATTTCAAGTAAATATAATTCAATAAACTAAGTGTAGAAATGAATACAAATATTCACAACTTAATAACAAGTTATGGTTAATCAATACTCAATTGTAAATAAAGTGTAATAATTCTACAATAACTAATGGGAAGGGAGGCACAAAAAAGAGATGTAAATTCAAAAAGTAAATAACTCAATCCCAATTTGTAATCAAGACTCAAGTGTAAGCTAATTGTCCTTAGACACACAACACTTAAAATGAACACAAAAACAATAGATAAGTTAATCTAAGGTGTATTAAATAAGGAAATACTCTAAGGCATATAACTAAAAATAACTAATCTAATACAAAAAAAACAAAATACATAAAAATAATGAACTAACTATTTATTGACACCATTTGTGTATGTGTAATAAAAGTGTTATGATTGTTAAAAGGTTGAATCTAGGCTATAGGGAATAACAACACATGAAGGTGGATTAGAAGAATAAGGAAGGGGTGGCTAAGATAATTCCAAATGCACTAGGAAAGTAGACCTTTACTACATAGTCCAATGAACATGAGTTCTAACATGGACTTTAGGATAAATGTAGTTTTCACATGATGTGGGATAGAAGAAAATTGATGACAAGTATAAGAGATTATTCACATAAGAAATTAGGAATGGGGTCACAAAATGATAAGAGAATAAAATAAAGGGGCTTGATGCTAATGATTGTGATAATGTTAGGCATGGGAATTTTTGAAACCATGATAGTGTGGTTTAGGTCAAAACCACACTAAAAGACAAAATATGAGTGTTCACAAATAAAGGTTGATAATTCATAGTGTTCACTACATCTAAGGATTAGAAAGATAACAAGCTCATAAAATGGTGAGAGTGTGAGAGGTTTATGACTCATAAAATGATGAGAGAAAACCTATAGGAAGGAATGATCCAAGAAAATAATTAATGATAATAATCATAAAGACTAGCCAAGTTGATTCAAGATACCCCATGAATCCAAGCACTACCTACATATAGTCCATTCAAACATCAGGTCAATGTAATTCTCCAAAGATGTGGGAAGCAATACCATCATAAAATAGAATAGGAAAATGGAAATGGTCATGATGTGACCCATGTGAAATCTTTAGTTATACCTGATGACTAGTAGATGCACATCTTAAGTAGAATGGATACAATCTGAATGGCATCATATTGGAGGATTCTATAAGTTTTTCTAGTAGATTTCCATGCTTTTGAGATTTTTAAACATCTCATCTCAATGGATAATTATGATATATATAATGGTTTAACTCACAAAATGATGAGAGCATGGATTAAATTGCTCATAAAATGGCAAGAGAATTTGATTAAATTGATTGTAAAATGATGAGATTTTGAGCTTAAAGGATATTTGCAAAATAAAGAGAGTGTGGGAATAAAGGGTGGTCAAGCTAACCTTTAAAAACACTAAGTGTTACCTACTATAATCATCCAAAGTGGTATTTGAGTGGTAATAGTGCTACTTGAGACTATATATCCCTAGCTTATCCCTAGACCTATTGTAAAGCCTATTATCAAACTTATCCAGCCTTCTGCAGGCCACAAGAATCCCTAGTTAACCCTAAAGTAATTCCATGCCCTCAATTCCCCCTCTTGGCCCTTCATGCCTATTGTTTTTCTAGTTAGACACTAGTTCCATAATAAGGACACTACTATCACATGGCATTAGTGTCCCAAAAATGGTGCTATTGTCTTTTTCCCTATATTTTTTAAAATGGATATTTTTTATCAAAACTATAACTTCTTACGGTCTACCTAGACCTATTTTATCACCCATGTAAGAAACAAAATAGTATAAATACATGACATTTATCCCTCTAACCACTAGAGGGAAATCATATTAAAAATACACATTCAAATTTAGAATAAGTTGTACATAATTAAGGTTATCAATCCCTATACTTCCTTAATTTTATATACTACCATCTACAATGGCCATAAGCTCAAATTAGCTAGATTTCTAGTCTCAATCACATTCAAGCACACTCAAGGCCACTATCATACTCACATCACTTACACTTTCACTAGCACTTATATGGGGAGAATTACATCAGGATTTATCCCTCCTTAGAGTATTGGTATGTAGGGAACTCTCTTCATAATGGGGTGTTGAGGATGTCTAGCCTACCCTACTAAAAAATACACTTTTCAACTCATGTCAATTAGGTACCCTATCTACATGGAGGATTAGGATTTGATTGATAAATTAGTCATTAAAATTAAAATATAGGGTTTTAAGACTCATCCATGTATGAATAGACCAAAAAGATTCAGATGTAAATATACCTAGAAGCTCATTTAGTCTTGCATAGAGGACACTACCACTAATATCAATACACTACCACCACATTTCTAATAATGGTGTTATTGTCTAATTATGTCACTACTATCTAGGAGGGTTTATAACACTTAGATCTAATTTATGACACTCAAACTAGATTCCACCTCAATTTTTATCACCTAGATCACCCATCTCAATTATTTTACAACAAAATTATTACTTGCATAATTTATTAATATTTTTAGAAAAGTCAAAGCTAGTCAATTCTATAATAAATGAGTAGTTATATTTATTGCATATTAGTTCCTTGATTTAGTCTACTTAGATCATTAAAAACATAGGATTTACATTCACTAATTCCTAAAAGGTTAAAACATTTGGTGAACCCAACCTACTTCAAACATTGCTCAAAACCTAACCCTAGAATCTCTTAGGGTTTGTATCCTTTTTGTGTCTATGATGAGATATTAGTTTTTAAATCTCAGATTTGTTTCGATATTTTTTTTCAATATTTCTTAGATTAAAATTCTTTAAAGTTTAAAAATATATAATATTTTATTTTCTTACTTACCAAACTATAATGGAAAATTTTAACAACTGATTTAATGAAACTGATAAGAAATATTTGAAAGATTTTGTGTCAAATCATTCAGATATGTAAAATGACCTTATCAATATTATTCATGAAGAACTTAAAAATTCAAATGATGGTCAATCTTCAACTCCCTTGATAATAACATTATTACACCTATAGTGGGGCTAACTCAATTATCACAACCAACAATTATAACTCAATAACCTTCAGTGATAGTAGCACCTCTTGTGGCTAGTTCTTAAAATCCAAATGTATATTACCTTATGAACAAGGTTCATAATCTATAGACTAAGGTTTTACATCTTGATAATGGATCCACTAGGCCATCACATGCCTTGGATTATAATGTTTTTTTGCATACACCTTTAGCACATCACATAGAGGCAACTCCTTTTCCATCTAAATTCATAGCACCTTAGCTTACATTGTACAATGGTAAGGATGACCCAAAGTATCATATCTGAGATTTTCACACATTATGTTTGGACTATGTATCTAATGATTGGATCCTCACTAAGTTATTCCCATATAATTTAAAGGATTATGATTTGTAGTGGTTGTATGATCTACCAAGTAGTCTATCACTAAATTTTATCCTTTGTCAAATATGTTTTTATCACACTTCTCCATAAACATCAGTAATAATATCTCATATTCTCAAGTTGCATAATTGGAACAAAATTCAAATGAGCCTATTGTAGAATACATGTTATGATACAATAATATATTAGATAAATTGACTAACCCCATGGTAGATAAAGAGATTTAGGACATCTTCAAATAGATTCTTATACCATCATTACATGAAGCTATCTTGTTTAATAAGTTTCTTACATTCATAGATTTGTGCCACATAGTAAAAGAAAGAGAAGTCAAGATTTTATCATTGGGAAAAATAAAATATATAATTGGAATAGAATAAACTAATAAGAGTTATAGTAAGCATCCATATAAGGTAAGGGCTATTGAAAATAAGAGTGATCAAAAATTCATAGTTAACATAACTTTAGAACCATCTCCTCGCTTGGTTTTATCAACTCCTCCACATAGAGTTTTCACCAACCCTCCAAAATCACTAGCATGCATTTTAAAATAGCTCTTAGAATGTAATGTCATATATCTCCCTCTAATTAAATATGTTGATACGAAATGACATCTTCAAAAGAACTATGATTCCAATGCATTATGTGAGTATCACAGGACACCAAGTCATATAAAAAATAGATGCAGTAGCTTGAAACATAAGATACAAGATTTGATTGAGGATAACATTATTAATGTGGGAATAACCATAGAGTCACCAAAAGTAAAAAAAATAGAAGCTAAAGCATTAAATATATTCTCATATCCATTTCTAAAACACATAACAAATGAGGTAGGTAGCACTTCAGGTGTTCACTACACATATCAAGCACATCCACTACCAACTTCATATCACACTATTATAGAATAGGCACACCCATTACATAATATCATTAGTATATACCTCACTATAATTCTATCTAGACCACTCATCACTTTCTCAGAGTAGGAGATCATTAATAATGAAGTAGATTTATATGTACTCTTTATACGAGCCTACATTGATCATCATCCTACCCAAAGTGTTATGGTTGACAAAAGGTCAAACATTAGCATGTGAACTATCACATTTATATAAAATTTTGGGTATTTGTATAAAGATATATCCCTTGTAGACACAATTATCATTGGTCATGTTCAAAGCTCCATCAGGGAAATTATACTTCCACTATAGGTTAGACCAGTACATGTGGCCACTAGATTCTTAGTAGTACCTAGTGTAGGTGTGTTTGACATGTTATTGGGTAGGCCATGGATACAATAGATATGAGGCATCCCATCCATAGTGCATAGATTCCTAAAATATAAACATACAAATTAGGAGTTCATAATTGAGGGTTTTCCATGTGATTATCCTCTACCTATTCCATACACAGTTACATAATAATTACTAGTTATAACATAGTTACTTGTTACAACATAGTTATTAGTTACAAACCTGAGCATAGTTTTTATTGATACACCATAGATTTTAGTAGAGCCACCACTACAAGTAAGGTCTACTCCTATAGTATTGACACATATACATACTCTCCCACATAGACCATTATTAGAGAGACCCCTATGTTAGAGATATTTCATAGATTCTAGAGTGTCTCCCTCTTCTCATTGTCTACCAAGATCATTATTAGTGAATTCTCAGGGTTCTCAACATAGGACACCTATTCCACCTACAACTTCTACCATATGGCTCTCTAAGGCCCCTAAAATTCATAGGACACCATAATTAGTGTCACATATTCATAGCACCATGCCACAGGCAAGGAAAAATATAGATCACTCAGTACAATAAATTATGGGACTAAATTTTCCCTTTCACATAGCATACACCATCATGGATACTTTATTTGACACAATCCACATTGATGAGACTCATCAGTTAGTATTGTTATTCCCTCTTATACATACTTTCCTTCTCTCTTTCTCCCTGTACATAGTTCATTTTCATGTTGCTTATACAGATCTTACAAAAATTTGTATTACATATTCATGCATACTTTCATTTATAGCTTTCCTAGTTTAGACTTGATTCTATTACTATGCTTCTTCTATTTGAGGTAATTTAAATGTCATTTTTATTTGTCTCTATACCACTTATATTCATAGCATGTATGCTTTGGACATGTTCTCATGTCCTTGTGTGTGCCTTAATGATTGTGTATGCATACATTTGAACATGTTCTTCTATGTGTCTCTAATCCAACATGCTTGTTGCTTACATATGTGGGCATTTGAACAAGTATTTTTATGTCTTTTTTCTCAGATTTAGTGACATGTGCCCATGTCCTTTGTATTATGGCCCCTTGGCCTACTTTCCATGTTTCATGTGTTTTGTATGTATGCTTCTTTATATGTGACATGGCTATGATACTTGTCTTTACTTGTTACACACTCTAGTTTTTTATGTCATGAGGGACCTCATATATTTCCCCTTTCCTATTTAGGTGCCATGATGGACATCATGCGCCCTAGGTAGCTACTTATTTTTACTAAAAATTTGTTATCAAATGCATTGTTATATCTATCTTGACACCCTTATGAATTCTATACATGACATACATCTTACATTACATATTTATGCTCAGATTATCTTACATTTTAATGTTATATTTGCACAATATAGTGGATTATTACATAGTTATCATATATGCTCTAACTAAAACACATTTTGCAAAGATTTTATTTTGAGGATAGTTCTTGAAAAAGTTTTAAAAATCTCCTCAAAAGAGGGGGCATTCACATGAATTTATCACAAATATAAGGCTCTTATATTGCACTTGTAGGACATTTTTAGCTTGCAAGCTTAGATTACATAGAATTAGACTCAAGTAAACATAATGAGAAAATAGCTTCATAAAAATCAAATGATAAATACACTAGCACACAAATTGGGACACTAACACCACATTTCCAATAATATATAATACATGGTGTTATTGTCTAGTAGCCTTGGTTTTAGAAAAACCTAGATTGGCTAAAAAAGTACAGTAAGTATAGTATATGTCTGCATAGGTTTACTTACATAGTTATCAGTTATACTCATCTTTACTTAAATGAATACTAGTTAAGCTTAGATTCATATCAATTTACTCATATTGGGGGAATCATGTGTGGAATGACCATTCCCATATTTAATTTAGATACCAGATATAGATTATTACAACTCAGTCTAAAATCCATATGCTCAGATATCATATTTAGGGTCATTACATGGAACATTATTTATAAATGCTCACTTACACATTGGTTGATCAAATGGAATGACAAATCCATGTCATTCTCTATGTGTTAAATTCCAAATTCATATTCTAGGTTGCATGCCAGTTTCATTCCTTACTCCATTTGTAATGGTTGGCATTCCCAAGTGGCCCAAAATTGCCTAATGTACCTGAGTAGACATAGATCTGACATACCCATATATATATATATATATATATATATATATATATATATATATATATATATATATATATATATATATATATATATATATATATATATATATATATATATATATATATATATATACACCTAGTTGGACATTTACAATTACTTCATACAGTTTATATTTAGATTCATCTATTACACATGGGTGGGAAATGATGGAGGTATAGCTTACTTGAGTTCTTGAGCCACCTACATGAGAGGGTTAGGCACACCATCATTCTAATCCAAGCTATTCATAAGTCATGATCTACATAATAGGGGTGGGTGATGATGGAGTCAAAATTGGATTGAGTTCTTGATCCACCCACACATGAGGATTGAGTAAGCTATCATCTCAGTCTAAGATATTCACTGATTGATTAATGTATACATATGCACACATAGGTTATCACCAATTTTATGCATTGATTAGTGTACCCAATGAGTTGTATTAATTCATTTCTTCTCTCTTATCTCTTTACCCATTTTTACTTAGTTTTAACTCTTTACTCAGTTTAGTCTTTTACTTTTAATATCCCTTAAGTAAGGATTGATTTATGCATATTTCACTTATAGGATATGAATTTGATAATACTTCATGTACTCAAACCTATATTCATATAATCAAACCCAATTTCATGGGCTTTACCTCCTAATTAAGTCCAAGTATGCTTCTTTTTCCTTTATCTTTGTCATTTCACTTTGCTACATTTATATAATAAAGCGGGGGGGGAGGGAATGTAATTACCCAAAAGTGGTATTTGAGTAAAAGAGTGATAATTGAGACTACTTATCCCTGTCTTAAACATAAACCTATCCTATATCCTATTATCACACTTATTAAGCCTTCATGTGGGCCACAGGCATCCCTAGTCAACCCTAAAGTAGTCCCAAACCTTCATTTCTTGATCTTGGTCCTTTGTGCTTAGTGTTCTTCCAACTAGACACTAGCACCATAACAAGGACACTAACACCACATGAATTAGTGTCCCAAAAATGACACTAATTTCCATTTCCTTATCTTTCCCCAAATAGATATCTTTTCAAAACTAGAACTTCCTAGGGTCAGCCTAAAGCTCTTTTATCACCCACGTAAGCAACAAAATAATATAAATACATGAATTTTATCCCTATAACCACTATATGGAAATTAGATGAAAAATACACATTAAAACTTATAAAAATTTATGCATAATTAGGGTTATTAATCCCTATTCTACCATACTTCCATATATTACCATCTATAATAGCCCTAAGCTCAGATTATCCAAATTTCTAGTCTCAAGTACACTCAAGCTTACACAAGGACACTACCATATTAATATCACTTGCACTTGAACCAAAACTTAGGTGGGGAGAAATACATCATTATTTATCCCTCTTCATAGTATTGGTATGTAGCAAACTCTCTTCATAATGAGGTGTTGAGGATGTCCAGCCTACCCTACTAAAAGACACTTTTTATCTCATGCCAACTAGATTACCTATATACATGGAGGATTATGGTTTTATCACTAAATTATTCATTACATGAAAAAAATAATGTTTAAGGACTCATTAATGAAGTAAAATTCCCTAGATATCTAGTCACATGTGCACCCAAAAGCTTAGGATAGTCATGCATAAAGTACACTATCACCAATACAGGACACTACTACCATATTTCTAATAATGGCACTATTATCCAATTATGGAATTAATGTCTAAGAGGGGTTATGACACTAGGATATAATTTAAGACAATCATACTATCTTTCACCTTAGTTTTCATCACCTAGATCACCTATCTTAATTGTTTTCTAGCTAAGCTCTTACTTGCACTATTTATTACTATTTTTAGAAAAGTCAAAGCTAGTCAATTCTATAACAAATCAGTGGTTATATTTATTATATATTATTTCCATAATTTAGTCTACTTAGATATTTAAAAAATATATGATTTACATTCACTAAGTCCTAAAAGGTTAAAACACCTACATATTCCAAATGGACCTCAAACCACTATAGTTCTCCTTACAACAAGGAATCTGACTAAGTAACAACATGTTAATAAATAGGCAAATGGTAGGTTATGAAATAGTAGTAAGGCTAGGCATGGTAAAATGTTTCTTCTATTCTATAGGAAAAACCAACATATGTAGGTTTTCCCTAGGCTATAGGGAACAATGGCATACATAAGTGATATAGAATTTTTGCTAAAATGAAGGATGAAATTACTAGACAACTATCATATTTCCCCAAGATACTACCCCTTTGTGAATGAATGCACTCAAAGAGTTGTAAGACTGAATTAGTAATTAAAACTACATCAAAATCCAATCACTAAAATTATATAAATCATAAATTAATTAAAACCAAAGATTAAAATCTGAATGAGGTAGGTAAACCAAAACTTCAGCTATTAGGGAAGGTACAGGAAGAAATAGTATATGTTATATTACAAAAAAGGTGATGCTATAGAACAACTTAAATAATATTCATATAAAATACTTTAGGTCACTGAAGAGAAAAAGTGCTTGAGATATATTATTTTCATTGGTTCATCAAGTTCATTTCCTTATAACATATCCAACTTGTATGTTCTAGATCTATAGTTAACAACAATCACATAAGGTCCCAGCCAATTAGTCTTGAACTTACCCTTTTCCTTGCATTTGACATGGTGTTCTTATGGTTTTATTTGAGTAAAATATCACCAAGCTCACATTATTTATGTTTCACATGCCTATTTTATTAATCACACAACCAATTTTGGTATGATTGAATGTTATTCATAGTGGCTATGTATTTTTCATCTAGAAATTTTAGTTCTTACAAAAGAGCTATTCTATAATCCTCATCATCAAGGATATGTTTTGATGAAATGATGAGATAAGGTAACTCAACCTCTACAAGAAGAATGGTCTTAGTGACATCAACAAGGTAATATGGTGTGGCTCCTATTGGAGTATGAAAATTGGTTTAGTAAGCTCAAAGGGCATGGAAGAGTTTCGAGTGCAAATCATGGCTAGTATCATTTTTGATATTTTTAAGAACATTTACAATGGTTTTGTTAGATGCCTCTTCTTGGCCATTACCTTATGGGTAATATGTGGTGGAAAAATGTTGGGTAATTTTGAATTTGACATAAGGGGATTTGACATCCTTATTTTTAAATGAATTACCATTATCATATATAATGTTAGAGGAGAGGCCATAGTGGTAGGTGAGGTGATTAAAAATGAATTTGGATATCTATTTGCATATTATGTAAGTGATGGGAATGGTTTCAACCCACTTAGTGAAGTAATTAGTGGTATTAAGGATATGTTTATGTCCATCTAATGAGGTATGGTTAAACTTCCTTACAAGCTCAATCCTCACATTGAAAACATCCATGACATAGTAATTGGCTTGAGTGGTCAAGTTAGAGCATGTATCAAATTGGCATGCTTATAACATTTTTTACACCTTTTAACATAATCAATTTCATATGATTCCATGATTGGATAATAATAACTAGTACATCATATTTTCTTAGAAAGGATGGCCCCACAAACCCCTTCATGAACTTCCCTTAATGATAGTCTAGATTCTATTGAGGTTAAAAAAAATCAAAGTTCTATCAAATCCTATATGATAGAGCATAGGTATGTAAGGTATAATGAGAGGTTTGGTGGGTGAAGGAATTTTGTTTTTTATAATAAATTTCTAGTGTAAGGACTTGTTTATGAAGGTAATTGTATAGTTTGGAATACCAAGTGAAATTAGAACTAATAATATCAAAAATAATCTTGATAGTTGAGGGCTCATGAGTAGGCACTGGAATATATTTGATGAGGAACTGATAATCTCTTGCCTTTTTCAAGATGTGTATCATAGAACCAAATGTATCTATGGCATCTAATATTCTATTATTGGCTCAAGATATGTGTTCAAACTGAAGGTGGTCAACCTATTGCTTGAGAGTGTCCATCATGCTTTATATGTTGTAGGTTTCTCATATTTGGTCTAGAATTGGTCTCTAACTTAATTATTGATAAGTTATGTATCTCTATAAAATAGAAGATGTTGAATTTTCTATTGTACCACTAAAAAAGTCCCTATAATGAGGGATTCATACTCAACCATGTTATGGGTACAAGGAAAGCTAATATGAAAGGACTTGGGAATGAGAACCCCTATGGTGTTATGAACAATAGTCCTAATCTTAACCCATGATACATGAATGAACCATCAAAATAATCTTCCATTGTTTCTCTTTAATAGGTGTTTTTGTTATGGTCATGATGGACTCATTTGAAAACCCAAATGTAAGTGGTTATGTGTCAGCATAAGAAGATTCTGCAAGATGGTCTATAATTATGAGTCCATTAATGTCTTTTTCATTAGCATATTTAATCTCAAACTCACTTATAAGCATAATCCATTATCCATACATCCCTATAAATCCATTTTGGAAATTAGATACTTGAGCAGATCTACTTTGGCAATGAAAATGGTCTTATTATTTAGCATGTAGTGGTGCAACTTCTATGTTATAAAGACCATAGATTAAATCAATTTCTCAATCAGTGTATAATTATTCTCATACATGAACAATGTATGTCTTAGGTAATAGACACCATGTTCCTTCAGATATTCATCATACTATGCCAATGGTTCCCCCAAGGCATTTTTTGTTGTATAGAGGTAGAGTAAAAATGGTTTATTTGGCATAGGTGGCAATAAAATGGGTGGATTGACCAAATATTGTTTCAATTGGTCAAAATCCTTTTGGAAATATACATTCCATGAAAAATTAGTCCCATTATTTAGTAGATGAGTAAATGGATGGCACATTTTATCCAATTATGATATGAAGCATTTGATTGATTGTATCTTACCCTGTAAACTGTAGAGCTTATTTGAAGTATATGGTACTATTATATTAGTAATGGCCTTGACTTTGGTTGGATCAAATTCAATGTACCTATGAGAAACAATGAATCCTAACATTTTTATGTAAGTTACACAAAAGATGCACTTTTTATGATTGAGTCTGACCTTGTACAATTGGATGTTACAAAGCACACCTAGATGTTTAGCATGGGTCTTAGATATACCTAGGATGTCTTTGACATAGTACTCAACTATATCATGGATAATATCATATAAAAATTACCATCATAGACCATTGATATGTGTCCCCAACATTATTAAGACCAAAACGCATGAACTGATAGTAAAATGTTCACCAAAGAGTGGTGAATGTTGCCTTATGTTGATCCTCTAGTGAAATCTTGATTTGGTTGTATCATAAAAAACCATCCATGATGGAAAACATTTCATACCTATCTTTGGAGTCAAAAATCATGTTGATATTTGGTAGAATAAAGTCATCCTTTCAGAAGGCCTTGTCAATGTCATGAAAATTAATGCACAATTTTATTCCTTCTAGCTTTTTAATGACTGGCACGATATTAAAGATTCACTCCAACTAATCAATAGGATGAATGCATCTTGAATCTAAGAGTTTCTCCAATTTTTTCTTGACTAATATGGTAATTTGAGGATGCATTTTCCTTAGTTTTTGCTTAACTAGTTTGGCATCAAGATGTATAACAAAGTGATATACAACCAAGGTGGGTTTAATCCTGACATGTCAGAATAAAGACAGGAAAAAATGTCAAAAAACACCCTAAGGAGGGTTGTAAAGACTTCATTTTCCTCCTTAGTGAGGGATGTACCTAATTTAATCCACTTTGGATTGGTTGGTGTTCCAATTTTGACCTCAAAATTATCCTTCATGAGTATATAACCATCTTTTAAGAGAGATGACAAATATGTGAACTAATTTGTAATATCAAAGTCTTTTATTTAGACTAGTTTGTCCAATTCTCCAAAACATGATGAATTAGAATCACCTAATGGTGGAAAGGGATATGTAACAAATACCTCAAGACATTATTTGACAATATGTTAAAAGGCTCACTATTCTTCTTCACTGATTTTAGACCCAAAAATGATTATAGCTTTGGTGGCATCTTGAACTTTATCCAAAGAAGAGTGAATATCCCCATCTAATGGCACCTAAAATAGGTTTTTACCAAGAGATTGGCCTTTTTATTTAATTTTACCCTAGTCCAAAATCACCTCAAAGAGGTTTTCCCTTTTGGTCTTTAGTGTTTGATTTTCTTTTTCTTTTTCTTTTTGGCAAAGGAAGTTTACCTGCTCTCCAAAATAGGAAACAGGATCCAATCTAATAAAGAAACCTTGTTTATGATCTCTAAGTATAAATGGTCTCTTAGGCCTAAAAAGTTGTAAATAACCTCATCATTATCAAATTTGTCAATTGATACTAAGGATTCCTTTTGGACCCATTTGATTAGTTTTAGATGATGAAGAAAAAGTGGTGAAGGACAAATAATATGCATGATGGTACATACAACATGGGGGCTAAATAGATTGGTATTAACTAAGTCTTTATATATATTATAATTAGATTTTATGTTAGTGTCAGCATAATCATCAATATTCATTGGTGTAGGAACATGGATATGGTATACAAGCTCCCCCCCAAGTGGTTTAAATCTAATACCATGAGTTTTATTATGTTTGGTTATGGAAATTAGCTCAAGAGTACCTTGTTAAGCTACACCCAGGCCTTTGCCTTCATAATCTTGATTATCCATGATTCATTTAAGGATAAGATACCTTTTGATTTGGTATAATTCAATGAAGTCATCATTATAAATCCAAGAATCATTTTTGACAAGTGGGTTTTATTCTTGTATAGTGGTTGGTGTGAAAATAACAGGCTCTAGGGAATTAAACTTGCCTTTCTATCACCATTTCATGTAAGTTGTCTTGGGTTTGGGTATTTCATAGGATTTAAGGGCCTATGGAAGGTTAGCTACATGGAATGCATTATATGTATGGTATTCTTCTGGGCCTTTTATAGAAATGGTAAAATGATTCAAATGTTTAAAAGGGTGCACAAAAGAAGTAGAGGCAAGGCTATTAGGGTCTATATAATTAGAATATGACAATTCAACAAGTAGGTCTTTATCCTTCTTAAACTTAGGCTCTAGTCCAAAATGGTAATTATAACTTTCATGTGTAGCCTTTAGATGTTTGAAAAATTATAGCAATAACAAAATTAGTACCAGTCATAGAATTCATGCTCTTTGTACCAATCAGGGAAAGGAACACCTTTAGGGAATGACTTTGGCATGGGCCAACTAATCATATTGGTAGTGGATAATTTTTAGAATAATAACTCAATTGGTTATCTAATATCACTAAAGACTCTATCCTTAGGTTTTATTCTTGGATAATATGTTTGTAATAGAGGAGGTGATAATGCTTACATATGTGGAATTGGCTTCATTTATGAATTAGGATGAGCTTGGGGAATTAGCTATGTATATAGAGATGGTTGACTATATGGCATTGGTTGGTTGTATGGAGTTGGCTAAGTAGATGATGATTACACCATTTAGACATGGCATGACCCAATAAATCCATTACCAATAACATTATTGTTTCAATTATAGGCTTTAGGTTTTCAAAGATATCGGCCTAAGTTGGTGAAGGAGCCTGCATCTAAATTGGACTTTGGGTTTGGTTATGGCCTTGATTTTTATTTTATCTATGGTTTTGATTTTGGTTTTGGTTAGGAGAATACAATTTGATTATCCCCTTATTTATAAGGGTGTTCTCAATTTGTATATCATTTTTAATGATCTCATTTTCAATGATCTCATCAAATGTGTGATCACACTACAGCTTAAGATGATAATACATCTCACTGTGTAAGTTCTTAATAAATATATTTGTCAACTATTTATCAAGTAAATTTTGCATGAAATAGATTTAAAGTGCTCTCCACTATTAAAGTATCTTGTAAATCTCTCACCGTTCTTTTGTCTCGCTTGAACCAAATCAACCCCAATAACCTCATGTTCAATATTATAGCATAAATGTTGTACAAATTTGTCTAAAAGGTCATCAAAGTTAGATACATAATTATTTGGTATTTTGAGAATTCACTCCAAGTATTGTCTAGCTAAAATTATGAGAAAAATGAGAAGCAATTAAATATCACTATAGGCCTCTGGATAGATAGCAACAAAGAACTCCTTTAAATGCTCCCTAGGGCCACCCTTGCTCTTGTATTTATCAAAATTTGGTGGCTCAACATTTTGGAAATGATATTTGAAGTTACTCAATGATGAATGGATATAAACATACCTCATCTAGTTTAAAAAAAATTGCTTCCCAATTTGAATCGCTAAAATTACATCCTTTATTTGTTTTAGTTCTTGGGATAGAAAGCTAGATGATGCATTTTTGTTTGCAATTATGGTTGCATGGTCAAAGGTAGATTACCTTGATTGGGGTATAATGGGGTAATTTAGTTTTGTGAAATATTGGATTAGTTAATGAACAACCTAGAATACACATACCTAGGCTAGGATTGTACTACTGATATGGTATGTATTATTGGTAAATATTATGGCTAAAATTAGCAACACAACTCTAGTTTGGAGGGAACTATGGATTAGATAGAGGTACTTAGATTGTGGAATATATTGTGTGTATTAGGTTTGAATAGGAACATGTTGTTGAATAGTTAAACCCTTTTATATAAAAATATCTTATTGTTATCCAAAGGTTTATTACTAAATGTATTGCATATTTGGCCCTTATTGAATGTGAGGTATTTATTGGGAAAAATTCAATGATCACCTAATGGGGTTAATCCTTAATTTTTGGTTTAACACTTTTTATCTATTTAGTATGTATTGAATGTCTAGCACTTGTTGATGACTAGCCACCATCTACTATTGACTAAATAGGAAACATTATTGATTAGACAACATTTACAATGGATTCACCACTTGTTTTATGGCACATTAGTCAATATCTATTGTCATGGAATGTTGGTCACCTCATGTTGGGGTGGAATAGGGTTCACCACCTATTGAGGTAGAGGATTGGTCATCCCCTATTAGGGTGGAATGCTGGTCTACATTTGACTATTTACTACTTACAGTGTAGTTGAAGAAGTGAACAGTGAAGTAGTCATTTGTTTCATCTATAAACTAGATGCTCCTACCACCTGTTGTTATGAACCACTTAAGGTGTTTATGGGTTAAACTTATTTTGAGGTGATCTATTTTATATGTGACCCATCTTGGTGTGAATTGGGGTGCACTTACATGTTATCTACCACATTTTGTAAAGGTTATTATGTAGGATCCATAGTTTCCTCCCAAAGATCAGGGTATTAAACATGTCCCCAACTTAGGTATTTTGCATGAATGGGCCCATGTTCATATTTGCATATCCTAGTGAGTTATTTTACACCCTGGTTGATTGATTTAACTTTATGAGTGGAATATTAGCAATGGTTATGGAATTTAAATTCCTATCCAAGTTAAGGTATATTTTTTATGCTTGTTTTATTTATGCCATTTGGTCAATAATTGACCCTTTCCTTTTGAAAGCACAACAAGTTCTTAGTTATTCATTGGTATGAGGGCCTAATTATGAATAGATGATTCATGTTTGAATGATCTGATGATAGGTACATTATTAGGAGATCTAACCAAGCTAGGTAAAATTTCATGTGGAAATTTAGGTGGTAATTTAACACCTACCTCTATTATTATAACAAGGATTTCATCTCTATTCTCTAAGATATGGAATTAAAATAAGGATCATAAGTCATCTAAGTTGGATCGATCACATAGTAAGATTATTGTTATTGGACATGTTCCATGTTAGATGGTATGCTACCAAGGTATTACATGGTTTGGTCTTGGTCTTGCCCTAAATAAGATGGTGTGTTGGTAAGATAATGTGTTAATGGGTCTTGGATATGCTATGTATGGTGGGTATCATATGTGGGATATGTATCTATCATATATGTTATATCATCTCCATAAGGGTCTTGAATAAAAGGGTCACTTATGACAATGTTTTTACTCTTTAAATTATACATTGTTTGGATACATGTATCATGAGGCATGGTTGAAGAAATGGTAAATGTCTCACAAAAATATTGGTCTATCATTTCAAATTTTTCAAACTTGGCCTAAAATGGAAACTTGAAACAAACTTGGTCGTAGTCTAAAATTATCATAGAAAACACACTTAGCTCTTGGAAAGAGGTATAAAATTGAAACATGAACATGGTATTAAGAAATGTATATACTAGGTTTAATTCAAATTTGGAATGCAAACATGAAACTAGTCTTGGACAAAGGTCTTGAACTATCTAAAGATAAAACAAAGTTGGTCTATGTCTAAGAATGAAACTATGATAGATCTTTGGCAAAAGTCACAAAGCTAGTCTTGGAAATGAATTCAATCTAAGCATAAAATTTGAAATGAACTTAAATATAAGGTGATTTGTATAAAATAATAAGTACACTTGGTCTAAGTAAACTTGAAAACTAGGTCAAAATTGAACTTGGTCTAAAGGAACTTGCAATCGTAAAGTGAAGGTTTGAAGTTGTTCTAGGCAAACCAATGGGAAATCCAACTCAAGTATCACTAAGTGAAAAAAAGTAAAATATCAATCCAAAGTGGTAATAAAAACTCAAATTTAAACTAGTTATATGTAGATCTATACTTTGAAGTGGGTTTTGGACTTGGTTTGATAAGGCAACTTATCTCTTGGTAAAATGGTAGAAGGTCTTTGTGACAAAATAACCACTCTAGATTTTAAATTGATTTCACACTTTTAGGATACTTAGAACTTGTTCAATATTAACTCCAAGTTATCTAGGTAAAAATGGCCAACACAACAATTTTATCTATAAACAAAGGGCACAAATGGTTTTTTATCTCATTTTAAACAAGGAAAATAGTTGAAATAATTTTGGTAGCCTAACACTTCTTTATTCAAATTGGTATGTGTAACATATGTTTATTTGATTAATTTAATTTTTAAAGTTAATTTTATAATAAAATAATAATTATCACCTAAGTGCATGCTCTTATGCTAAAATAGACATGAGGTGTGCATACTATCCACTAAAGTTTCCACTGATATACCAATTTTGAAAGGAATTAACTAATCCAAAAATAAATAGCACATGTAGGTAGACTTTTTAAGCCCCAATATGTATCTCAATAACTGATATGGGGCAAGGAACTTAGATTTCTAAAGTAATTCAGCATTTGGTAGGATAATCCATGGTAAGTGGGGTTAATTACTCTAAACTATTGACTTGGCTTATCTAAATGGTCCAAAAGTGCCTAGACATACTTGGGCACAAAATTCATGTCAATTAGATCCAAAATGTATAGCTTTCTATGAAAAGGTTTTGTCCTTTACACAATAACTTCAATGGTGTACTACTTAGTGAAGTTGAATGACTAGAATGTTGTATGTCTCAAGAACCTATTAGAATTATCAGGCTAACCACTCAGCCACTATCCAATCTAATGGTAGGCCTAATTTATATACCCCACAAAAGAGTGGGGTTGGAACAATGTTGGGAGATGAAACCCAAGGTCAAAGTCCTCTTAAATAACCTATGAGGAGGTTATGAACTCTCGGTGATAAGCCAAATAAGAAATAAAAGAATAACTAGGTCATTTATGAGTCACTTAAGTCCTTAGGAATAAGAGAAAGGCATACATAATATTTCTTCAAATTTGAATCAACAAAAAAAGTAAAATAATGTATTTTTGGTCACCCAAGTTTACTAAAGGAGAAAAGGGGAGAGCATAGGCACAAGTCTTTACTAAAAATTAAACTAAGTGTTTTACAAAAGAAGAACAAAAAAGCAAAGTTTTCTTACAAGCTCCAAGTCTGATGTGTTTGTTCTTTTTAAATCTCCTATTGAAATATGATTGGAGTTTGACCTTTGTTTAAACTTTAAAAGTTCATTGTAAGGTTTTAAAGCACCAAAATAAATGTGAAATGTTCTTATTAATGTTTAAAAAAATCTTCTTTCACTTAATTCCCTACAAAAAAATGTTAGAGGATTGATTTGTGTTTGATTAGTTGATGAAAACAACCTAAAAATTAGCAAATTAGATCCAAAAACCATGAAAAAATGCTCTCTAGAATGATTTTGTAGATACATAATCAGTGTAAACTATGAAATTAGAGGTTAATATAAAACATAGAAAACCAAAAAATTGAGAAAGTTTATATGATCAATTTCATAATTATCTAACAATTTCATGATTTACCTCATCGATTTTACACTTCTCTTTGGTGAATTCATAGTTTTGAATTCATAATAATTTCACACTTAATGGAAATGATTTCATAATTTTTTTTAAAACATGTAAAAAGCATAGACAATAGAGAATGATTTTGTAGTTTTGATTATGATTTCACAATTAGTTATTTTTAATTCATAAATACATAGATAAGTCAAAAAATTATTAAAACCTGTAAGTTGATTTCACAGTTTACACCTATAAATTCATAAAATAGTGTTTTGAATTCATATTTATATAGGTCTGGTCTAAAACAAAGATGATTTCATAGGTTTTTATGACATTTTCACTATTTTTTTGCTTTGAATACAAAGTTTTATAGTAGACAAATTCACAATTCTATAAGTAAAGGAAAAACATAGAGAAGATAGGCAAAAAATTAAGAACAAGGTCATCAATGAGTTTTTCTTGGCTCTTAAGAGGTCCAAAAATGATCTTATGTTGTAAGTTGGGTGTGTGGTCCCATCTAGCATGCCATTATGTATACAATAGGAATCTAAGGGAAAATATTCATTAGTCACTTGTTAGTAGAATCAACCATCCAAAAATAAGATTAAGACAAAGCATTCCCAAGACTAGATACTAGGGGGAGCTTGATAATAATAAGACAAAATAAAACACAACTAAAAGGACAAGAGAGAAATCCATTTCACCTTCCTTGTATCTTTGAATCACTTATTGAGAGGGTATTTGGTTTTCTCAAATTATGTCTAAATTAGAGTCTTGGTTAATTCTCTTGATTTTTAGGTAATGCCTCCCCTTTATCCACTATGGTTTTGGCATTCACATGTATTGATATATGACTCCAGTCTTACAAATTATGTATAATAATTTTAGATAAAAGAGCTTGTTAAAAGTGAGTATGAGACCTTGTATTTATAGTTTCTAAACTAGCCTCAACCTAGTTGTGATTAGGTTTAGGATAACCTTGGGTTAGCCTTGGGAGTCTAAATGCAATAAATAATATCCTTAATTATGCATTTATGGAGTAATGGTTCAACATTTCTAATTTGTAAGGCATTTATGTTGATATTTTATAATTCTTGATTTTGAGGATGATGATGTCATCATGACCTAATTTCCATTTGATATTTATTGAGTTTTGATTTTTTGAAATTAAAAATTCACTAATTTAACATGGATTATTTAACCAATTATTTAATTTTATTTTCCTGTTTAATTATTTTTACTTAGGCTTTTGGTTATTTCAAGAATTTGATAAAGTGCCCCATTTAATTAGTCTAAAATGTCAATCTACTAATGTGTAACCTAATTGGCATTGAATCCAGGAGATATGATCATTATGTAAAGTATAACACCCCAAATAGATATGTTTTAATGTAATTTTGGGAACTTACGTCAAATTTGCAAACAAATTTGGGATGTTTAGTGATTTCTAGGCTTAATTTGCATAGTTTAGTAGAAATCAATTTGAATTCTACCTTAGACATGAATGTGGCCCAAAATTAGTGTCTACATTCTTATATTATACATATCAAACCATTAAAAAAAATTATGACTTAATAGGATAAATTTTAAAATCTTCCTACAAATCTCCCTGATTGTAATATTTTCTAAGATTTTGGTGAAAATCCTAGCTTCTATCTTCTTAGAGGAAGTAAACTATCACCTTCCAACTATAAAATTATAGATGGATATTTATTATCTATGGACCAATTTATTAAGTTATGATAATAATTGAGACGAAATCGTCTATGAGAAAGGAATGTCATTTTATGTTTTTACAACTTTCTTCAAGAAGAAGAATAAGTAGATCACTTTAAAGGCCTACACTTCTTGGTTCTCCTCTTCCAAGGACATAATCTATGTTACCACCAAATAGACACTTTACTATAAACCATATATTTCTCCACCCCATATCTTTCATAGCTCATGAAACACTACAACCATATGTTTCATTCAATAATGTAATCCCTCTTAACCTTACACTATATGATTCAATACCTATTGCAACTTTAAAGGGCTTATCCTATTTTAAAGGAAAATTTTTTATTACACCTGATAGGTTATTTTTATACATTTCATTTAACCAATCAATATATTTGTGTCATTTTTTACTGGGGCTAGTGTCCAAGGCTATATGAAATGAGATCTTAGATATTTGAGTTAATAGTTCATTGTTTAAGGGATGTTTACTATGTTGTTGATGTCTAAATATTAAGGGCATCAAAAAAGATTCTAATCCTATGTTTTAGAAAAGGTAAATCTATAAAGTTTGTTAACTAAATATCCCTTATGGCATTATTTTTTAAAATTATTCTTTGGTTCCCACAGTCAACATCTAGAACTTAAACATCTAACATAAGACACTATAGTGTCCTCACTCAACTTGCCTAGCTGGATAGGATAGTGTTGTATTTTAGAATGTGAGAATGTCAATTACTTATTGTCACTTAGGCTGCTTCCTAACAGATTATGAATATGGAGATGAGTCTTGTAGTTAATAAAATTTACTATTAACTTTACTTTTATGAGAATTAAAAGACAAACTTTGCAATAAAGGAAACTCACATTGAACTGAAACAAATTTTGCATTTAATAAAAGCACACTTGCATTAAAAGAAACACACTTTGCATTAAAATGGAAATCACACTTTACATTGAAAGAGAAATCACACTTTGCATTAAAATGGAAATTACACTTGTATTAAAATGAAATATACCTATATCAAAATAAATGCACTTTTAAACTATAAACTAGAAATACCAATTATCCTGATATTTAGAGAGAAGTGGGCCCTTACTCCTTCCTCATAATAGGATCAAATTTAACTTAGTAGTGGAAGAGAATGTTTTACTTTATTAATAATTCATTATTAAAAGGAACATATACAAATTCTATGAATTCTACTTCAATATTACACTTGAATGTTTCATGATTTTCTTTACTCTCTATTACCCTATAATGAGAAGAAGAAATGTACTTAAAGCACATCTCAATGACCATTCTTAGAATACAAAATATGGCAATCTAAATAGTAAAATATACTTATTCTAAATAAAATATCTAGGAATCAAATCCCACACTTATAGGATGCATTGGAACTGATTCAACTAATAATAAAGTATAACTAACATATATCTAAAGAGATTATGTCTATATTTACAAAATAGAAATACATTTATATCTGTATCATTTTAAACTATTACTATGAATAGTAATGTATAAAATAAGATATCTAATGTGGGAAAATCTATATATATATATAGTAGATATCTTTGGATTTGATATATTAATCTATAGAGTATAGTTTGGCATCTTTAGAGCATAGCTAGACATCTTTAGAACATAGCTGGACAAGTCTTTAGAGCTTCATCAAAACATCTTCAAAGATTTGTTGGAACATCTTCAGAGCTTCCTTGGTGGATATTTGGATCTTTGATGGAGTGTCTTTGGAGCTACATGGTAGATCTTCAGTAGAACATCTTTGTATCTTGACAAAGCATCTTCAAAGCTACTTACGCAAATATTTGAAGCTCAACTAAGGATCTTCATAGCTCATTATGTTCTATGTTGAGTCTTTAAAACTATTTCCAAAAAGGTATTTCCAAAACTATTGATGACTTCTCAAAATAATCCCACCATAGAGATGTATCTTTGTATGCAAAAATATACTCATTTCATCTAAGTTAGACAAAAATAACAAGATAGATAATCAACAATGTATCACATACAAAAAAAAGACAATTTCACTCACTTCCTACATATATGAAACCTTAACTATTAAATTTAATGCAATATATAACCAAGATGCAACACTTATGGACAACTTATATGAGATATAATGAGATTTATATAATGCTCATTATTTTTCCCCCACACTTTACCTTTTCCAAGTCCTCTTGCAAACTAGGAGAGAACTATTCTTTAATCTAGGAGTCCTAATCCCAACCAAAAATTGAGATCATAAATTTGAAAATTGTCCTCAATCACAATCATTTCTAGGTAAAAACAAATCTCTTACCATAGTGTGTAATCATGCTTGAAATTCTACTTCTGATAGATTATGCCAATTCTTCCAAGGATACATGGGATAAAGAATAATATGTGTCCTAAATATCATGCCAATCCAAACATATAACACTTCTTATTCCAAGATCCAAGTGATAATCTGATAAATTGCCCTAGCTCTCCAGAGACTCCAACTGATGGTAGTGGGAGTAATAACTTCCTTGAATTTCAAGGTAATAAGAAAAGTCTCCCATATATCCATACTTATTGTGATAGAAATATAAGAATTTTTGTTGGTAAAATATTTAAAGGATACTACATTTTCTCTTAACAACTCACGATACTTATCTTTTATGAACATGTGATATAAAGGCTAGAAGGTAACAAAAAGTTTGTGAGCTTCTAGAAATTGGGGTTTTATACATAAACCTGTAGTATTTTATAGTTCCAAGAATTGATTATGTGTTTTCTCCTAGGTATTTTGATTTATCATAGTGGAAAGGAAAGTATGTAATTATGCTTCTCCCACAAACAATTTAACCAAAAATCCATACTGGTGTCCCAATAACATGTTACAAAGATAAAACTCACAAATTTGATATCATCTTTTTGTGGTGATTTTAAGAAATATATTCATGAACATGTGTTCATATTCAATTACATGGGGGACACCAAGAGAAATCAATTTCATTTTCCACTTATAAAACTATTCATGAAGAAATAAAACATACATAGAAGAAGCTTTTATGTAAGATAATAATTTCACAAATAGTTTGAATAGAAGTTTGAGCTTGTTGTAACTATTGTTGAGTCTCTATTTTGATTCTAAAATTCTCTAATTATAACTTATAAATCTTGTTCTAAACTTTCTTTCAATTTTAAATAATCTCATGAAGGGGTAGAGGAAAATGAGAAATAGCTCTTGTGGTTTATTTAGTTTATGCAGTTATCTCCCTTGTTTCATTCTACATATCCTATATGGTAGTTTGTAACTTAGCATTCTAAGTTGTTAGATCCTTTATGAGAGTTTTTTATTAACCAATAATTTCATCCTTACTATAAATATAGTGTTGTATATTATCAATCTAAGCATCCTTAATTACAAGGGAAGTTTGTAAAGTGTTAAGTTCATGAGATTGTGAGAATAATTGATTATGACTTATAATTTGTTCAGCATTAACTACTATTATAATCACTTATTATACTTGAGACTAGGAAATATAATCTACATATATCTTTTCTAAATTAAAAATGGTTTTATCCTTACCTTGCAAGGTCAATCTAAGAAAATCTAGCTCTACTTGTTGTCGAATAGTTTCTTCATGTTGTGATAGGGTCATATCATGTTGCAAATCTTTGTCTTTATGAATATGTTGAGGAGAAGATGAAGCTTCTTCCATGAGTGGAGATTTAACCTTGTCAACTATGTAAGGTAAGGGTTTTTTAGGTTCAATATCTCGTGCATGGGTTTGTGTTTCTTCAATTGTTTGCTCAAGATCTATAACTTTTGTGGGAGAAGTAAAGCTTACATTACCTAAAATTTTAGTTGCTTACACCTCACCTTATTCTTCCTCTTAGAGAATCAACTAATAACTTCATCAGGGTTTGATAGATGGGGTAGGAATTTTTGGCAAACCCCTCATTTTCCTTTTTGACCTCCTTCACAACATCTTTAGAGCTATAGGCACCGAAGATGGACCTTCCTATGTTCTTACTATCATAGGAAGAGAAATATGGTGTTGCAGTTTATTACCAATAATTTTGAGTGCATTTAAAATAAATGAAGACCAAGATTTATCACCCTTTGGTTTCTTCATAAAATTATTTTGAAAAGTGATATTAATTCAACCATGATGTTTAATTGACCTAGTGCCCCTTTTCAATTTCTATGCTACATGATGGATAGCATGATGAAAATAAGAATGTATGTTTACTTGGTACTTAGGGTTGGTAGTTTCTTTCTTCAGATGAATGAGAATTTAAATAGTGTCAACACCAACCATAGTGAAATTTCCATCACAAGTGAGGTATTTCATGATCCAATATGCTACATTATTCCATGGAGGTGGAATATTATCCCAATTGATCCCTCTAGCATACCTTGTGGAGTCTTAGCAAACTTAGGATGGGATTCATTACCATCAATGAACATTTGATCAAATCAACAAAACTCAATTTATCAATAAAAACATGCCTTTTTTAAGAATCCCTAAAAGTTCACTGATAATAGAGGAATAAATACGAATATGTTCACCCTAAACTACAAAATGATTTTCATCATTTTTTATAAAAACTCTTGAACAATGTTCTCCTAAAAACCTTGGAATGTCTTCAAGAAATTGAGCCATCCTAATATTTTAAAAACAATCCTAGTAGATTCATCTTTTAAAATACATTATACCAACTCTAGTGCACTTCTCTTTTTACACCCCCATATTTTTAATTATCCACAGTATTCTCAAAAACTTACTTGCACAATGTAAAATAGAGTTTAAAATCACACAAAGCACTGAGTAGGGCAAAGAAGTTAGGACATGATGTGGAAATGAATAGCAATAAAGCGATAAAAAGGGTAGCACATGTGTAATTGATAAGAAGTATCAAAAAATTATAGAATAGATGATTTCCAAACACTTTAGAGCAATCAAAGTTTTAATGAGGGAGTACTTTTGGGGTCAACATCAATTACGTGGCATGAGAGATCATATTTGATAGCACTTAAAATTATATTTACAATTATTTCCACATTAATATTTATCTTTTAAAAATGTCTTTGGAATAAACCCACATTAAGTTTTGAAATTAGGAAATAGTACTTGTTTCAATCACATCTAAGTGGAGTCAAAGGAACTTATCCATATTTAGAAGTATTGTCTGCCTAATCATCATACATGCAAGACATAAAACAAAAAATGTCTAACCCATTGGGAAGGAAGTACAACTATAATTTATCTATAAATATCCATACTTATCTCCTAATTTTGGCATGTGTCCTATAAGGATAAACAATTTTGAGAAGATAAGTTAGCTAAGAATACAACAATTCATGTTTATTGCAGAAGTTTCATTTGAAAAGTGTGATTTTTAGTTTTTACTTTTTAGTAGTTTTTTTAATTTTGTATTTTTATTTTTCATTTTTTTATATTTTTTATTTTTGAAAGGAAGAGAACTGCCATTTGTTGGTTTTTATCACACCCCCTTATTGGATGTCTACTACAAATATCATTCAACCTTAGTGGAAGAACCATGTTCTTCCATAAGGTCAAATTGGTCTTGATTATGTTTAATGAAGTCTTCCTAGTTGAGAGGTCTCTATACACTTTAAGTCTATGACAATTGACCAAAAGTGTCCTTTGGTCATTATCGATTGGTTGAAGTTGAACAAATCCATTATTTTCAGGTATGGCCCCAACCATCTTGTCCTGAGCTTACCTTTTAAATGATAGAATTTGGAATCAAATAAAAGTACCCAATCACCTTCTTGAAACTATTTTTCTCTAATATGAGAATCATTCCACTATTTTTATTAATTTAGATCATGCTAGCTTGAGTGAGTGCATCCATTCTTAGTTCATCTAGCCTATTTAATTATATGATTCTTTCTTTTTATGCTTCATCAAGATTAACTCCCATATCAACTGGTGTCTTCAATGTCTATAGTTCAAACTCTATTGGAAACAAAGGTTTCTTTACAAACAAAAGTTTATATAGAGAGAATCTTGCGGTAGTCTTCTATGTTATATTATATGCCCAAACTACTCTAAGTACTCTATCTACACAATCTTTCTTGCTACTATTCACTATTTTGGTTAAACTATTTTCAAGCTCTCATGAGATTGGTGACCTCCACTTTCCCATTATCTTGGGGGTGATATGGTGAGGAATTTTGATGATTAATTTGGTAAAATTTTGTAAAATCCTTGATCATTTTAGACATTAATTGAGGCCCTTAATCATAAATAATAGATCAGGAGCTCCAAATCTCAACATGATCCTATTATATAGGAAATCAACAACCATATCCTCCCAAGTAAAGATGAGTTCCTGCACTTTAGCCCACTTAATAAAGTAATTAGTAAATAATAATAAATGCTCTTTTTCTTGAGATGGTGGGTTGATTGGTCCAATAAAATACAAACCCCATTTCTTAAATAGTTCTATAACTATTTGAGAATGGAGAGGAATTTCTAAGGATAGAGTAGGCTTACCCATCCTTTGGCAAGGATCACATTGCCATACAAATATTTGTATAGTCTTATAAAGAGATGGCCAATAATAACCTACACCAAGAATCTTATGAATGGTTATTTTTACTAAATAATGTCCTCCTCTTGGTTCGCTATGGTATGCTCATATGATGTCAAATACTTCATCTTCTCTGACACACCTACAAATTACATGATCAGGTCTCATTTTAAATAACATGCCTTCAAAACATTTGAAATGAGAACTAGTTATAATCAAACATTTTATTTATTTAAAAGTAAAGGAATGAGGAAACTTCCCTATTTCTAAGAAATTTTCCATGTTTGTAAACCATGGGGAGTACATAGATATATAAAATAGTTGTTCATCTAGAAAAGAATCCTCTACAAGTTTATCTTCACCTATAGTGATCAATCTAGATAAAAATTTAGAAACAACATTATGCTTTCTAAGTTTGTTTATAATAATAATTTTAAATTATTGTAACAACAGTAGCCATCTAATAATTTTACCACCTACTACTAGTTTATTCATTAAGTAATTAATAGTTAAATGATTTGTATAAATAAATACCTAATAACTAGTAATGTAATGTCTAAACTTATTTTTGGCATAAACAATATCACAAAATTATTTTTCTATGGTAATGTAGTTTTTATTTGTGGGAGTAAGATTCTTTTTTATATAATAAATGGTATACATTTTTCCTTCCTCATCTCTTTGTCCTAGGACTGCCCTTAATGCATTATTGCATGCATCAACATATATATGAAAAGGTTATTCCCAATTAGGTCCTTTCAAAATTGGAGCAATCATAAGTTTTTTTAATTATTTCAAAAACTTCTTGACACTTATCATTCCATACAAATTCACTATTTTTTGTTGGCAAAGAAAACATAGGTACAACTATTTTTCTAAAGTCTTCAATAAATCTTTTGTTATATCCTGCATGATTGAGAAAATGTTTGACATATGTTTGTGTTTGAGAGATGGGGAGACTAAGAATTACTTAAATATTCTTGGGATCCACTTTTATTCTTTGAGAAGAGATATGATGTCCTAAAACTATTCCTTCATCAGCAATTATTACACTCTTCTCATGACTCAAGGATACTTGGTGTTCTTCACTTATAATGAGAAATTTATCTAAATTTCTTAAGGCTTCATCAAATGTGTTTTTATGTAAAGTGAAGTAATCCATGTATACTTCCACACAATCATTTGTAAGATTAGAAAATATGGCTAACATTGCTCTCTAAAAGGTAGTAGATGCATTGTGTATACACATAATATTTTCAAACTCTTATCACTTATTAATGTTATTTATATTTAAGGAATGCATTGATTATAAATCTCTCTAAGTGCACACATTAAGGGGTGCACTGGGAAAGGGGTGGGAAGACCATTGGTGCTTTGCAGGATTGTTATCCCTTTTGCCACATATTATCTACACACGTGTCTTCTAAAAACTATATCCCTAAACTTGTTCTTCTCTATTGCACACACCTCAATAATTTTATACCTTTTATCCTCATTTTCCTATCCATAATCACCTTTTTATATTTTACATAGCTATGTCAGTTGTGTCAACCCTATATTGTTTTTATCAACTTACATTGCCAACTTAATTCATTATTTAGCATGTTTCATAATCAAATTCACCTCTAGGTCAACTGGGTTAACCTTGTGAGCCAAAAATTTTAAAAGGGATTAGGGTTACATCCACTTATATCTACACATTAATTTCACCATTATTTATAGAATAGAATAAGTAAGAGATATTGTGCATCTGCTTATCCACCATTCTACTTGAGAAGCAAGCTTAGGGTTTCATACTTTCTTTAGAGATATGAATATTGTCTTGTGAAGAATTTTTTTGGATGAATTAATAGGTTATGTATACTAGGTCTGATTTATCCTTTCCATCCTTACATACCACAACAAACACTTATGAATCACTTTAGCCAAGGGAGAGATTTAGGCTCAGCAAGTTCATTTTCAAAGGTACGTATTCCTAACTATGTTTTTCCTTTGTAAGAGTAGATAGATATGCATTTGGACTTATCTTCCATGTATTAGGATTAAATATAAATTGAAATGAGTATATTTATCTTATTCACATTTATTTTTATTTTTTATAAACCCTACTTTGTGCCAAAAGCTTTGGTGAGCACTAAATTAGACTTTACTTGTTATTAGTTTAGTGAGATATGGAAACATGGGACTTTAATAGGGTTATTGCATGATTATGATTGGTTGGAGGCTTTGGAACCCTCCCTATCATTGTGTATTATGATAATAGATCCCCTAATTGGGTCTAGTAGATCCCTATATTGGTCATATTCTTGATTATCTAATGTATCCCCAATCAGAAGTGTGTGGTATGATATATCTTCTCTTAGTTAAGATTGATTTATAGACATGATGTATTTATGATTGCATACATTCTGATGAACCTGACATGAATCTAACTCTTTCAAATTTTATATCACATTTTTCATTATTTTATTATTTTTCTATATTTGTGCTACTAGGTCGATAGTGTCAGTATAGTTCTAACTTTTGTGTGCAAGTTTAACACAATCATATCAAGATGACTCTGTTCTTTCTATGCAAATCATCATTAGATACAAGTTACTGGATCAAGTAAGTTGACATAGTATTCTTTTATAGCTTCTAGATAACAAAATAGGTCAACCCTATTGACTTAGTTTTATAGATATCTTCAAGAAAACAATCTAGGTTGACCCTATCGACTTAGTTATTTTTACAGTATTTAGTAGTAGGGTTTTATAGAAGTAGATTGGCCCAATCAAATTAATTATAAGATTTTTCAAGTAACTTAAATAGAAATTATGTAATTATAAGCTTCTTCCAACCCACCAATGTTCCTTTATCTCCTTCTTTATCATTTATATCATTTATTATAGTTCTATTTTTCATAATTTGTAGTCTTTAAAACTACCCCTATATAGCAAAGTAGGTCCACTCTATTGACCTAGTTTTGTATTATATCTTCTACCTAGAAGACTAGATCAACACTATCAATGTAGTTATTTAACAAACCCTTCATTAGTATTAGTGTTGACTCTCTTCTATAATGTTTGCATACATTTTTCATCTAAATTGACATTGTACTCTATTTCAAAGTTGGAATTAACACTTATATGCTAGTAATTACTTCACACTTTCACTTTTCAATTTCTTACATCCTTAGAATAAATCACATAGTCTAATTAGGTGGTTTTTCAATATACCATTTAGTAACACTATTTTTCTCTTCTATGCACACACTACTAAATCACATAATCATAAATTTCATTTAAACAATTGTCTACCCAAGGCCCATCTAATTGGATTTCATCACCAAGGGAGAAGCTTACTTAGTTTTATGGCCAATTATAAATATGTGGTTAATGGCATATATTGGCTAAGCACCTGACACCCTTATCACTATGGTGTGCGATGAGAGGGGGTAGGCCCCAATACCAAGCCAATACCATTTCTAATATAAATGCCTGTCAACATAAACATCTTGAAACCATATATAGATTGATTTTTAATTCCTTACAGTTAACTTTTTGTCACACTTAAAATCATACCCTAATAATTTAACAACATTCAGGATGACCACTTAGTTAGCATTTACTTTCTAAGTTGACTACTTATTCTTTTCTCAATTGTATGTTATATCATAAAAACTATTGGATAGCATTAGTGTAAGGTTTATTCTATGTGCCTCAATTGTATCATCTTCATTGACCCAATTTATTGTGTGTTTACTTCCATTTCTTGATTTCAAAGTGCATTGAATTTTTTTTATTTTCAGAACACTATCATCTTTATCCACATAGTCTCTTATAGACTTATTTACCTATATCTCAAGCATACTAAGTCAAATATGTCAAATTCATATCACTCATAACTATGTCCTTAGCATACTAAGTTGACTGTGTGGACTTAATATCATTCAGGATTGTCTCCCTAACATACTAGGTCAACTGTGTTGACTTAGTATCATTTAGCATTGTTCCTCTTTTTAGCCAATTTTATCCTTATTTTCCCTCTTAACTTTTTGATATCCATTCCTACTTTTCATAATTAATCCTCTTATCAAATTATTTCTTTATAGTCTCAACCTATTCCAAATGTACATGGGTTGTTCTCTCCTACCCCACCTATCCACCATAGAAGATAACTCTTTATGGTGTAGTTATTCATCACATGGTTATAAATCTTCTCAATCTTGATATACCCCATACCATATAGTAGATCTAGAGAATATTATTAGACAAATCCCAAATGATGACAATCATATACCTTATACCACTTTTACACCTTGTAAACCTAGAAGTCATAAACTCATTAACCCATCTACATCAAATGTTAAAACCTCACATTATGTTCCACCTCTTACAACCAATGTTCACCATCCTCTTGTTACACCCATAACAATATCACCTAGCATTATCACTTACCAAAGTAACATGGTTGAAACCAATCAAATTTATAATCTAGATGATTCCCAATTATTTAAAAACCTTGATATAATACTATTTACACTCCTAGCAAGAATGGTGGCTTTACCAAGATCTTTTTTTCTTCTACCACACTTAGGACACCTGACACTAATGTTGGGAATCCTCCATGTACAAAGAATTCTCCTCCTACCAACACTAATAATCCTCTTCCTAACAACACTAATACCCCACCTTTAAATCTAAAAATTAACACAACTCAAATTTTTGCTCAAATAGTTCAACAAATGAACATTATGCAAATAAATAATCATTCCCAAATGATGAAAATATAACAACATTTATTACACATAACTATTAAACCACCTCAATTCATCATGTCTAATCCAAATCCAAATTTTATCCCTCCTCCTCTTATATATGCCAATGGGAATATCATCTCTCCACCTCCAAAGGATCACAAAATGCTTCAACATATTCAAAATGAACATTTAGCCCAATTCATCACATATATAGATATTGGAAACATTTCTCCAACTATCACATATAATGGGACTAAGGACCCTACTATCTTTCTTAATAATTTTGGTAATCTCTATAAGGAATGGGTCCAAACTAACACATTTTCTACCACCAAGCTCTTAATCAAAACCTTTGTTGGTGATGCACTTGAATGGTATAACCAAATTCCTAGACACTCCATATCATAACTAGAATATTTAGTCAATGCTCTAGTGAAATAATTCCAACATTATGACCTTCCTTAAAATTACCTTAGCCATTTCATCAATTCTAAGTAATATTTTAATGAATCTAATCACACTTTCATCAAATGATGGAAGTCTCTCACTCATAAAGTGGACCATAACATGAATGATGATAATCTTTTAAAACTATTTTTTACTGCTCTTAAATCTCCCATTCAACACAAAGTTCAAATATTTTCACCTAAAATTTTAGACGAAGCCTTAAACCAAGAAAAAAGGCAAGAATTTCTTATGACTCAATTTGAAACACCTCAAACAAATACTAAAGAACCCTTCCAATCATTTTCTCCTAACATTGATTCATCCAAGCCTCCTTAACCTGAAAATGTTGCATCTAATTCAACCAATTTTAACCCAACCCACCCTCCCTTTAGTTTAAAAAATTAAGAATAAATTACCACCCTTTAAACCCATAAGTTTTGATCCTTCCAAATCTCCTCCAAAATGGTAAAATACTGATAAATTTTGTTGGTGGCATGCTACTATAGGTAATTATCATGAGTCTTGTCATGATATTCATTGATTTATTCTTACCTCCTTAATTGGTCCATATTTTAATCTTGATACTCTCATAGAACAATGTTATCAACACTATCTTCAAGCTTGTCAAATGTAATCTCAAGAACCACAATCACATAAAAATCAGCTACCTAGTGAACAACAACAATTATCCCATACCTAAAACTCATCCACTAATTTTGTTCAAACCATAAGTGATCTTTATTCCTACACAAATAAGGAAAGGATAGCTAACATGAACAACTTTAAACATATTATTGCATCCATTTAAGCTCAACCTCTTAGGTCACATGAACCAAAGGAGTACTTAGTTCAAATGTCTACTCCAAAGTATATAATCCATAACCCTCATTTACCTCCTTTACCTATGCATACCTCTCATACACATCATATGTCACATTAAACATTCTTAAAATCTAAGAAAAACAAACACATTTACCTATCTCCAAATGCACCTACTAACCCACTACAAATCATTTTAATGATTCAATGTTATCTCACTCCACCTCACATGTTGGGGCATCTTGTGATGCCCATCCACATATCCATTTAGACTTTGGGGCATCTTGAGATTCCCATACCTAAATCCACTTAGCCATTATGGAATATTAAGATGCCCACTCTTATTCTACAATGCAGAATAACAAACAAATTCATCTTCAAGAATCCTTCTAAGACTTATAGGCTTGTATTTAACATGCTCAACTTTGATACAAACGTTATCATATATCTTTCTTGTTATTTTTTGTATTATGTTTCTTTTATTTTAATAAATTTACTTATTTTAGTTTTAATTTAATATAATCATTTTCACCTTAGGGGTCTTTTATTTTCTTCCACATTACATTTGGCATTTGTTTTCATTTTATATCTCTTTCATTTTTTTTGTCATTATTTGCCTTAGTAGTTTTATGATTATTTTTCCCCTTATTTAGCATTAACTAATTGGTGTTCACATTGTGATTTGTAGTATAATACCATGGATAGGATTGATCCTTCCTCAAAAATTACCATATTAAAATATCTTTAAATCACTTTTTGAGATGACTACTACATTCATTGGTGTTTGTGTTAGATCCATTGTAGGTTAGCATGGCTTCTCTAGTGGCATGACTATAATATCATTTCCCCACCCCTTTCATATCATTATTTTGCCTCCTTGTGATCATCTATGAGTATATTCTTCATTTTATCACTTATTACATAGATAGATCTCTTATGATCCCCATATTTACCTTTTTTCCTTTCATTTAAGGCTCACATCGGTCAATTTTGAGATTGCACACTTACTTATGGACAAGTTTAGGAGTCTTTAGACACCTTGGTATTTAGGTCCTTTCTTATAGTGACAAATTTTAATCTCTCTTGCTTTTATCACCTATGTCACTCATGTTTGGTTCTCTAAATCTGTATGAAGGAGGAGGAGTATAAAAATCCAAAACAAGTTAAATCCTAAATCATAAAATACAAACAAAAGGCAATGGTCCAAAAGGTAAAACATTCAAAATTCTTAAAAGTTAAATCATACTAAAAGATGTGATTCAAATCACATCTCATTTTTCTATTCAAATATCAAACTCCACATTTGGCCGCACAATAGAGTCGAGGTCCATTAGGGTGTGGTAGGCTAGAAGTATTATAAAAGGAGAATAAAAAATATTTTAGTGATACCTACTTTCTCACACAATTACCCAATCTTAGTAGTAGATTGATGACTCTATAAGGGATTCTAAATAATAGGTAACACATTGTGGCAAGGTAGGTCCATTTTAATTTTCATGCATATAACCTTTATGGGTTGATCTATGCACTTCACTTGTTATACCAAGCTATATGTTCATTAGTCAAATTTTCCTAAGTCCTTGGTGTTGATAGTTCTTAGTCTTTCTCACTTTCCTAGTGTGTCTCATTCTTGCTAAGAATGTTCACATCACCCATGTAGCACCTCATATTCCTTATTTACATCATATTTTCCTTATATTCCCCTTGTTGGATATTGCTTTTAGCTAATCACATCTACCTTATTTATGCCTCTTGGTTTATAATTTGTGAGTTGTATTATAAGACCTTGGATAGGACCAGGCCTTCCTCACAAACACCCTTACAAAAAAAATTTGCCACGCCATCTCATTATCATACTATTCATGTCATTAGATGGTTGTTTTTTCTTACATTGTATCTTAAAACAAGCACTAATTTTAATTTTTCATCCTTTAGAGATGTTGATTTTCATTTCTCCAATCATGTTCTTGTTTGATTTTTTTGGATTTCACTTATCTTACATATGAAATTTGGAATTATTACATGTTTCTCATTATATATATTTTCTTCATGTTTGTCTTACATCTTGACTTACATTTAATTTTTATCCATTCATGTTTGATTTGATATGCTTATCTTACATGGGGTTACTTTTCACTTACTTACATATCTTTGTTCTAGTTTTCTTGCATTCATACTATTGTCCCTTAGATTTTCAACCTTTGAGGAGATGTCTTAGCTCTCCTCATCTAAGTGGCATAATTAAAACACCCCTAGGTTGTGGGTGAGCCTAAGAATGAGGTGAATCTCTAGATAGGGATAGTTCCCTTGATGTACCACTTGTAGACCACTACTACACCTATGCTTGTGATGGAAAAGGGAGAGAGAAAACTAAAAGAAAACTATCCTAAAGGATGTGATACACCAAAATAGTTGATTAATACCAAACATTTGCATGTTACACATGAGAAAAATGGACTTACCAAACATACACTTCTCCAATCTACATCTCACATCAATAATTCATTATGAGGTTATGGTGAATGTTTAAGCTAGGAGGACTAAACAAGAGGCCTAGGATGGCACTATTTAGATATAATAACTCACTCAACATCCACACATAAATAGAACACTTCACATGACCTACAATAAGAATATTTCCAACTAAAAATAGGTGAGAGAATGAGATAACATGATAAGGAAACAAGAGTCATCACTAAGCAAGATAAATCATCCAAGCAAAACACACTATGATCAATCATGGAAGATTTAAAAATTAGTAGTCTTTATTGATCCATGGTATGAAAATGAGTAGGGCTTCACCATACTCAGGTGGAGCATAATTTACAAAGGCCAAAATGGCTAGTTCTTATAGAACTTGAGAGAGAGAGAGAGAGAGAGAGAGAGAGAGAGAGAGAGAGAGAGAGAGAGAGAGGAAGAAAGAAGTTAAAATGTCATAAGGACACTTTTTAGATAATAAAATGAGTTAATTTTTTATGATAAGAGGATGTGAAATGTACCATGCAAGGTTAGAAGAGAAAAAAGGCTATTTAAGGCATGAAACTCTTGAAAAGTGGCATAGGATTCCATTTTATGGCTTAGAAAATTTCCTTCATGATTCACCCATGTTTGAACATCCCAAATATAAATATGGATAGGTATAATTATTTTAATGAGATGTAAGGTTTTCATACATTCATCTCCATGCATTGGTTATAGTCCTAATCATCTGAAATCTTCCCAAAATGAGCTATCACCATCTACAGTCAAAATAACTCTTCTTTCCCACACCTTGAATAATTGGCCTTAAATTTGTCTTAATTTTCTCACAAAAATACACTAGAGGTATTTTATTAAACTTTTAAATACCCTCCATGTCCTTAGAGTTATTAGGCACAATTCAAAAATGCTTTCACTTAAAGTTTTCACACGTCTCACCATCATGCTCATTATGCCAGTTTTGACTAGCTAAGATGAGATATATTTTTGAGGAACTTAACATTTTTTTAAATGAATTAAATTTACATTTGAAGTTATCTTAAGTCTTAATATTCCCTTTCATGTGATTGGAATCTCTTGAAACCTCCTAGAACTTGCACAATGCATAAAATAGTCAAAATGAGTAATTTTGTACCCTATATGTATAGATTCGATATAATCCAATAGGATGGGAAGTATATTTAGAGATTATTATACAAGTTTAAATTGCTTTAATGGTCATTACATATCACTTTAATATCCCTGAAACCTCATTTTTCCAATCAGGTCTAGACTAAGGGTTTAAGAGGGTTTTAGAAAATTTTACCCTATTAAGCTTTATTCATAAACCCCTGACATTATAACTATAAAAAAATTCCAAAAACATGATTTTAAAGACCCCTAATAACCCCTCAAAAAAAAAATTTGCATCCATGCAAAGAATTCAAGTAGATATAAGTATTAAAAACTAGCCTATCAAGCTTACTTTTCCATTTGCACAGGCCTAATGTTGTCCTTGAGTCAAAAATGGCCTTATTTGTGTTTTTTCTACATACAAAGAGATTTTCCATGTCTAAATTCATCATAAAAACATGTTTAAATCCATTTTAATTCTTTATTAAGGCTATAATTGAAAATGACCCTACACTTAGTCTTTAGGCCTAAACATGCCTAATAGGCCTGACTAAAAACTTGGTGTTTTACACCATCCTATTGGGTTATCTCCTCTTGTTTAAATTTTTCAATGTTTATGTAAATTTAATTCAACCTTCCACACATTATTTAAATTTTCAACCAGATCCTAGTCCACCCTTTCATCCTTTCTTTCCAAAACTACAAGGTTTGTGTTAGGATTATTAAATTAATATATATTCCCTATACCAAATTTTATATCTTTATCAAGTCATTTGATCTTTCAAACCCTCAAAGACCCAAGATAGACCCTTGTTGTGATAGACTGTGTGCAGGGTCTCAAGATGTAGACTATGTGATATACTTGGGAGAAGTTTTTATGCTCTAATTCCTTGATTTGAGGTCTCATGATTTTTAAATACCATTTTACAACCCATTTAAATTAATTTCTCATTTAAACTATTTCTAAACCTTATCAATCATGCACCCTATTTGACTGGTCAAGGTACTTAATTGTATTTCTTATTTAGATAAGACACCTATAGGCACAGTTGTATGGGTTATAATTTTTTTTAAATGCATAATCCTCCTTGAATATTATAATTTTCATTTCACACATTTTTTTAACTCATTATTTTCATACTTGGGTTAAGTCCATGTCAAGAATCTTTACTTCTTTGCTCACTGCCCCTCACAATCAACTATAGTTGACTATGTGGGGTCCTGTAGGTTACCTTTTATCTTTGAAACCTAAAAATATGAAACTTATCTGATGTTATTTATGCCCAAAAATGTTCAAATAATTCTCTAGGTGATTATTCTTTAGGACCATAATGAATAAACACTTTCTCAAGCCTGCACCTTAGGTTGCTTATAAGTGAACATTTAGTGTGATGGGACACTTGTAGGTGTAGATTAGGACTCCAAACCATATATATCAACCTTTTTCAATGATTATTATAGGTCATTAATTTTATTTTCACCATATAAAACCATTTTATCATGTAATCATGTTTTTGTATTGCAACATTAGGTTGAAAATATCCCTTTGTGGCTCATATCCTATAGATGATATTGAAATAATTTAATGTTTAAATAGCAATTTTGAGGAGCTCAACTATTGCCTTCCACTATTATTCTACCCTAAAAAAAATTTAGAGTCCTTATCCTATGTTGATAATACAATAAAATCACATTAGGATGCATCAAGAGCTTTGGTAACCATGATATATGTTATCAACCAAATGGTGAGGTTCTCTATTTTCATGTTTTAGGGAAAATTATCCTTGAACCAATCATTTGCCCTTAAAATGTGATCCACACTTTCATTTTCCAATTTTACACTCCAAATTTTCTAAAATGGTCAAAATATAATACTATGACTCCCAAGTAATTTCTATCATACTCCAACTCCTCCATACAAGTACTCTTAGTCTTTGTTAATGCTACCTATAGGTGCATGTTGTCATATACAGGTAGCAAAGATATGTTTAGGTAGTGTGCATTATGTATGGGTTTATGATAAATTAAATGCTTTAATCAAGTTCTAAAATTAATTAGTATCACTATATAATTATGAAAAACCTATAAAATCTCCCCTTATAACATGACATCATCTTGAGAGGTTGTAGATGCACTGTGAGCCACACATGGATAATGAGCATGAAATAGTCCATGTATTGAAAGAATATACCTTAAAAATCAATTTTTCTTCCATAAATGGTGTTTAAATGAAACCTAAATATGTTTTAAAACCCAAAACAATATCTCACACCTCATTTCAATGTTGAACCCTTCATGACAGCACCTGTAAGTGCATATTAATAGCTGGAAACTATGTTAAGTGATAAAAAGGATGGCTTGTGTTATCCACACATTATTTGATGAACTTAAATTGATCACCCATGTGAAAAATATGTGTCCACCACTATGTAAATATATTTCACTCTATTATGAACATGTTCAATCTTTAACATAGCTCATTCAGATGACTATATATGATAGCCATATAGTAGACTGACTTTATGGCACTTTGAGACTGCATCCTCATGAAACATTACTTGGATAATTATAGTTAAAGATAAATTAAATAAATTTAACATTAAAAACATGTAAAAATACCTATAAATACCTTATGAAGTCATTTTTAAATCATGAAGATCTAGAAATGGTAGAAACAGGGGTATTAACCTAAATGAGAGTAGTCTATAAACTTGAGATGGTTTGCATATACTAACACCTTGAAAAAATAAACCAAGAATGGGAATAATTTTAGGATGGATTTAACATCATTTAGAAATAACATTATTAAATTAACTATACATACTTATCCAAACCAAGGCAAAACCTATAGGGTGCATAGATTAACAAGCAAATTGGATAGTCAAACTTCTTAGGAATGGTTCATAAAGAAAAAAACACCATTATTATACAAAAAAACATAAAATTTAATTTTGATAAGTGTAGAAGACACCCCCAAGATCATTTTTCCTGAAACCTCTTTTGTTGACCATACCAAGTATAAACCTACTGACCACTTTTATGTGTTTAGAAAGGCAAAGGAGTAGAATGTTTTTAGCTAAAAAATGGAACTTCCAGAGCATGTAAATGAACTTGATTAATATTAATAGGTGTTCCATGGCCTTTTCCCATGTTTCACCTTCCTTCATGGGTCATACAAGTGCCAAACTCCCCTTTTTCAATTGATTATTTGATCTTTAGTTAGATAACCTATAATTTTTAGATGAGAATAACATTCTTGATAGGTAATATAACTTATTGGATGTTTTAAAAGAAATAAGGACACTTAAGAACCTTAAAAACATGCCATTTTCATTTATGACCCCTAAAATCCTTCTAAATGATTCAAAGTGACATATAGGTTAATTAGGCTATGATCAATGCCAATATAGAATTAATGAAATCAAAATACCTATAATACACCCTATGAAATAATAATATACCCCTAAAACATATTAAAAATGAAGTTTTTACCTATAGGGATCCCAATTTGACCTGCAGGGTCAAATTTGCAACACATACTTCATTTGCCATTTACGTTTTACATGATTCAGTATGATCTACATTTATTTTGGCCATTTATGTTTTAGATGATTTATAATGTGATTTAATGTGTTCTACAATCATTTTTAATTCATTTTCCATAATTTTTTCATTTATTTACCATCATTTTATCATTTATTTGCCATCATTTTGTCATTCATTTGCCCTTGATATTTTTGGTTCTAACCTTTCCTTAACAATCCTAATTTGCCAATTTTCATAAAACCCTCATATCTTTGTTTCTAATAACTCATTTTTTGAACCATATAAAGTTCTAGAATTATGAATTCATAGAGAATCTTTTCCACTACTATATGCCTATATTCTTAAAAAAAAAATCATTTTTTTTGCACTAATCACTACAAGTTCACCTAATGTTCTTCACATTAGATGCCTTCACATATCTTCCAATATAATTCTTTATCTACAACACTAAGGTAACTAAAGGTATGTGTTTTCCAAATTTATCCTTTCATTTATCTTATTTTCTCCTTATTGTATCTTACTTAGCATCAATATTATGTGTTTTCATGTTCTATTCCCAAAGCACCATCTTATGTTGCACTTAGATGACACGTGATGAGATTAGAGTGGGGCATATGTATAAAAATAATATTTTGAAAAAAAATTCATTTATTAACACTCTTATCTTTTAGGAACCCATTGAGTCTCAATCTCTCTGAGTGCATGCCTTAAGGGGTGGATCAAGAAAGGGGTGGGCAAACCATTGGTGCTTCATAGGATTATTGTCCCTTTTACCACTTATTATTTACACACTTATCTCTTAAAAACCATATCCCTAAGATTTTTATTCTCTATTCCACACTCAATCATTTTCTACCATTTTTCTACTTTTTCCTAACCTTAAGCCCCTTTTGACAGTTTATATAACTATGTCGCTTGTGTCAACCCTGTATTGTTTTTATCAACTTAGTTAATTATTTAGCATGTTTCATTATCATATTCACCACTAATTTGATTGAGTCAACCCTATCAGTCAAAACTTTTGGAAGGGCTTAGGGTTAAATTTGATTATATATACAAGTTTATTTTCCCATTATTTAGAGAAGAGAAGTAAGAGCTATTATGCATCTACTTATCTACCATTCTACTTGAGAAGAAAGCTTAGGGTTTTATACTTTCTTTGGATATACAAATCTTGTCTTATGGAGAAGTTTTTTAGATGAATTGATAGGTTTTGTATCCTAGAGTTGATTTATCCTTGTCATCCTTACATACCACAATAACCTCTTGTGAAGCACCTTATCCAAGGGAGAGATTGAGGCTCAGTGGGTTCATATTTAAAGGTAATTATTCCTAAAATTTTTTCCCTTTTACAAGGGTAAATAGATATGCATTTTTACTTTTATTCCATGCATTAGGATTATGTATACATTTATATGAGTATATGTCTCTTGTGCATGTTTAATTTTTTTATTTCTAACCCCCACTTTGTGTCACAAGCTTTGGTGAGCACTATATTAGAATTTACTTTAATTTTTATTAGTTTAGTGAGATATGAAAATATAGGGATTAATTAGGTTTATTACATGATTGTGCTTGATTGGAGGCTTTATAACCCTCCCTAGCATTGTCTATTGTGATAAAATATCCCCTAATTGGGTCTATCATATCCCCATATTGGTCGTAAATGTATGTTGTGATCTATCTTCTCTAAGTTAGGATTGATTTATAGACATGATTCATTTCTAGTTGCATACACATTACACAATCCAAAAGGAAGGACTATATAAGCAAATGTTCCCTAGGGGTAAGTAAATGTAGTTTTATCTTGATATTTAAGGGATATTATAATTTAATTATATCTTTTAACCCCATCTAAGAAAGAAAAGTATTGCATTCCTACCAAGTTATCAAAAACATGATCAATAAAAGGTAAAGGAAAGTAATCTCCCATAGTGGCTTTATTCAACTATTTGTAATCTACACAGACTTTCCATTTTCCATTCTTATTAAGTACAATGAATAGAGGTGAAACCCATTGACTATCAAATATGGGGTAAATGAAACCAATTTCTAATAGTTTTTCTATCACTATCTTTATGATTTCTTTCAAGGTTGGGTTGATTCTCTATTGTGGTTGTCTAACTAGTATAATAGCTTTGGTGTAAATGTAATGGGTATAAACACTGGGATGTATTACTTTCATATCATTATAATCCCAGGAGAAGGCTTTTATGTGTTATACGAATACACCAAACACTTTAATTTCTTGTTGGTCAATTAACCAGTTGCTGATATTTAATAGTTTACAGAGATGGATTTCAATTTATTTAGTACCTAGAATGATAAAATTTACCTACTTGCATTAACTCATTAAAAAATTCAATGGACATGGATGTGGTATTATCATGTTAAATTTAGCCACATCCTTGTAAAAGGTTTCACTTTTGGAGAATAGATTGGTTAGTGGATAATGAAAAGCATTTAAAAATGAATTATGCCCCTTTTGAACCCAGTCAACTATGGCTTGTTAGATATCTTGCAGACCAGATAACATGTTTGGGGAACTTATAACATCATCTTGGTTCTTAGAAGTTAAGATAAATTATTCCCATTCATGATTATTCATCTTTAGATATAATTTTTTAGTCTTAATATACTTTGAGACCATATAATGTGGTTGTTAATTCTACTATAATATCTATTTTGAAATTAGAAAATTCTTCCATTAATTTTTTGACTGCAAGTGATTTTCCTAACCATGATTTCCTTATGCTATGTCTTGTCCTAGAATAGTTAGTACATAATACTAAAATCTAATGAAAGGTTAACTTGTCAATGTTACACTTTCCCATTAGGTTTAAAGAATCATGTGTATCATCATTTAGACCTTTAATAAACACTATCTTGATGACCTCCTATGTGATTTGGTAACCACTCTATCTATGGGCAACTATAAACCTATCAAGGTAATATTCTAAGGTTTCATCTTCATTTTTATTTATCTTGAAAAAATATTTTTTAGGTTATCTAACTCTAAAATAATCCTAATATTTATTAATAAATTTAGTTTCCATTTCTTCTCAAGTAATTATATAATTACCCTCAAGGCCCATGAACCATCTCATGGTAGCATCCTTAAGTGTAGATGGGAATAACTTTAACTTTTGATTGTTAGTGACATAGTCATATATTTGGAAGAGAACCTAAAATTCAAAGAGGAACTAATTTAGATCCTCTGAGGATTTACCTCTAAAATTAGTTAAAATAGATGGCAAGATATTTTTCATGGAGGTTCTTTCATCAAGACCCAAGTTGATTGGATAAGAAAAAGTTCTATCCTATTGAGGTTTCCTATCAGGGTTTTCTACATGTGCGTGATTGTCTCCCATATTTTGTATCAATCTAATTCAATTTCTCTTCTTATGTTCTCAACCTATGGTATATTGTCTCAAGAGGAGAATCTTCATTGGTGATTAGATCTTCTTACTATAGAGCTTGTGGATCAAATTTGACTATTCCAAAAAGGGGATCCTTAAGATCAATTCTTCCTATGGGAGAAGATGACATGAATAAAATTCTTCTTGTAGGATCTGTTTGTGAGGATGAAAATTTTTATGAGGGGAATCATAAAAATTTTGTATACATATTTCAATTATCTTTCTTTCACTTCCTAATCTTTCTAGCAAGGCTAGAATCCTCTCTTCTTCTAGTTTTATTTGGAAGTCTTTAGAGATAAACCATCCTTGAGAATCTCTTAGGTGGTTCATAAATCTAAGTATTCCTTGATTGTTTTTTTTTTTTTGGGGTATATGAATTTTTTTGAACTTCCCCTATATAACTCTAATATAAGATCTCACTAACACTTATTAATTACTGATTAAGGATCCTCAGTAATGGCACCAAAAATGATAGGTTGTCACTATACCTTTCATTTAACTAATCAATGTATTGGTGTCATTTTATACCAGGGCCAGTGTCCAAAGCTATATATAATGATATATTAGATATTTTAGTTAATAGTTCATTATTTTGCAAAAAAGGTAGTAAATAATATTCTAATCTTATGTTGCAAAAAAGGTAAATCTATAAAAATTTCTAACTAAATATCCCTTATGGAATTACTTGTTAAAAGGATTCTTTATTTCACACCATAAAAATCTATAAATTAAACATATAGGATAATACATTATAGTTTTCTCACTCGACTTGCTAGGACAGTGTTGTATTTTACAATGTGATAATGATGATTGCCTATTGTCACTTAGACTACTTCTTGATAGATTATGAATATGGAGATGAGTCTTTTTAGTCAATAAACTTTCCTATTAATTTTACTCTTATGATAATTAAAAGACATAATTTTCATAAAGGAAACTCACTTGCATTGAACTGAAACAAACTTTGCATTTAATGAAAGCACACTTGCATTAAAAAGTAACACACTTTGCATTAAAAGGGAAATCACACTTTGCATTGAAATGGAAATCACACTTACAATAAAATGAAATATACCTATATCAAAAGAAATGCACTTTTAAACTATAAACTAGAAGTACCAATTTTCCTAATCTTTAGAGATAAGTGGACCCTTGTTCCTTCCTCGAAATAGGATCAGCTTTAACTCAGTAGTGGAATAGAATGTTTTACTTTATTAATAATTCATTATCAAAATAAACATATACATATGGTATGAATTTTGATACAAAATTACACTTGAATTTTTATTGATTTTATTTACTTTCTATTACCCTAGAATGAGAAGGAGACATATGCTTAAAGCACATCTCAATGACCATTCTTAGAATATAAAATCTAGAAATCTAAACAACAAAATCCACTTATTCTAAATAGAATATCTAGGAATCAGTTACCACACTTATAAGAAGTGTTGAAACTAATTAAACCAATAATAGACTGAGTATAATTAACATATATATGAAGAGATTATGTCTAGATTTACAAAATAGAAGTGCATTTATAACTAGATCATTTTAGACTATTACTATGGATAGTAATGTCTAAAAGTATATATATAAAGAGGGAAAATCTATATATATACAATAGATATATTTGGAGTTACTATATTAATCTATAGAGTACAATTAGGCATCTTTGTATCATGGTTATGTATCTTTAGATCATGACTGGACAAGTCTTCAGAGCTTCATTGGAACATCTTTGGAGCTTTGTTGGAATGTCTTTAGAGATACTTAGTTGTATATTTAGAGCTTTGATAGAACGTCTTTGAATCTACCTGGTAGATCTTTAGATCTTCAATAGAGCATCTTTATATCTTGACAAAGCATCTTCAGAGTTGCTTATGCAGATCTTTGGAGCTCAATTAAGGATCTTTGTATCTCACTATGTTGTATGTCAAGTATTTAAAATTGTTACCAAAAAGGTGTTGCCAAAACTATTGATGACTCATCAAAATAATCTCATGATAGAGATGTATCTTTATATTAAAAATTATACTCATTTCATCCAAGTTAGACACAAATAACAAGATAGAGAATCAACAATGTATCACATACAAACAAAAGGCAATTTCACTCATTTACTACTTAGATGAGACCTTAACTATTATATGTAATGAAATATATAACCAAGAGAAAACACTTATGGACTATTTATATGAGATATAATGAGCTATATATAATTCTCATCAACACCTATTGAGCATATTCAAGATATTTCTAACCTTTGTGTAGCCATAATAAATTAGCCACCCTAAATCTCTCATATTAAAAAAATTAAACACAAATATTATTTTTTATATTTTTAATTACACATTTAATGTTTATTTTTTTGAATTTCAATCATAATTCTCAATCAAAAAATGTTTTTAGTGAATTCTTAACTTAAACATTGAATTTTAATATGTGAGGTTCAATGTTAAGTCAACCACTTTTTTTAAAAAACATTCATTTTTTAAAGAATGTAAATTATAAAAAAATAATTCATAAACAAAACAAAACCAAAATTTTTAAAAAAAATCTACCAATAGAAGATGCAGACTAAAATACAAATAGTGTATGGACACCAAAATACCAAAACAAACACAGATTCATAGTAAGAAAACATTGGTATGTTGTGGTATTTTTTTTGTTTCTATTTTTTAGTGGAAATTTTGATTCTAAAAACACTTAGATTCATTTTGTAATTATTTTTGGATTAATGTAGATTTTATCAACAAGAGATTGAATTGAGGTATTATTTTTATTATTTTTTTGTTTGGAAAAAAATTGATTGATAATTTTATTTTTAACCTAATCCTTAATGTAATGCTCTCAAAATATTTATGATTAGTCATGGGTGGTAGTTCAAAACTTGTTGAGGAAGCACTTTAATTTGGTTTAGAATTTTATGCCAATACTTGTGATAAATTTGAAGGTATTGAGATTCTAGATGATGTAATCATAAAATTTTGACAATGTTGTTGAATATGTAATAGTAAAATATTCATCATCTATGGATACTAATGAGATCGAAGATAAGGATAGACTTTTTGTATATTTATAGCAATAAAATAGTTAAAAATCTCATTGGTAGACCATAAAACATCATTTTTTTTTTAAATTACATATTACTTTGGTGAAAATTCAAAAATGGAAGGAAATGAGAAGCCCATGTCATACCATCTTTGTACTTATCCCACCAATTAGTGTGTCAAAAGGTTTGTACCAATATTCTATACTATTTTTATTCTTATATGTGGATAATATGGTTGACAAGATATAGTGATTTGAAAATTTATTCATGATTCTTACATAGCAAAATTTGAATTGACACAATTGGACTATTTTGAAAATGATGTCATGTAATGTGGTAGAATCTACGTTTAGGATATTAGCTTCTCAATGTTAATATCTTAAATTTAGATTATGCCATATTACATTTTTTATCCTATGTAGTCTTGTTAAATTATGTCATAGACAAAGAGTATGCATAAAATCTCATTGATACATATGATTTATGTAGATGAAGAGGGAAAACTTATGCTACACCATCCATCATATCATGAAATAAAAACTAAAATAAATTTTATCGATTTGGAATAATCTAATGACAAAATATATAGGAATTTTGGAATAATTAAGCAAGTCTATTACATGGGATGCAATTTAGATGATCCTCCGTTGGAGAGATTAGGGTTTTTTTCAAACTTGATAGGAATAATTTTCTTTAAAGGGGCTTGTGATATCAAACATAAATACAACTAATTTTATCATTAATTTGGGCTTTTATATTGAAATTTATTTAAAAAATTACCTAGTTTATCTCAATAGACTTCATTGAGAATTCCATATATCATATAAGTTTTGCAATGTCTAGTAGATGTTTCCACTAGACATGTTTTTTTGGGTAATAAATTTTTAGAGTCATGAAGATGTTATTAGTAGAGGTTAGATATTTATTGAGGGTTTTAATTTCCATCTATTTGAGGTGACTTACAAAAAATAAGGTTATTAATACTGATTGGAATTATTGACGACATGATATTGTGTACATTTTATGTTATATTTCATTTTGTATTTTATAATTTATGATTTATAATTGAATTTAATGCAATATCCATATCAATGAATTATTTAATATTATATGCATTGTTTATTGGTTTAGGTCTTATTAATGTTTTTTTTATAATTGTATTCATTAGAAAGTAATGCCCTACTAGTTAGATTGGGGAAACTTCTTTTGCCTTTTTTCACCATCATTGATGAAAATCACACAATTTTCTAGCTTATTACAATGAACGTGGTGATGTTGTCATCATTACTAGATTAGATGACTCTATAGAACTTAGTATGAATAATGCATCACATTCATACTTTTGAGTCATGTAACCTCATTGAGTGCATCATCACAATAATAAATTTTTATCAAACAAAAATTTCAAACACCTTAGTTTTTGCTACATGATTTTCAGTGAAACTTTTATGGAAATACCCTATTCAGATGAAATCTTCATGGTTATATTTGAGCTTATTGTTAAGTATTTTGAGCCACATGATATTTTTAAGTGTATAAACTCACTATATTTCACTTTTTAAGGAAATATTTTTTTATTCATGGTTAACATTCCTTGATAAATTTCATGCAACATCAAGTTCCATTAATCAGAACCAACCTCTTAACAAGTGGTGTGTGAGATAAACATTCATATTTTGATATTTTCATAAGAGTATATAAACCTATGTTATTATGTACTTTTATTTGTATTTTCACTAATTGAACCCAACTTATATTCATTATATACTAGGCATTAGGCCTAGTTTCCCTCATTTAGAGTTGTAATGAAAGTATTTAGTATTAGATGAATTCAAACAATTTTTTATATACTATTTTTTTATAGTAAATAGAGCTCAAAATATGTCATATTCCATTATTAGGGTATTTATTTCATTAAAATATTTTCTATAAAAAAATCTTGAATTATCCTTTTTACAAAATATAATGCTTCGTCTTGAAGATTTGATGACTTTTAGTTGTATTTGAGTTTGTTTTAATTTGTAGTTATTATTTATTCTTTAAACAAGTTGTTAATATTGATTATGGAAGTATGTTTTGTTAAAATTGATAAACATATGATTAATTTCAAATAGAAGTTATTATAGTTACAAACAACTCTACTCTATGTATATCATTAATAGAATACTATGCCATACTTCTAAATATTGGAGTGCATCATCTCATTATTAAATAATTAAATTAAGTAAACCTAAATCAACATTGTCACAATGAGCATGAATAACAACTAGAGAATATATATGTATATACATATTTCCAAAAGATACAATATTTAAAGCACTAAATGTATATAGTTCACGATTTAATAGAACTATCTCAGTCTTGAAATGAATCTCATTATTAATAGAATTGTGGCCTTTAAAAAGCTTTATATTCAAGATCACATTAATATATATGAATATCCCTAAATAGTATGTGAATTATATCCCTAATTATGTACTCTATTGACCTTACATTTAATTATGGACTCCTTCACCATAGTGTGTATCCTCCACTACATGCTTGTCAAGAATCTTTTCCATTAGTTCCATTTTTTGAAACTTTTCTCATGTATTTATTTCATTTTATTTTAAATCATCAATTTTTATATTTAAACATTTCATTTAAATAACACATCTATCAATATTAATGGATGAACCATATAAAGTGTTTAACATTCTATTTATCATTGCATCTATTTATTGGCTTTCTCATTCTGTCTCTACTATATTTTTATTATTTTCTACAATAAATCTTTCCAAACCTTTATTTTTTGGTCTTTTTATCTAAGAAGTTCATCCATATATGCCATTAATTCCTTAATATTTAATTTTTGGTCTAAAAATATTTTATCTAATACATAATAATTATTTTCACACACCTTCCTATATATAATATCATAGTCATATAAGTTACACTTTCCTATAACTCATGTATTTTATTTTTATATCTCAACCTATGTAATGTCCAGTTTGGCTTCTAGCCTTTTGACATGAACATCCCTTTGTTCTAGATAATTCTTGAGAAAATAATTTTCTTCTCCCTATAATTTTACTTATGCTTATAATTTGACATTATTCTCTTTAAATTCAATTAGTTTTTTTGTATGTTTCCTATCATAGTTTATTTTTATTATATACATTTCCTAAGAGACAAGTTTTTAAAGTATTTTCAATTCATTATTCACCTTAAGACCACTCAATATGTTTGTAGTTTCTTTAATATTTTAGCTTAACCCTTCCCTTATTTTTTATTTTTTCATGATCAATTAAAATTTACATGACACAAGGATGTCATATCTCCTCACAATCATCATTTTTCCATTCCCTCATAATTATTTTAGTGTCTAAACTGAAGTAGATTTTATAATTTACTTTATAATTATTTTTTAATATTACTTAATACTAAAATAACATTTGTAAAAACTACATTGAGATTTTTTTTGAAAAACATATCTTCTTACCATATCAATACTTTCATGCCATTGAGAATGTAATTTTACACTAAAATAGACTTGATTTAGTGTTATTCACTCTAATTCCCCTTTGGTATCAAACACCTTAGAAAACAACTAAGTGAAGTGATCTTATCTAGCACTCTTAAAAAATATTATACATAGATTATCCCTGTCATTGAATAATTTTATAGCTTTACCAATGTTATCTACAAACATTATAATGGCCACTCCTTCCACCTTTGTCTTTTTATCTAAATACTCTTCCTTTTGAATGGGGATATAGTTTTTTTAAAACTAGTGAACCTCATTTTCATTGGCATCTACTACGATTATGTAAAATTTGTATAAATCAAAACTATTGAAAACATTCTTTAATAATTTGAACTACAAATTAGTGCCCTATCATATTATTCCTTTATTATTATATGTGCTCCTATTTTATTTTTAGCAACATTTATTTAATTTATTGGTTACATTACTAGAACACTTTCCTCCCCCTTATTATTCTTCCCATTCCATTTTCTCATTGAATAAATTATTTACACAGTTAAGACTAATTTTAGTCTCATGAAAATATATCAAAAGTTTATTGATATATTGGCATTCATATGTATATTATTTTCATGTGATAAGGTAGATTAATGTGAGATTTAATTTAGACTATACCATAATGATTAAATTTTCCACCTTTGTATTTGTTGTTTGGATAAAAGCTACTTACATACATAACATATGTTGGTAGGCTTGAATGTATTAGATCATAAAATTTAGTCGCCTACTAACTAATACTATAAATATTAATTGGTAAGGAAATACATGTTGTGATCTAATATTTATAGAAATCACACATGTTTTTGTGAAAAAGATTACTATCTAGTAGATGAATACATATGTATGAGATCATAATATGTATTTAACTACTGGTGAATATTTACTTTATTTGACAGTAGGAAAATATTTTTTTTTGTTTTGATACATTCAATCCTACCAAATATAGTGTATTTAAGTGAATTATTTTTTAAATTAATTTTATATTTATTAATGTTGAAGCATAATATGTTATATCCCATCTAACCTTTAGCAATAACATGTGATTTTGAACAAAATTTTAACTATTGATTATTTGGACTTATGAGTCATGTGGATATATGGATGTATTTAGTTTATTGATTTCATATGATTTTGTAATTTTCTATTCTCCATCATTTGATTTTGGTGAATATATGTGTGTTTAACAAAAAAGAGTTAAAATGTTAGTATTTACTTCTATATGTAGTATACAATGGTATATATGTTATTTATTTTAATTTTAAATGAAGTAATAAAATAAATACATTTTTATGCTTGAGGTTGATGTATGGCATTTCTTACCCTCATAGAATACCATAGTCAAACATCACACACATATAGTAGACTTGTTTGACTTGCATAACTATCTTATTATGTGTTTAATTTATAGTCAGTGTGTGTTTTTTACATTAATACTTATCATTATGTGTATGCTTCTGTTACATTAATACTTATCTTATTATGTGTCCTTGAGGTCCATATTGATTTAAAATTAACTTGCCTATTTTCATTAAATTATGATTTGAGTATTTTCTAATAAATATGCATTAAATCCTTCTTTATGGCATTTGGGAAAATGTTATGTTGACAATCTTCATGGTTTACTCTGTTGCGTAGTTGTATATTTATTTCATGATTTCTAATACTTAACTATTATAATATATATAATGTAAATAAAATAATGATTATATAATTTTGTTTTGATCCAAGTTATTAAATAAATCAATTTATGCTTGTCATGAAAGAGACTCTATTTAGGGGTTTTGATGTCATTATACCACTAGAAGGATATTTGACTTGATAATCATGGCGACTTTTGATGGAAATCACTAGGTTTATGATTATGCAAATTTAACTTGGTGTGCATTATACCCAATTAGAACTTTTTATTTTAAATCATTAAGTTAATGATTATGTTTTGAAAATTATTAAATTATTTTATTTATTTTTGGTCAAAACACTCAATTGAGTTCTAGGGTTTCATTATTGTTTTGGTGGCTTACATTTTTTACTATGAGTTGTATGGAGAGGTAGGGTGAAATGCATGTTGAAGTTGATTTTTGAGATTAAATGGTGGCATGATGGTTTATCGATAAATAATGCAATGATTTATATCATGAATAAGATGAATAATTCAGATTTTGGTGGAATTTTGTGTTATAATTTTTTTAGTATATATATTTAATTAGTAAAATGTTGTAATAAAGTTATTTTAATAAATGTAGTATTAGGAGTATGTTATTTGTAGACTCACAAATATGTGAGTATATGTTGGAGAAAGAATAGGGTTTAGATTATTATCAAGTAGTTGTATTGATATTGACCCCACATTAGTAAGAGTCCAATATGTTATAAATTGTAATCATTTTTGAATGAATAAACACATTATTTAATATTGTGTTTGATATTTGCTATTAGATCCATATCACTTTATAAGTCCTGTCAACCATGAAATGCATCATTTTCACTCATGCTTTAGTTTAATTTTAATGATTATTATTGATGTTGTATAATGGATTTATTCCATGAACTTATATAAATTTTAGTCAATCTATCTTTTAAAAATGGTTATTCATAAATGTTATTGTCTGTGATACATTAATCTTTATTGCATGCTACTTTATGTCAACACCCACTTAGAATAACATCTTAGATTAAACTTGACAATTGTTACATTGGATCAAAGTGGGTTTTTAAAACTGCATTTGAAATCAACACATTGCATTTGATTCACCATCAAATCTTGAGTTTTGAATTGGGATCAACTACTTCAAATTTGACTTGACCTGTGCGTATTTAACATTTTTTAATATTTCACCCAACCTTTCTAGCATGTGGATTATGTTTAACAATAAATTTTAGTTTTTATAGCCATTATCAGTATTTAATCTAAGTTATAATTTTGTTTGGTCATCAAAACAAATCTATTATTTATTTTTAATTAGGATGTAATATCAGTAGAAACTAACATGCTTTTGTTTAAATTCAAATTTGTGTAAATGGAAAAAATGAATCTTGCTGAGAAATTTGAAGGAAGATATTTCCATACCTAATAACTATAGTTTCAAATCCTATTGATTTAAAGGTATGTTTTTTAATTCATCAAACCAAATACATCTACACTAACAAGTGTGAATGAACTGGATAGATGGACCCTCAAGGATAAAAAGGCACTAGGAATGATTGGACTTTGTCTCTTAAAGGCCCATCTGCACCATGTGGACTTTGCTAAATCTACCAAAGAGATATGGAATTCATTAAAAAAAATTAGATCTAAATTTGATAACACTAAAATGATTCTAAAATAGAAACTATATGTTTAGAAGATGAATGAAGGAACAAAAATGGAAAATCACATTAGTAAGTTTCACTCCCTTCTAAATCAACTAGTTGGTATAAATTAAAATATTAAACATGATGGTGCAAAGTGATTCTTGTAAATATCATGCCTAAAAGTTTTTAAAACATGGTGTTAATATCAGTTTATAAGGTGTCCTTTCCACATTACTTGATGAATAAAATATGGATGAGAATGATGAGGATGAATAGGTTGGATATTTATTTGAAGACTTAGTTGTGTGTGTGTGTGTGTGTGTGTGTGTGTGTGTGTGTGTGTGTGTGTGTGTGTGTGTGTGTGTGTGTGTGTGTGTGTGTGTGTGTGTGTGTGTGTGTGTGTGTGTGTGTGTGTGTGTGTGTGTGTGTGTGTGTGTGTGTGTGTGTGTGTGAACGTAAACTAACACAAATAAGTCTTTAAATAAATACATGCTAAAACAAAAACTTCATAATGCAAATAAAAATTTTACTATTGTAATGACCTAGGACATGTAATATTAAATTGTAATAAGAGAGCACAAGATCTCTTAAATGATAAATTGGTTCATAAAGGATTGATTTTAGAAGATGGTGGCATAAAATATATCACTCCTCTTGTAAGTGAAGAAGACTCTACTCATTCAAGTGAATAAGAGTTTTTTTACTAATTAGTACATCTTGGATTATAGAGGAAATAGAGGAAAGAGATTCATAGGTGACCTCTTGTTAGCTACTTATGATGATATGACACAACTAAAGTAGTGGCATCGAAAATATTTATTGTTTCTTTGTGTGATATGTGTGTAAATAAGAACATATGATATTTTTTATTCATATGTTTTTAATTCCAAATTTAATCTCTTAAAAGTGTTGTGATATGGTGTGGAAGGTACAAATTTTAAAGCCTATGTATGTGTATAGGAGAGAAAAAGGATAATATGATGTGTAATTTTTAGTGACACACCATTGTTGAGGTCACTAGAAGTGAAAAGTGTGAATAGGGGAGAATTCATATATGTAGATGATCACTAAAAGTATGTGGTTGGTCAACAAAAATCTCAATTGAAGTGAAATCATACTAAGGGAGAATATATATGGAGGTAACCATCAAGGGAGAAATCATGAGTAATAAATTGTAAACCAATACATGATGGCATACACTAATGTTTTTAGGTGCTCCTTACCCCATGTTCACACTAAGGGAAATAATGTTAGGAATTATTTAGTATGGACATTAAATTGGTAAAATGTTATAATAAAGTTGTTTTAACAACTTTAGTATTAGGATTATGTTGTGTGTAAACTCACAGATATGTGATTATATGTTAGATAAATAATAGTGTTTACAATATTATCAAGTAGTTAAATATTTATATTGACCCCAAATTAGTAGGATTCTAATATGCTATAAATTTTAATCATTTCCAAATGAATAAGCACATGACATACTATGTTTTATATTTTGTTGGATTGAACTACAAATAGATCTAGATCAAGACAAACAACATGGGTTTGGTAATGGAAAATTGTGGGTCGATACGAAGAGGAAAATAATATCATTTCATTTATTATTCGACTTTGTGATGGTTTTTTAATAGAAATAAACTTCATGACTCTTTATAATTCATATTTTTCTTCCATTAAACAAATAAATTAAGTTTTTATTAAACTATAATGGCATTTGTAGGGTGAATGGAAGCATGGAAAGAGTTTATGTCTTTGCTAAGGTGTATGTTAAAATATAGAATCTTCCTTGAGGATCTTAAAAACAAAATTCTAGATAGACCTATAGGTGGCCAAATGACCACCTCCAAGCTTGCATTTGGCCATTCAAGCCCTTAATGCATGAATGTAAGCTTATTATTTAGTTTTATAAAGGAAAATAGCCATTATGCATACCTATAGGTGGATAAAATACCAACTACATGCATACATAATGGTTTTCCAAATTGATGTAGCATTTAAAATTGTGTATTATTAAGAATAAACTATGTGTTATAGTTATGTTGTTAGCTTGCATATCAATTTATATAAGCCATTATGTCTAGTGGTATTTATAGATTGCATATTTAATTTTGAAACCCCATTAAAATGTGTTAATAATAGGCTACATATATTGACTTGTATAAACACATTAAAATAATATTTATATATTATGTGATAATATACAAACCTCTACAATCGCAATAATGCAAAAAACCTTTACCATGCTCAAGAAAATATGGGCTATGAATAACTATAGGTGGCTAAAATACCACATACATGCATGGCATACATAAAATTTTATTATATTGGTAAGGAGTGGTGGTATTTCAAGCTTGGTGTATTGGTTGTTGAAACCACAAATTAGCGTGACATTTAAACCTTGCATATTTTTTTTTTAGCATGTTGCAGTATCCATAACTATGCTAGGTGTTTATAAAATGGTATTATTAGTAGACATGTAGGTGGATAAAAAACCTTATACATTCTTTAATATAACCTTAAAATCATCTTGTTGAAAAATATCCTAGCAATTTATATGTTAAAGAAGGAAATAAGTTTTTAGTATATATATGTAGCATTCATGTTAACTAGTTAAAACCTTCAAATTGAATGTGATAATAATGGTTAATATTACCTTGGAAATAATAGTTTTTTTAATTAAAATGATGAATAAAATATGTAAATATCAGAAGAGAGTTGTGAAAATGAGTTTGAAATAACCATGATTGATATGTTATGGATTATAAGTTGGATTTTGTAGCATCTAGTAAACATGATGTTTATATATACGAGTAACTTAATAACATGATTTTATGGAATTTATTAAACATGGTATTTATATATATGATCTTTAATGTGTAATACAAATTAGTTTTTTAAATAATTCAAGTACAACCATTTAAAATAGTGAGCTTATATCATGCAATAAGTAAGTAGATTTTGTATTGTGTTTGGGTTAAAATTGATTTTGTTTAATGGATTTTGGATTTGTGTGAATCTAGAAACATATATAATTAATAATACAATAATATGATTATTATGATTAGCTTTGTATATAAATATATTCTCACTCATATTCATAATATGTTTTCATAAAGCTCAATTCATAGTAATTATGTAAATTATCATTGTGAATTAAATACACTATCTTTACCAATTATAGCTATGTACAAATTTAGAACTTATATTGTGTTGTTTTATGGTTGTGTAAACCTTAAACATACTAGCTATATGTAATATGATGTAATAAAGATGTCCCTCACATTAAGAGATGATGAGTGATAGGTCGGAGCCCATTTTAAAACATCACTCCTCATTAGTTAGCATAAAGGACAAAGGTTTTTATGAATTTAACAAAGAGTATAGTTCTAGTGAGCAAGACCCAAATTCATTTGAAGTTTGAACTATAATAAAAAATTTATCCAAAGTAATGTCATAGCTATATACATTGTCTTTTCATTGTACTATATAGTTTTCAATTATGTATGAAGTCATATTAGATAAAGGATGCCTTCCATTGTCTGTATGATTTATACATGTAATAATGATAGTATACACATTATTTTGGATAAGTTATGGATTTTTGCATCACCATTATCTTCCCCTTAGTGAAGGGAAGGGTCATTCCTAATGGGGAGGTGTTTAAGGTACCATTGTTCTGTGGTTGGAGGAAAAGCACTCAAATGATGTTCTCCCTCTCTACAACTACATATGAACCAAACTTGTTATTTACTCATGGCTAGTATATATAATAATGAGGTGTTGTATAAAGATTCATTATACTACCATTATATAAACATATGTATTTGTTGATAGTTGTATATTGATTGGTTGATTATTGTACACAATAGTGGATATAACATATAATTATTGATAAATTAATTTATTGGTGATTTTTTTCATTTGAAAGTAGTTCTTTATTGGTACATTGATTATGTTGTATTTATTTACACTTTATACACTATGTATACCTCTATTTCAAGGTAGTAAATGAAAGATTTGCCATGTTTAACCAATGGATTTATTAGCATTAATTATTTTTACACTTGACTTTAAACATATTACATTCAAATGTATATATAGCATGTGAATTGTAACTTGATGTTTGGACCATTTTGTAAACATTGGTATTTATTTGCCAATATTTTTTAGAAATACATGTTTTTTGTAATAAACCTATTGATGTTTTAACATAATAATCATGTGTGTTTAATTCATAAATCATTAATCCTTCCTCATAATAATTAATTAATTATTAATGCCATCATCATTTATTCCTATGAAAAACTCATTAGATTAATAAGTCACTGACATTGTTAAGGATTACAAAAATAGGAAAAAGGTATTATAGCCATTATTATGTTGAAGGAATCTATTATAGTTATTATCAATTTTATGGAATCCATTGCTATAAAAAAATGAGTCGTATTGAATAAATTACACCAAAAGGATCTATGAGTGGCTCTAGGAAACCAAAGAAGTAAATGAAGTTAGTCAAATATGAATGAAATGTGAAAAATCTCTAAGACATGTAGAGTGTTATCACTCATTAGTATAATAAACCATTGATATCATGGGAATGGTAGGATTACTATATACTTTGCTTTTATCATTCACATTTATAGTACTGGAAGAAAGATCTGAAACTTTTAGCTTTAATTAATGTAGGGGTTGCCCAATTGATAAGCATGTCAGTTTTGTGTTGTTTATAATAAGCAACTAGATCTGATGGTGTATAATTAACTGAAAAATTATACATAATAAAACATGAAGGTAGTACTTTACAACTTACCCATATATTTTTAGTAAGGTATTTGGTTTACCTAATCAAGGAGATGAGGTTGTGGAGGTCCATTTGAGTGTCACTTCAAGGGAAAATTTTATGGAAAAATATATTTATTATTTCACCTAATAAAATAAATAGAGAAAAAGGGTATAATATTGAGTATTTACAAAATGATAAGGTAAAATAATTTTCTAATCTTACATTTTCTATATTATTTATAGCAAAAAAGAATAGAAAAAATTTAGTATGGATGCTTGTATATGTTATCAAACTTATGAAATGGGAAATTTAAATTGGGCATTATATGTGTGTACAATATTCATTCAGAAATTGCATCAAATTTATCACCAAGGGAATGGTATACTTAATTGTTCACTTTATGAAATGGTATTAAATTATTTTTTTAAGTATGAATTGATGGAGAGAAAAAAACCCTATGCAACCTTTCATGTTCAAGCTAAAATAAAATGTAGTTATGCTTACATATAAATAGCTGAAGAATTTTTTTGAAGCAAAGGATGTGAGAATAGTCAATAGTAATATTACTATTAATATAGAGGATGAAGGTGAAATTTCACTTGAGGAACCATTGATATTGTAGATAAAAAGTATTTATTTAGAAAGGAATAGAATTGTGGCTTTGGATGAAGTATCTTAAGGTAATGAAGATAAATCTATTAAGGAAAATGAAGAATAAGAATAAATTCAATTTGATGATGAACTAGATGTAGAGTTTCCCACACATTTAATAGGTTCCTTTGGAGAAGCAAAGTGTAGTTGTGGATGTTGTAGAAGTCCACAGGCAAAAACAATGAGTGGCGATGAAATTTCTCATCAATAATTACTATATGATTTGGGTAGCTTTTCTTTTTCTAATTTTCCAAAGGATGTCAATGTTCCTACCCAAAAATTATAGATAAGGAAAACACATGATTATTTACTTAAAATAAAGCTAATTATATGAGTAAATCTAGAAGAAAAAACACATTGATTTGGGACTAAATAATGGCATAATTTACAATGTTTTATTAATTTTAGGATTAATGTGACCCTAAATAGAATGAAACTGTTGATTAAATCAGACAACTTAAGATATATAAATATGATTACAACTATATAAATATAGTGACTTGATATTTCTATAAAGTATGAGGAGAATGTTGTACTTATCTTGTTTCAGGTCTATGCAAGTTTTTGAGAGGCCATGGTTATATGAAATGCATAAGAATAGGCTCATGAATTCTCAAATATAAAAACATAAGGTATATGTGTGCATGTACAAGTCCAGTTTCCTTAGACACCTATGTAGTGTAGTGTTATCTGATGGATTGTAGAACTATCCTTTGTAGTTTTTTTAATCTATGACTATTTTTACCAATATGCCTATGTCTGATGAGAGTGTTTATGTGTTATAATTTATGAAAAAATCATGAAAATGTCATGTTTTCCTTATATTTTCTTCAAACCCTAGTTGTTCATTGTATAACAAGTGAAAAGAAAAAGCTGAACTTACCTTACCTACTCCTTAAAACTAAGTGTTTCCTACATATCTAATACTCTAAAGAGGTAATCAATCCATCTATAGTTCTAACACATAATTAAGTGTGTAAATCATGTGTAATGTTAATATGTTGTGTAATCCTAAATATCGATTTCAAAACTTAAAAACCTATGACTTTACCTTGCAAAAAATATCCATACTTAGCTCAGGGATTTCTTCTTTGAGGGGTTTTTAATTTGGAATAATTAGGTAGGTTCCTCTCAATATACATAATGATTTCCATATGAATGTCATAGGGCTGATATATATAAAAATGCTTAGGATTTATGTGGTTATATAGTGAACTCTTTGGGTTATTTCCTTCAAATTGACTTGTGAAATGTTCAAGTTGAACCTTATGGTCATTTTTAAATTTAGAAACTAATCACTAAAGGTGGCAGGTAAAAGTCCACCTTGAATGGATAAGTTTGTGGTCGAGAACCTATTTCAAAGGTGTATACCTATTCAAAAATAAATAATAGTAGATTGAGGCTACAAGACCATTTGAAAATGATATAAAACCATTTGAGAAAAAGATTTAGAAATTCATGTGTAATAGTAATGGTAATTTTTAAGGGTTAAACCCATATATTAGAGATTGGTTAGAGAAATGGTGAATAAGAGTCATGTATATGAGCATAAGTCAAATGGTTTAAGGTTTGGTCAAATTACACATTTTCAAGTGCCTAACATAAAATATTGGTGTCTAAAATAGGTGTTTTACCTATTTTTAGATTATAAGAAAATAATCAAGATAGAAAATAATAAATAATTTAGATTCATACAATACACATTTATATGCATATAACTTAAATTCTCCTATGATTTATCAAATAAGATAATATATAAATAATTGAAAAACATGAGATAAAAATGCTCTTATCTTAATTTTTTATTTGTTGTGTGTCATGGATCTATGAATACTCCATCAACACCTTGTGTAGTGACTCTATGTATAGCCATATCAGGGATTGACTATCAAAACAACATGGGTCACTATCATTAAACTCAAGTTATATCCATTAATGTTTTTATTAGAGGTTGACATTACTATCTGTTAGTCCTACACTTCATTATTTTCACCTAAAATGATGTGCTTGCTTTTATAATGTACATTTTTTCCTTCATTCACCTTCAAACTTACATAAAACAACATGTATTACTTATCCTTTTTTATAACCCTATCTCTTTTAATTTTTATTAGGATACCCTAAAAATGGTTAGTATTTTAGGTTGAGATTTCCGTAGATACTCCACATATCTAAGTATTGCCTATATTGCCAATATTCTGAAGAGGGCTCAAACTCCATGTATTTATCCATCTATTATGAGTGTGTGTAAGATCATGTGGATATTAATATATATTATTTTACTTATCCCCAAACTTGATACAAGCATGTAAAATAGAAATTTGACCTTCATGTACTTAAATTTTTGTTATTAGTCAAGAGTTGGAGCAATGTGTAATTTTTAAATAAGTTTTGTAAAAATGAATGATTGACCCTAATTACCTTCATTGGAATTTGTATATGGATTTTGGAAGTTTTCATCAACCCTTATCAGTAATGTTACACATTAGTTTTTGTGGTTGTCAGAACCATACACAAACTTTAGTAAATATAAAGCTAAGTAGAATAGAACTAGAGATCATTATGATATAGTAAATAAATATCATAGTGATAAATAAATATTTTGTATTCAATAAAATTCAATAATATATAACAATAATAAGCTAAATGTGCCAATAAATCTTTAATTTATAAATGAAAGTTGATATGTATAAAGTCATAAAAAAGCATGGTGTAAACAAGGCTTGTATAAATTTTGTGTATCTTTAAATGCCCCCTTTGATCTAGTACTTTAGTGTAACTATAAATACTAGAATTAAAATGATGAAGAAAATTCAAACATATATTGGTGATGGTTTATGAGGCCAATAAATGACACCCATATTACATAGTATTATCATAAAACCTCTCTATTTTGGCATTGTTATAACCCTCACCCATGACTTTATCCATAATTCTATCCATTTTGCATATGTTTATTATTGTGATATAAGTTAATGATTTATAGATAAAATAATATACTTTAATGGTTTTATCATGTGGATTTATTAATATTTGTGATACTTTCAACCATAAGGGATAAGGATTTATGCATTTTTCATGGCCTATAGCCATTGACTAGTTCCACCTACAATAATTAGACTATGTAACACCTATAAAAAAATAAACTATGAACAACCCATAGCATCAAGTATAGCTTTATAAAGCATCTTTGGAAATTAGATAATCACCCATATCAACTAGACAATCACCCATAGCATTGGTTGTAGGTGCATTAGGACTTCCATCGTTCATAGTAGATTTAAGTGGATCCTTTCCATAGTTAAAGGAATGAAATGGATCCTAGATTATAGTAAAAGCAAGAAGTTGGTTTTAATGTTTACTAAACCATATTATTTCCCTCTTATAGAAACTATTTTCCATTGGAGATTGGTTGGTGGTTTGGAGCTAAAGGCATCCCATGATTTAGGGAGAATACATGATCCCATGAATCTAAGGATAAATGAAACTGAAATACTATATTATTTCCTCATCCATTATATTTATTCTATGGCTATAACATTTTATTTTATTTTTACAACATAATAGTTTTATTATTGGTATTATTGTGACTAATTATTTTTTGGGGATAACCATAGTTTATGGTTGTAACCCATATATTCTAGGAATATTTTAAAAAGTACTTGTATCCCCTATATAAAGAGTTGTGTTGTAGGTATAAAAGTAGGAGGTTTAAAACTAGAAATAGGAAATAGTAAATAAGTAGGAAATCAAGTTGGAGTTGGAAAATTTATAGATATTAAAGTGTGAGTATTGTGATTATGTAATATTGATGATTATGTAATAAAATGTGAATTAAGTTAAATTAGTTATAGTAGAGGAGGGGATTGGAATACAATTCCAACTGAGGAGGTCCTACTCATGAGGAGATGTGGTGAGAATTCCATCTGTTAGATAAGTTGCTTTTATGCTTTGTGCATTATTTATTTTCTATTATTTTGTTAAAGTATCTATTGATTTCTAGTAATTCCATTCTATGTGTGTGATTTAATCTTGGGTGGTAATTTCAATTAAGTAAGAATGAGAAGCCTCCAACACAAACATTCATATTTTACTTCCAATACAGTGTATACTTACTTTATGCAATTTACCTTTCCTTTAAAGTGTGTTATTTCATTTCCCACAAGTGTGATTTACTTTCTTGTCACTTCCATTCTAAAAGTGTGTTTACCTATACACAACCTACAATACTTTAGTTTTCAAGAGTGACTAGTACCACACATACAATGCTTACATCTTGACTAAGTATACATACCCTAGGTTTAAAATTTAATGAAGTTAACAATGCCAATAAAGCAAGTGGATGCTCCTTTAGAGTACATTTTTTGGGTCTTACACACCACCACGTCAAGTTTAATTTGTGGTTTGATTTTTATCATCATAGTGTCCATGTGTTTTCTTAAAAAATAGAATACATATGAAAAAAAATATAGTTTTCCATGAAAATATATAGTCATTATAAGGAATAAAAATATATCCAAGGAAAAAATACACTGGTGTATGTGTGGTATTATGATTCTCATAAAATATGTTCAAGTTATGGAGAATGGAGATTCCATGGATCATAAATTAACCCATCCAATGGAGAAGGATGCATGTAGTCTCATTCACTTCTTGGATAGGGAAATGAACAAGGTTCCAAGAGGTAATGGGAAACTAATGTGTAGATAATTGAATGTCTCTAAACCTCATCCACATTACCCATGTGCCTAGTATTGATTTTAAAATGAGGAGTCACCTATTATAATAATAGAGTGGTGCCAAAACCATTTATATTCATTTAAATTCAACCAAATCACTCAACTAATCTAATTCTGACACTAAACCCCCAAGATGAAATGTAGTAGCTGTATAATGGGGTCAAAAAGTAATTCCTAGGTTTTTAAGGGTAAAACATCTTAATGGCATTACTATATTAATCATGAATCAATCACTAAAAATGGATGTATATATTCAAGGTTTTTCCACACTCAAAAATACTTGATAGATAACTTTAAAGGTGTAAATGTGCATAAACCAACATCATGCCCCACTGGATCAATGCCAACTGATATAAAATGATATGCATCTATATTTTATATGATAACTTGTATCTAAAATGTCTATGTATGTGAAACTTTTAATTCAAGTTTTAGTAAAATGGAGCACATAATCCTTGCATATGCCCCAAATGTATCTGAATATGTAGCGATCTAAAATCCATAACTCATGTCCTATGAAATGGAACACATATTCCATGCATATGCCCCCAAAAATATTGTTTTAATGTTTAAATATTAGATATCTATAACACTATGAAATCTCTGATCAATCTATCTATACCCATTTAAATAATTGTATCATCTGAGTAGTGTGGTGAACCCATTATATGCCTCCCTTTGATATGAGGGATGAATCATTGTAACTGATCACATAAAAATGTAAGTGTAGATATTAAAAAGAAATATTTATAGCTTCTTAGTATTTTACATTTGATAAATATCAATTAGGGATCTACCCTTCAATTTTAGACCTCCTTACTACTTAAAGGTTTGCATTCACAATCTCATTATACATAAATTCTTATCTTTAAGTTTGATCCATATCATTTTGTTGAAAAAATTTACCTATACTATACAAAATGTCTAAAACTTGATAAATATAATTCACTATCAGTTTCATATCCATACATATTTTCTATCCCTCTAGACACTACTAACTATAGAGGGACACTATTTTAGACACTCAATTTTTACCACTTTCATGCCTAAATCAGGATTCAATTAAATTCTATCACATGATGTAATCTAAGCCTATAAATCACCTCAATTACCTAAATTCATCCATGTAAGGGATTTAATTTCTCAAAAACATGACTAACCTACTTATTTGGGGTATTGTCCTATATGTACCCATAACCTAGTTCAGTTTCAACCCTAGTAAAATTACAACCTAGTAATTTGACACTTTTGGCCTATCAAGATATTAATTAAAAATATTTAAAACAATTTCAAAAAGATAAAAAGTACTAATCAAGATTAATTACATTGAAAATATCAATTAACTTGCTTAAGTATAAATTCCAAGTTGAATTAGTTAATTTCATTTATCAAAAAAGGAATTTTTATCCAAATATGAAGTCAAAGATCAAAGAAGTTAGGTTTTATAACTCCTAAATATTCCAAAAATATGATTCACAACCTCATAAATATCTAAAGTGAGTTTTCATGCCTCATAAATATCTGAAACTAAGGTGTTAATATTTCATGAGTGTTTTAACCCAACCAAAGTTTAGCCTAAATCAACCTAAGTTATTTTAGACTCAACCAAACTTAGAATTTAACCTAACCTCCATAGGGTTAGAGTTAGTTATTATAGATATAAATGAAAGTTCCCATACCATATACCAATAAGGTTTTATGTGTAAGGTTATTCTATTGGAATACCTTCAAGAAACCATTGAAAATAGTGTTATAATGCCCATTTTATGCCAAGATTCACACCAAACCACAAGTGACCATTGGAGAAGTGCTACCATCATGAAGAATCATTTATATAAGTCTTCAATTGTCATAGTTTGAGCATTAACATCCTTATTCGAATAATTGGACATCAAATTTGATAAAGGAGGTAAATTATTTGTGTTATTTTTATCTCTATTTTGTGATCTTGTTTATTATGTTATGCTCCCTCTAGTTCTTAGTTAAGAGTGTTTAGTTATAGTGTATTTTTATGTTTGATTGTTTATCATTTTGACTTACAAGTAACTAATTAATGTTTGTGTGTTTTTAAAACTCCTAAAATACATAAGTTTGGTCTTGAATATAAGCATATATGTTTGAATACCAGAGAGACATGGGACTAACAATGTCATAGACCATCTTGATGGCTGATTGTTTGTGTGTTGGTGCTAATATATTTTCAAAAAGAAATTGATAATCCCTTACTTTGTCTATGATCTAAATCATGGATCCAATTATGGCCATATCATCATCTATTTTTTTATTCGATCAAGGTATTTTTTCAAACTAGATGTTGGAAATCTATTTTCTTGAGAGTATAGACCATATATCTATAGGGTACCAACTTATCATCCTTGGTCTGGTATTGGTCCATGATATAATTCATGATTAGATAAGAATCATTGTACACCAATAAATGTTATATGTTTCAATATACTACTTGATGAAGCCCTGCAATGAGTGATTCATAATCAGATATGTTATTGGTATAGGGGAATCCAATGTGAAAGGACTTGGGAATAAAATCTCCTTATGACATAACAAACAATATTATGGCACCATATTTATGATTTTTGAATGAAATATCAAAGTAGATCTTCTACAATTCTATCTCAGGAGGTGTTTTTGCTTCTATGATGGTCATAATAGCCTCATTTTTAAATCCAAATGTAAGGAGTTGAGTATCTTTAAGAGGAGCTTCTACAAGTTGATCTATGAGTACTTGTCCCTTAATAGCCTTCTGATTGGCATATTCAATTTAATACTCACTCAAAAGCATGATCTATTTTTTCATGTAGCCATGTGAATCTATTTTATAAAGTAGATACTTGAGTGAATCTACTTTGGTAATAATAATGGTCTTGTTATTCAACATGTAAGGACATAACTTTTGGGTTGTGAACTCCATTGCTAAATAGGATTTTTCAATCAATGTATAATTTTTTTCATACATGACCAATGTGTGATTTAGATAATACATGACATGCTCTTTTTCCTATTCATCATGTTTTTTTAAAAGTGCCCCAAGGCATTTTTAATCACAAATAGGTAAAATAGCAATATCTTACTCGACATGAGTGGTAATAAAATAGGCAGGTTGGTAATATATTCCTTAAGATGATCAAATGCTTTATGTCACTCTTCATTCTAGGATAAATTAATGCCCTTCTTTAGGAAGTGTGTAAATGGATGGCATTTATTAACCAATTATGATATGAAGCATTAAATTTATTGTATCTTGCCCTAAAAACTATGGAGCTACTTCAAGGTAGATGATAATGACATTTTTGTAAGAGATCAAACTTTGGTTGGATCAACTTCAATTCCCCTACAAGAGATAATGAATCCTAATAGTTTGACAAAATTTATGCCAAATACACACATATTTAAATTAATCTTGATGTTGTACTCATGAAATCTCTTTAATATTATTTATAGTACTAATGGATGATTGGCATGGGTCTTTGATTTACCTAAGATGTCATCAACATAGTCCTCAATTATGTCATGCTTCATATCATGGAAAATCACTATCATTTCATGTTGGTATATGGCTTTGGTATTCTTATGTCCAAATGACATCACTTGATAAAAAAATATTACCCATAGAGTGGTAAACATTGTCTTATACTAGTCTTTTGGTGCAATTATAATATGATCATACCCTAAAAATCCATCCATAATATAAATAATTTCATATCTATTTATTGAGTTGACTATCATGTCAATATTAGGTAGAGGAAAGTTTTATTTTATACAATCTTTGTTGATATCTTTGAAATTAGTGTAGATTATGATACCTTCTAGTTTCTTACTCACTGGCATAATATGTTCAAACCACTCTGAGTAGTCAATCAGCCTGATGCATTTTGTGTCTAAGAGTTTCTCTACCTATTTCTTGACTATCACAATAATAAAAGGATGCATCTTACATAAATTTTGCTTAATGCATTTAGCATCAAGATGTACAGCAAGATAGTGTATAACTAAGGTAAGTTCCAAACCTATCATATCTAAATAATCCCATGTAAATGTCAACAAACTCCCTTGGAAGGGTTTTAAAAACTTCACATTCCTCCTTAGTGAGGGAGTGCCTAATTTGATCCAATAATAAAATGATGCATTTCATGGCTGACGGGACATGAAATTTTATATGGCTTTGATACCAAATGTAAAACATAGTATTATTAAATCATGTGTTTAGTCATTTGAAAATGATTATAATTTAAAGCATATTGAACTCCTACTAATGTGGGGTAGGGTTAAAATAAATACAAATACTTGATAATAATCTAAACCCTATTCTTTCTCCAACATATACTCACATATATGTGAGTCTAAAAATAACATACTCATAATACTACAATTGTTAAAATAACTTTATTACAACATTTTAACAATTTTATGTTCATACTAAATAATTTATAACATAAAATGCCACCAAAAGGTGAATTATCCATCTTAATCATGGCCAAATTCATTGCATTATTTCTCACTAAACCATCATGCCACCATTTACTCTCAAAAATCAACTTCAACATGCATTTCACCCTACCTCTCCATGCAACTCACAGTCAAAAATGTGGGCCACCAAAACAATAATGAAACCCTAGAACTCAATTGAGTGTTTTTACCAAAAATAAATAAACTAATTTTAATTATTTTTAAAACATAATCATTAACTTAATGAATTAAAATCAAATTTTCTAATTGAGTATAATGCACACCAACTTAAATGTGCATAATCATAAACCTATTGATTTCCATCAAAAGTCACCATGATTATCAATTCAAATATCCTTCTAGTGGTATAATGACATCAAAACCCCTAAATAGTCACTTTCATGCCAAGCATAAATTGATTTGTTTAATGACATGTCTTATAACAAAAGTATATAATCATTATTTTATTTAAATAAAATATATTATAATAGTTAAGTGTTAGAAATCATGAAATAAATATACAACAATGCAGTAGAGTAAACTATAAAGACTGTCAACATACCATTTTTCCAAATGCCATAAAGAAGGATTTAATGCATATTTCTCAAAAAATACTCAACTCATAATTTAATGCAAATAGGCAAGTTAATTTTGAATCAAGATGGTTTCATCAAGGACCTCAAAATGAACATAATCATACACATAATGATAAGTATTAATTTAATAAACACATAATAAAATATTCATGCAAGTCAAATAAGTCTACTATGTATGTGTGATGTTCTAGTTGTTTATTATTTTACCCGTAACTACAAGCTCTATCTGTCACCTCCTCCCCTATGATCCTTTCCCTCGAGGGTATTCAATGAGGGTAATAAATGCCATACAACAACCTCAAGCATAACACTATATTTATTTTATTACTTCATTTAAACTTAAAATAAATAACATGTATACCATTGTATACTACAAGTATAAGTAAAGGCTAACATTTTAACTCTTTTCTATCAAACACACATATATGCACCAAAATCAAATGATGGTGAATAGAAAATTACAACATCATATCAAATCAATCAACTAAATATGTCCATATATGCACATGACTCATAAATCCAACTAATCAGTAGTTAATTATTTGTTAAAAATCACATGTTATTTTCTAAGGGTCAAATTGGATATAACATATTATGATTCAACATTAATAAATATAAATTTAATTTCACAAATAATTCACTTAAATACACTATATGTGGGTAGGCTTGAATGTATCAAAACAAACAAAGTATTTTCCTATTAGAAAATATAGTACATATTCACTAGTTGTTAAATAAGTATTATGATCTCATACATATGTATTCATCTACTAGAGAATAATCTATTTCACAAAAACATGTGTGTTTTTTATAAATATTATATCACAACATGTATTTCCCTACCAATAAATATTTATAGTATTAGTTAGTAGGTGAGTAAAATTTGTGAGCTAATACATTCAAGCCTACCAACATATGTGATAAATGTAAGTAACTATTATCCAAACAACAACTACAACGGTGGAAAATCTAATATTTATGGTAAAATCTAAATTAATCCATATATTAATCTACCTTATTACATGAAGATAATGTAAATGTGAATGTTGACATATCAAGAAACTTCATATATATATATATATATATATATATATATATATATATATATATATATATATATATATATATAAGAGTAAAATTAATCTTAACTATGTAAATAATTTAATCAATGAGAAGATGGAAGGGGAATAATAATCAGGGGGAGGAAACTTCCCTAGTAATGTAATTGATGAATTAAATAAGTGTTGCAATTAATAAAATAGGACCACATCCTATTAGAAAGGAAAAATATGATAGGGAATTAATTCATAATTATAAATACCTGAAGGATGTTTTCAATAGTTTTAGTTTATATAAATTTTACATGACAGTAGTAGATGCCAATGAAAATGAGGTACACTAGTTTTTATAAAACTATATCCCCATTCAAAAGGAAGATTTTTTAGATGGAAATATAAAGTTGGAAGGAGTGGAAATTATAATGTTTGTAGAGAACATTGATAAATCTATAAAATTATTTGATGATAGGGACAATCTATGCATAATGTATTTAAGAGTGCAAGAAAATCTCATTTCACTCAGTTGTTTTCTAAGGTTTTTGATACCAAGGAGGAATTAGAGTGAATAACACCGACTCAAATCTATTTTATTGTAAAATTACATTCTCTATGGTGTGAAACTACTAATATGGTAAGAAGATATGTTTTTTTAATAAATCCTAGTGTATTTTTTATGAATGTTATTTTAGTACTAGGTAATATTAAAAAATAATTATAAATTAAATTATAAAATCTACTTGACTTTGGACATAAAAATAACTATGAGGGAATGTAAAAATAGTGATTGTGAGGAGATAATACACCCTTGTATCATGTAGATTTTAATTTATCATGAAAAAATAAAAATGAGGGAAGGGTCAAGCTAAAATATTAAAGAAACTACAAATATATTAAGTGGTCTTATGGTGAATAATGAATTGGACTACTCAAAAAACTTATCTCTTAGGAAATGTATAGAATAAAAAGACACTATGATAGGAAACATACAAAAAAAACTAAGTGAATTTGAAAAAAATAGTGTCAAATTGCAAGCATAATTAAAATTATAGGGAGAAGAAAATTATTCTCCCAAGAATTGTTTGGAACAAAAATATTTTCATTTCAAGAGGCTAGAAGCCAAACTGGACATTACACAGGTTGAGATACAAAAATAAAATACATGAGTTATAGGAAAGTGTAACTTATATGACTATGATATCATATATAGGAAGGTGTGTGAAAATAATTATTATATATTAGAGAAAATAATTTTAGACCTAGAATTGAATATTGATGACTTAATGGCATATATGGATGACCTGTTTAGATAAAAAGACCAAAAAATAAAGGATTAGAAAGATTTATTGTAGAAAATAATAAAAATATAGCAGAGTTAAAACTACAGAGCCAATAAATAGATGTCGTGAGAAATAAAATGTTAAAAATTTTATAGGATTCATCATTCATATTGATAGATGTGTTATTTAAATGAAATTTTTAAATATAAAAATTGATGATTTAAAATCAAATGAAACAAAGATTGTAGAAAAGTTTTGAAAAATGGAACTAATGAAAAGAGTAGAGTTATTTGTAGCTATAATAATATTATAGAGTCAGCTAATCTAGTAGTCATGACATCATCACCACTTTTCATTCTAAGAAGCTAGAAAACTATGTGATTTTCATCAATGGTGGTTAAAAAAGGCAAAAGAATGTTTCCCTAATCTAACTAGTAGGGCCTCACTTTCTAATGAATATAATTGTAAAAAAAACATCAATAGGACCTACAACAATAAACAATGCACATAACATTAAAAAAATCATTGATATGGGTATTACATTAAACTCGATTAAAAATCAGAAATTATGAAATACAAAATGAAATATAGCATAAAATGTACACAATATCATATCGTCAATCATTCCAATTAATATCAATAACCCTTGTTTTTTGTAAAACAACTCAATTAGAAGTAAATTAACACCCTCAATAAATCTTTGACCCCTACCAATAACATCGTCATGACTCTAAAAAATTATTACCCAAAAAAATGTTTGTCTAGTGGAAACATATACTAAACATTGTAAAACTTATATGATATATGGAATTCTCAATGAATTTTATTTAGATAAACTAGGTAAATGTTTTAATAAATGTTGAAATACAAGCCTAAATTGATGGTAAAATTAGTTGTATTTATGTTTGTTATCACAAGCCCCTCTAAAAAAAATTATTCCTATCAAGTTTGTAAAAAACCCTAAAATCTCAAATGGAGGATCATCTAAATTGCATCCCATGGAATACCCTTGCTTAATTACTAACATTCTTATATATTTTGTCATCATATTCTTCCATATTGATCAAATTTAATGTATTTTTTATTTCGTGATATGATGGATGGTGTAGCATAAGTTTTCCCTCTTCATCTACATAAATCATATGTACTAGTGAGATTTTATGCATACCCTTTGTCCATGACATCATTGAATAACATGATTATGTAGGATAATAAATGTTTTATGGTAGAATCTATGTTTAGGATATTAATGTTAAGAAGCCAATATCCTAAACATAGATACTACCACATTACATGGCATCATTGTTAAAATAGTCCAATTATGTCAGTTCAAGCTTTCTTATGTAAGAATCATGAATAAATTTTCAAATAGCTATATCTTTTGAACCATATTATCCATGTCTAAGAAGAAAAATAGTATAAAATTTTAGTACAAACCCTATGACACAATAGTTATGGGATAAGCACAAACATAGTATGACATGGGCTTCTCATTTCCTTCCTTTTTGAATCATCACCAAAATAATATGTAATTTTATTTCAAAATAATGTTTTATGGTCTACCAATGATATTTTAACTTATTTTATCACTGAAAATATACAAAAAGTGTAGCCTCATCTTTGATCTCATTAGTGACCATTTATGATGAATATTTACTATTGCATATTTAATAACATTGTCAAAACTTTATGATTGCATCATCTAGAATCTCAATACCTTCAACTTTATCAAAAGTATTAGCATAACATTCTCCACCAAATTAAATTTCTTCTTCAACAAGTTTTGAACTACCACCATTGAATAATCATAAATATTTTGAGAGCTTTACACTAAGGATTAAGTTAAAAATAAAATTATTGATCAGTTTATTTCTACAAAATAAAAAATAATATGAAAATAAATAAAAATACCTCAATGGGAAATAATATTGGATTCATTTCTACAAAGAGTTAAATAAATCTGAAAAAAAGGTTGTATTAAACAAAAAATAAATGGTCAGTCTGTCAAAATATTCATTAGTATTTTGATTAAAAATTAGAAAATGAAACACGTCATAAAAATAAATGAATGAGATAAATACCTTGATTCAATCGCTTGCTAATAAAATCTACATTAAACCAAAAACAATTACAAAATGAATCTAGCTATTTTTAAAATCAATTTTTCATTAAAAAACACAAACAAAAAAATGCCATGGCATACAAATGTTTTATTATTGTGAATCTATGAATCTGCATTGATTTTTTTATTTTGGTGTGCATATGCTATTTGTATTTTAGTGTGCATCTTCTATTGGTAGATTTTTTTAATTTTAGTTTTGTTTTGTTTATGAATTGTTTTGTTTTTAATTTACATTCTTTAAAAAATGAAGGATTTTTTTAAAAAAGTGGATGACTTTCCATTGAAACTTAAATCCTAAAATCCAAGTTTAAGTTAAGATGTGGTCACCAAAAACATTTTTTGATTGAGAATTATGATTCAAATTCATTAAAATAAACATTAAATGTATAATTAAAAATATAAAAAAATAATATTTGTGTTTAAATTTTTTAATATCAGAGATTGAGGGGTGGCTAATTTATTATCACTGCACAAAGGTTGGAAATATATTGAATATGCTTAGTAGGTGTAATAGAATTTTTTCCATTATAATAGGATAAGGACTTTAGAGTTGCAATAGGTATTGGATCATATAGTAGAAGGTTAAGAGGTCTTCCATTATTGAATGAAATAAAAGGTTGTAGTGTTTCATGAGCTATGAAATCTATGGGGTGGAGAAATATATGGTGTATAGTGAAGTGTCTATTTGGTGGTAACATAGATTACATATTTGGAAGAGGAGAACAGTGTAGGCCTTTGAAGTGATTTACTTATTATTCTTCTTGGAAAAAGTTGTAAAAACACAAAATGACCTTCCTTTCTCATAGAGGCTTTTGTCTTAATTATTCTCACACTTTAATAAATTGGTCCATAAATAATAAAGAGATAGATATAATTGTAGAGTTATCACGTGATAGTTTACTTCCTCTAAGAAGATAGAAGCTAGGATTTTCACCAAAATCTTAAAAATGTTACAATCAAGGAGATTCATAAGAAGATTTTAAAATTTATCCTATCAAGTCATACCAAAAAAAAATTAATGGTTTGATATATCTAATATAAAATTTTAGACATTCCTTTTGGGCCACATTCATGTCTAAAGCGGACTTCAAACTAATTTCTACCCTACTACAAAAATTAAGACTAGAAATCATTGAACATCCCAAATTCATATGAAAATTGGATGTAAGTGCTCATAATTATGTTAAAACATCCATATTTGGGTATTATCATTTACAAAATGATAACCTCTCATGGATTCATCTCCAGTCAGGTTTTACCCTAACAAACTGACATTTCAGACCAATTAAGTGGGGCACTTAATCAAATTCTTAATATGACCAAAATCCTAAGTAGAATTAATTAAATAAAAAAATTAAATTAAATTCTTGGTTAAATAATCCATGTTGAATTAGTGAATTTTTAATTTCCAAAAATGAAAATTCAATAAATATCAAAATAAAATGAGGTCATGATGACATAATCATCCTCAAAATCAATAATTATAAAATATCATCATAAATGCCTTACAAATCATAAATGTTAAGCCATGCCTCCATAAATACATAATTGAGGATATGAATTATTGAATTTGGACTCCCAAGGTTAGCCTAAACCTAATCACACTTGGGTTGGGGTTAGTTTGGAACCTATAAATACAAGGTCTCACACTCACTTTTAACAAGCTATTTTGTCTAAAATTAATAGGCATAATTTATAAGAGAGGCTTCATATACAAATACATTCAAAGGCCAAAACCATAGTGGATAAATGGGAGGTGTTTCCCACAAAGTAAGAACACCAACAAAGACTCCAATTTGGACATAAGTTGAGTAAGCCAATGACCATCTGAATGAGCGATTCAGAGATACAAGGAAGGTGAAATGGATTTCAATCTTATCCTTCTAGTTGTGTTTTATTTTGTCTTATTATTATCAAGCTCCCCCTAGTATATAGGCTTGGGAATGCTTTATCTTAATCTTGTTTTTAGAAGTTTGATTCTACTAACAAGTGACTAATGTATACTTTCCCTTCGATTCTTATTCTATACATAATGTCATGCCTGATGGGACTACACACCCCACTTACAACATAAGAGCATTTTTGGACCTCTTAAGAGCTAACAAAAAATCATTAATGACTTTGTTCTTACTTTTTTGCCTAGTTTATATATGTTTTGTCTTTACCTACGGAACTATGAATATGTCTGCTACACAATTATGGATTTAGAGTGAAAAATAATGAAAACATCATTGGGAACTATGAAATCATCTCAATATATCATGAAATCACCTTTGTTTCAGACCAGACCTACATAACTATGAATTTGAAGCACTATTTTATGAATTTATAGGGGTAAACTATGAAATTGACTTACATTTTTTACTATTTTTATGACTTATCTATGTATTTGTGAATTTAGAATAACTAATTATGAAATCACATTCAAAATTATGAAATCATTATCTATTGTTTATGTTTTTTATAGGTTTCAATAAAAATTGTGATATCATTTCCATTAAGTGAAAAATTGTTATGAATTCACAACTATGAATTTTCAAAAGATAAGTGTGAAATTGACAAGAATAACTTTGAAATTCATAAAGAGAAGTGTGAAATCGATGAATAGAGTTGTGAAATTGGTGAGGTAAATTATGAAATTATTAGATAACTATCAAATCATTCTTATAAGCTTTCTCTATTTTCTAGTTTTGTGTTTTATATTAATCCTATAATTTCATAGTTTACACTGACTGTGTAACTATGAAATCATTCCAAAGATCATTTTTTCATGGTTTTTGGAGCTAATTTGTAGGTTATTTTCATCAACTAATCAAATAAAAATCAATCCTCTAACATTTTTTGTAGGAAATAAGTGAAAGATAAATTTTTTTAAACATTAACAAGACCATTTCACATTTATTTTAGTTATTTAAAACCTTACAAAAAACTTTCAAAGTTTCAACAAAGGCCAAACTCCAATCAGATTTCAATAGGATCTTTATTAATAACAAACAAATTAGACTTGGAGCTCCTAAAAGCACTTTGATTTTTTTTTCTTCTTTTCTAAAACACTTAGTTTTATTTTTAATAAATCCTTATGCATATGTTCTCCCCTTTTCTCCTTTAGTAAACTTGGGTGACCAAAAATGAATTGTTTTATTTGTTTTGTTGAGTCAAACTTGAAGAAATGTCGTGTATGCCCTCCTCTTATTCTTAAGGACTTAGGTGACTCAAAAATGAACTAGTTCTTTTATTTTCTTATTTTTATTATTAATAAGAGTTCATCACCTCCTCATAGGTTCTTTAGGACTTTGGCCTTGGGTTTCATCTCCCAGCATTATTCCAAACACACTCTATTTTGGGTTATATAAAATAGACGTACCATTGGATTGGATAGTGGTTGAGTAGTTAACTTGACAAGTCTAATAGGTCCCCAAGCCATGCAATGGTATAGACATTACACTTCACTAAGCAGTACATTGTTGAAGTTGTTATGCAAAGGACAAGATCTTTACATAATAATCTAGAAATTTTGAATTTAAATGACATGAATTTTGTGCCCAAGTGTTTTTAGGCACTTATGCACCATTTAGATAAGCCAAGTCAAAAATTTAGAGTAATTGACCCCACTTACCATGGATTATCCTACCAAATGTTGAGTTACTTCAATGCTATAAGTTCCTTACCACATATCAATTCTAGAGACACATATGGGGGATTAAAAACTCTACCTACATGCACTCTTTATTTTTGGATTAACAATTAATTCCTTTCAAGACTCGTATATTAGTGTAAACTTTAGTGGATACTATGCACACCTCATGTCATTTTTAGCATAAGAAAATACACTTAGGTGCTACTTATAAATACATAATATTTTCAAAAAAAATTAAAATGGATGCTTTCTCTCTTACAGGAACCTGTTGAGTCTCAATCTATCTGAGTGCATGCCTTAATGGGTACACTGAGAAAGGGGTGGTTAGACCATTGGTGCTTTGTAAGACTATTGTCCCTATACTACCAGTTGTTATTAATCTAGCCATATCCTAAAAGCATTCCCCTAAGCTTGGACTTGTACTTTGTACCCTCTTCTAGTCATTTTCTACCTTCATTATCCCTTCCCTAACCTAAAAAATTTTTAGATGATTTATAATACATTGTCAACCCCATCGACCCTGCACTCTAATTGATAAAACTCATTTAGGGTTTAGGTCCACCCCTATTCGACCTAGACTAGGACCTAATTTATTTTTATCAATAGTGATACAATGTTGATTGGGTCGACTCTATCAGTTAAACTTTCAAAAAGAACTAGGGTTAGATTCAATTATATAAACACATTCATTTTACCATTCTTAGAGAGATAACAATAGTTAATTATCCATTTTCACTTCTTTACAATATACTCTTTCTCTATTCTACCTAAGGAGTCTTAGATTAAGGTTTCTACTTGGAGAAGAATCTTGTCTTGTGGAAATGTCTTGGATGCTTTGGTCTTTCTTAGTGATCCTTAAAAATCATAATAATCTCTTGTGAAGCACCTTTTGGCCAAGGGAGAGATTGATTCTTGATGGGTTCATCTTCAAGTTAAGTATCTCTAACTTTGATTCTCTCTTTAGTAGATATAAGTATCATAAGTAATAGACTTTGAATATATTATTCGCTCTATGCATTAGGGTTTTACCTATACATAGCTTAAATAGGATTCTCTTATGCATGTTTACTTTTATGTTTTCTAACCCCATTTTGTGTCACAAGATTTTGTGAGAACTAGATTAGACTTTACTTTACTTGTTATTAGTTTAGTGAATATGAAAATATAAGACTTAGGGTTATTGCATAGTTTTGCTTGACTAGAGGCTTTAGAACCTTCCCTAATGATATTATTGTGGTAAAATATCCCTTGGATAGGTTGTGTGGATCCATCTTGGTCATGACCTTAAATATATAATGTGTCAACAATTGTAAGCGTAAGTAGGATTTATCTTCTCTGAGTTAGGATTGATTTATTGATCAATTGCATTTCCCTTTGCATACATTTTGGTGAACTCAATGTGAATCTAACCCTTGTAGGTTTTATTTCACACCATAATTTTTATCATCTTATTATATTTTTCCATATTTATAATTTTTTATTGAACCAATCGATATATTTCTAACTTTATGTGTGTAGTTTTAACACACAGTCACTTCAAAATGACGTTATTTTGTTTGTGTAGGTCTTTATCAAGTACAAGTTACTAGATCAAATAGTTTGACATAGTATTATTCTTTAGTTCTAGATTAACATACACTATTTAATATGTGGATTGTGTCTACTAACTCTTTATACCATCATATAGGTCAATAAACAATGTCAAATAGGTCTACCCTATTCCTTATTCTTCTTCAGTATATAGGGTTTTTTAGAACTTAGTCAAACTAGTCAACCTAGTTTACATAATTTGAAATTAGAAACTAAAGCATTACATCATAACATTTGTAATATAAATCATCTTCAATCCCATCAAGGTTCCTTTCTTTCCTCTCTTTATCATTTTAGTATTTATTTTAGTTCTATTTTTCACTAGTTAACAGTCTTTAAAATTGTAAATGTACAGCTAACTAGGTCAACTTGGTAAACTTAGTCCTATAGTCTATTTTTTTGAGAGACATAGTCAACCTATTTGAATCTATTCTCAAATACCTTGCTTCTAAAAAATAGCAGTGACCTAGTTGAATCTATTATGTACTATTTGCATACAGTGTCACCTTAACCAACTCTATATTATTCTTAATCAAGGAATTAATAGTTATTTTCTAGTAATTAATTTACATTTCATTTTTAGTTATTTGCATGCTTATAGTAACTCATATAGTATAAATAGGTGGTTTTTCAAATTACCATTTTAGTTACACTATTTTACTCTTTTACACACACTACCAAATCATTTAACATTCAAAATGAATGTAAACATTTGTCTTCCCATGGCCTACCTTCTTAGATTTCATCACTAAGGGGGAAGCCAACTTAGTTTCCTAGCCAATTATAAACATGTGGTTAATTTTATAAATTATAAAATCACCCAACACCCTTATCTCTATAGGATTATGAAGTGAGGGGGTAGGCCCCAATACCAAGCCAGTACCATTGGCAATACATATATTTTTCAACCTAAACATCTTGAAACCAAATTTAGACTAATTTTTAGTTCCCTATTTCAGATAACTCTCCTATCACATTAAAATCAAAAATTTATAATAATCTAATAACACTTAGGGTGACCAACTAGTTAGGTTTTAATTTTTAGTTGATTGTTTGCTCTTTAATCATTGCGTGTTGTATTATAAAAACTTGCATTAGCTAGTGTTGGTTCATGGTTCTATGTTATATGCCCCAATTGTATCAATCACATTGATCCAATTTTTTGTGTGTTTGCTTTCATTCTTGATTTAGACTATATTGCAAAATGTTTTCCCTATTTCAGAACATTGTCATCTTCATCAACATAGTCTCTTACAAACTATTCCATCTTCTTGCCAATAGTACATAGTCAACTTTCATGATGTGTCTTCTTCTCTCTCTATTATATCCCCTATCTAGTAGTACATAGTTGACCCATATTACTTTTTACTCTTATCATCATATATCTTTGTAATACTCTATCAACCCAAGTGACTTGGTACCTATTGGCTGAACCTATCCCTTGTTGGCTGACCCTATTATTTTATTTAGTTGGCTTAGTTCTCTACCTAGATGACTTCATCCCTAATTCTCATCAATCATCATGAAATACCATACCAAAATATTTTTGGACAACCTAAATCTATTTAGACACTACATGGGGTGTTCTTTTCTTCCTTTCTTTACCTCCCAAGAGTATCTTCACTCTTGGAGTACTTCATCCCCCTTATCATTAGATTATAAAATGTTTCAAATCATGCCTCAAGATGAGGTAGGTGGATTAGATCCTTTATATACCTATCATGAAAATTCCCATTTTTAAGAATCTCATCACAATGTGGGAGCGATTGACACAAGTCTATCTAACAACCCCACTATTAATCCACCTCCTAACAACCCTCCCCTTAATACCAATTTGTGGAATCTTCATACCAACACAAACACACCAATTGATACAACACAAATTCTTGCACAAATAGTGCAAAAAATGAACATAATGAAAACATAAAACACCTCCTAAATGATGCAACTATAACATCATTTGATCAATATGGCTATTAAACCTCCCATTTTCTTCCCTCAAAATAACCAAAACTTTATTCCTCCACCTATTAGATATGTCACAATAAATGTCATTCCCTAACCTATGATGAATAAAAAGATGATTCAAAACATACAAAATGAACCTTTAGCTCCTTTTATTATTTTCATTGATATTAGTAACATATCTCCAACTATCAAGTATGATGGAACTAAAGACCTGGAATTTTTCCTCAAGGCATTTGGAAATCTTTACAAAGAATGGATCCAAACTAATACTTTAACCACAAATAAAATTTTTTTTAAAACCTTCACTAGAGATGTATTATAATGGTACAACCAACTTCCCCAACATTCCATATTGTAACTAGAGGATTTAGTCAATCCTTTAGTTATAGAGTTACAATGCAACTCTCTTCCTAAAAACTGCCTTAGCCATTTCATCAATGCTAAGCAATCTTCCACTAAATTAGCTTATGATTTTATCAATTAATGGAAATATTTGGACCATAAGGCTAACCATAACATGACTAATGATAATCTATTAAAACTCTTTCTAACTACCTTAACTCCTTCACTTCAATATAAGGTTTGAACTTTCACCCCTCAAATGCTTATTGAAGCTCTCGACCAAGACAAGCATCAAGACTTATTAATGAAATAGTTTAAAACTAATACCAAATTCCTCAAAGGATATTTTAAAACTTCTACCAATGTAATAACTGGAAATACTCCTCAAACCAAACCAGGAATTGCCAAAGTTGATAATCCCCCATCTTCTCACACACCATTAACTATACAACAAATGAAACAATTTTTAGCACCCTCTAAACCATTTACTTATCTAAATAATCCTAATAAATGGTATGACCCTAGTCATTTTTTTTGGTTCCACACCTACTTTGGTCATTCCCATGAAACTTATAGAGGGCTTACCAAATTTGTTGTCTCATTGATATTTAGTGATTCTTTCAATCACAAGGCCATGATTCAACTCCATCATCATGATTACAACACCACCTATCAAAAATGGCATGCTCCCAAAGCTTCTTCTTCTAATAACCAAAAATATTTTTCCACATCTAACTCTCAAAAATCTAACAAGGATGTTTGTGCCATTGATTTTGACTATATCAATATTACAATTATTTTTAATATGTCAATGCAACCAAAGTCAATTATCATCAAAAACCAACTCACAAATATCCTATCACTAAAACTAAGAAACCATATTTGGAAGAGAAAATCCTCATAGATGCTACAACCACTCACCTAACTTTGATAGCTAATGAGGAATGAGGAACCATCTCATTATTCCAAACCTCCAATCACTTTTATTCATCCAAAATCTACCTTACCTTTTGGACCTTATGTTGTTTAGTATTCTAAAAACCAATTTATTAGAAGAACTCAACTCCATACCTTGAAATATTCCTCTCATGGAGTTATTTTGTACCTCCAATAATTATAAGAAATTGAAGACCCATATTTTGTAGAAGAAGAACCACCCTCTCATGATCCTCAACCAACCACCGTGCATACCATTGAATCCATTTGTCTTTCTTCAAAACCTTCCATCAAATTTCTCTAAGAAGACATGGTTAATGATGAAATCCTCTTTCATGTTGATGATCCACACCTATTCATTAAAATAACAATCGATACCACCCTCATTCATAAAGAATTAGTAGACAAATGGTCCAGTATTAATGTGACATCTTTGTGGCTCATCTAAAAACTTAGATATAATAAATATAATCATAAGAAAACCCACCTAAAATGTCATGGATTTGATTAAACCAATCAAAATCCACTTGGTTGTATTTGTCTCCCTCTTAAAATTAGACTTAAGACTATTCTAACTAAGCTTATGGTCCTTGATTTACCCTATTTTATAACATACTCCTAAGATGACCATGGACTAATAGAATGAGGGCTATCACCTATTAAAATAGTTAATGTGTCAATTTCATTCATAATAATAAAAGGTATAAACATAAAGCCAATCCCGACCCTTAGAGTATTCAACTTACACATTCTAAATCTCAATATCGCATTTCTACCATTCCAATAATTAGTGGTGCTCCCTTACCTGAATTTATCAATATAAATCTAGATTTACATGTCACTCTTGCCAATTCAGATGACAATAAACCCAATGACTTAAAACATACTTGTAACACTACTAAACTACCTCCTTACATATTGAAGTGTCTTCCTCCTTCTTTATTGCCTCATGATCACACCATCCCTCTCATTGATGAAATCACTATTGCCTCATGATCACACCATCCCTCTCATTGATGAAATCACTAATTTTCTCCTCCATGTAATACTTAGGAAGCTTATTACATATAAGATGCCTTCACATGCAATGAATATGGAGTGGCCAAATTATTCCAAGATCCTTTAATTATGTCTCCATGTAAATTTAGTGATCTAGGTATATATCCTTCTAAAATTTCTCTTGAATCTTAAGCATGTATAATTTCTCTAACATATGATGATAACTACATCATGGCTAAAGCTCAATCATGAGACTTGGATGTCCAACATTATCAAAAAAAATTGGCCCAAATACATGCTTTTAATCATGAAGTTCATACCATTTCCACTAAATTTAAGTTAGCACTAGAAGGTCACATGCCTCCTACTAACTCTTCACTCCTTGATACTTCTTGGGTGGTCAAACAAATCTCAACTTCTAAACCTCTAAAAATTCCTACATATTCTATACTACTATATACCCAATAATTATATCTAATTATTCCCCTGTTAATTATGCTAATGACAAACCAATCAAATTTGATCACCCTTCTTCCCCTACTCCACCTACTCCTGAGATTACATTATATGCCACAGCCACAAGTGTATGTCAAATACACTCTGAATATGATCATCATGGTAATTATATTTTTGATCTCAAAGTAGATGTCAAGTATCATTATCCTCTTCCCACTTTGCCTAGTGGTGAAGCCATTATTGAATTGCTTCATGCTCAATAACCTCAACTACCTTGGTAACATCACAAACTCAAGAATTTCAAGAAGAAATTCCCTTGTTTCAACAACTTCATCACTAGCATTGATCCTAAAACAAATCCCATTTCTTCTTTACCTAATGTAACATATCATTTCTAATATGTAAATGTTATGTTTATCAAAGAAACTACTCAAATCAAATATGGTATCCCATTATTCCCTTGACAAATTATGATCTCTCATTAACTCACACCAACTAAACATGATAACTTTAGCTTATTATTTGATAAATATCATGAGACTTTTGCTTGGTCCTATGAGGACATACCCAGTATTAACTATAGCATTATAGTGCACAACATCATCACCTATCTCAATGACAAACTTGTGTGACATAAGTAATAAAAATTTCCATCAAAATTTTCTAATTTATGCCATAAATAAATTATTAAACTTCTAGGTGCTAGGTTTATCAAACCTATCAACTATTCAGAATGGGTCTTGAACTTTGTCCCTATTCATAAGAAAGTCACCATGGTCATTTGCATTTACATTGACTTCCATAATTTTAATATTGCTTGTCTCAAGGACAACTTCCCTTTACCTTCTATAGATGCCATCATTGATTCCACTATTAGTTATGAAATGTTGTCCCTTCTGGATGGTTTCTTGGGTTATAATCAAATCCACATTACCACTAAAGACTAACATAAGACAAATTTCACCACAAAATGGGGCATCTATTGTTATGTTAAAATTCTGTCCGACCTCAAAAATGTTGGTACTACCTATCAATAGGTAATGACCCACATTTTTCATGATCTTATCCATAATATTATGGAAATATATATGGAAAACCTCATTTCTAATTCTAAAATCTTCAAGAATCATCTCTATAATCTTGTTATCATTTTTTATCACCTCATTAAATATAAAGTTAGACTAAATCCCTATAAATGTGTTTTCAGTGTCACATCTGGCAAACTATTGGGATTCTTAGTTTTTCTTTGTTGCATTGATGTTTATCCCACCAAGATGAATTTTATTATTAATATTCCCATCCCTCATTCCATTCCATATATTCACACATACCTTGGTAAACTTGGGGTGATTAGATGGTTCATCCCCAAAATGGCTTATTATATATATTATTTTAATTCTCTTCTCAAGAAAGGTACTACATTAGAATTGAAGGATCTTTGTCAAAAAGAATTTGAATATATGAAATAATAATTACCTCACCCACCCACTCTTCATCCACCTTATAATGATCGTATGTTAATCTTATATACTTATTTCATACCCATATCAATTGGGGAAATACTTTCCCAACATGATGATACTAGAAGGGAATATACCATCTATTATATTAGTTGCAACCTCATCCACTATGAGAAATGTTATACAAAAGTAAAACATGGTTTCCTTACCATATACTTTTTTGATAAAAATATTTGACATTATATGCTTTATCAAACCACTTATATTATTTTTCATTTGTATCCAATCCATTACTTCTTCTCTAAAACCTTTCTTCCTAGAGATAGAATTGGTAGGTGGATGGTCCTCCTTATGAAATGTGATTTTTGAATTATTACACAAAAACCTATCAAAGGATAAATCACTTCCTATCAATTTGTTGTCATTCCTTACCCACTACTGACCACCTTCAAGATAGTCTTCTCAATGATAATATTCTCTATATTAAAGGTCTTAATCAATCCATATCTCTTAAATATTACATCCATAACTTCATTATTGATCTTGAAGCAAGTAATCTTGAAGACTCCTCAATCTTCCCTAACACTACTAAACTAGAACTAATTATTGAATAACTTCCTAAAATTACTTTTGATTTATATGAAGATACTTGGACCCTTCATTTTTATGGTGTCAAATGCCTTTAAGGAGTTGGGGTAGGTTGTATCCTCATTATTCCTCTTGGTAAAATTATCCCTTTAGCATTTATCTTTACATTTAATGTCACTAATAGCATGGCATAATATGAAGCCTCAATCTTAGGCATGAAAGCATACCTTGATTTAGACATCACATATCTACATGTTTAGAGTGATTCCCAACTCATTTTTTACTAGGTTAATGGAAATTATCAATGAAAAAGTGAAAATATCATTTTTTATCATCAAATAGTCACTACCCTTACCAAATAATTCACTTCTTTTACCATCAATCCTATCCCTCGAGATAAAAATTCTATTGTTGATTCACTTGCTTCCTCAGCATCTCTTTTTCATCCACACCAAGTCCTTATTGATTCCACTTTTCTTATCCAAATAAAAAAATCCCCATATTTTATTCAACCATAAGATTCACTCATTTGATGCATTAAGGGTTGTCATAATTTGACAAATCCCATGGTATAAATACATTATTCAATTTCTTGAACACCAAAACTATCTTCCAAATATTGACTCCCATAAAAAACTCAAATTTGAAAACAAGCTTTCAATTATGTCTTTAGATATAACATCCTTTGTTATCACAATGTTGATAGTACCCTCCTCCATTATGTTATTAAATAATAAGTTCCTCCTCTTTTTGAATAAGCACATGGGGGAATTGTGGTGGCCTTTGTAGCAGACATGTTATAGCCTACAAATGCTTATGTATGGGATACTTTTAGTCCACTCTTGAAAAATATGCCATTAAATACACTAAAAAGTGTACCCCTTGCCGATTCTATGATGATCTAATCTATTCACCTCTAGTTGAGATTAAAACTATGGAGTCTCCTTAGCATTTATCCATGTGGGGATTAGATCTCATTGACAAATTACCTAGATCTTAGGATGGGCATGTATTTATTATCATAACCATCAAGTATTTTACCAAATGGGTAAAGGCTATGCCCCTTGTCAATGTTATTGGTACCACCATTTCCAAATTCATCCTCAATAAAATCATTTTCCACCTTTTTTTTCTTCATAATATCATTTCATATAGTGGTGGTAACTTCAAAAATAAAGATGTCAAATAACTATGTGATAAATTCAAAATCAATCACAAATTTCCCACAACTTATCATCCCCAACATAATGGCCAAGCTGAGGCCACCAATAAAATTATTAATAAAGTTATTCAAAATACAATCCATTAAAGTCACACATATTAGCTTCTTCATCTATATCCCACTCTTTGGGCCTAGCACACTAGTATACACATTACTACTATGACAACACCATTATGTTAGTCTATGGTTTTGAATTAGTCCTCCCATTAGAATTTGAACTTCCCTCTCTCCATATCTCTTTTCATGGTATCATACCTAATGAATAATTACAAGAATATCACCTTCATTCTCTTGCTCTTCTTGATGAACACTATCTTTCTGCACTACAACACAATCACCAATATAAGGCCCATAATGCCAAATAGCATAACAAAAGAGTTAAAGTTTTCACTTTAAATGTTGGTGATCTTGTCCTTAAGATAGACTATACTCATGATAAATAAGTTAAATATGCCCAAAAATGGTGGGGCCCTTATTTAGTCAAAGACATTTGATCGTAGCACCTATCGCTTTCAAACTAATTAAGGCCATATTTTCAAATAACCCACCAATGTGTAATTTTTAAATAAATATTTTGCTTAAATCCTTCCTCTCTTATCATTATTTTTATATGTTATCCTTCTAACACTTTTTTTAGGATACTTAACTGGGTCTCAACTTATATCATAATTTTCTCTTTCTACCAACCTTAGTTCTTCCTTTTAGTCCTTTGGTTCCCATTTAGTCATGAGTTGCATTGTAAAACCATGGATATGACCCATTCTTTCTCATGGTTACCTTTTGTTCTCATTATTTTATTTCTTTCTAATAATTTGTGCACCCCTTGGGTTTTTCCTTTTTATGAGTTGTAGTGTATGACCATGGATAGGAATTGACCTTCATCACAAATATCATCTTTATATTTATTTTTCATATGCTTTATGCACCCTCATGGAATTTTCTTTTATGAGTTTCAGTGTAAGACCATGGATAGGACAAGACCTTCCTCATAAAATTGCCATTTTTCAATCAGTGTTCCTTTTCTAGAATATGTTTAGCAATGGTCACAAGTTTTTGATCCCTTGTTCTCAACTTTGGATTTTATTTATTTTATAGATAAAATTTGTACTACAAACTATGACAACATGATTTCCTAAACTTACCTCATTCTTATGATAAGTAACCACACTTTAATATCATTATATCCCTTTTTCACCCTTTGTCACATTTTTTTGTGATTTGAAGTAATTCAAATTGTTTCATGTCTCATTCCTCTTGATTCATATCCTTTCACTTCACATTGGAGAGACCTTAAAGATATCAATCTTATTTCACATGAAGTAATTATACTCTTAGACACCATGCTCTTTAAGTTCTCTTTCTTAACAACTAAGTCCCAAGTATTCAAATGAAAGTCATCTTTATCACTCATGTTTGGTTTTCTAAATCTGTATGAGAGAGGAATATAAAAATCCATAAATGAAATTAAAATCCTAATCATTTGAAAAAAATGAAATTATGTACAAAATTTAACATATAAATTTCAAAATTCAAAATCACACCAAAAATATGTGATTACAATCACATATCCTATCTCCAATCGAATCTCAAAATCCAAAATTGGCCTCACAATAGAGCCAAGGTCCATTGGGTTATGGTAGGCAAGTATATTGGAATAGGATACTTCAAAAACCTCTATGGTGATACCTAATTTATCATGCAATTACCTAATCTTTGAAGTATGGGTCCTGAGGAATAGGGAACATGTTGTAAAAAGGTAGGTCCATTTTAATTTTTATGCATTTAGCCTTCATGGGATGATCTACATACTTCATTTGTTGACCTAATATTTATGTGGATAGGAGAAGTTCTTTAGATTTCTTAAGGGAGAAATTTCTCTTATTTTGACAAACCTAATTTGGGTGTCTTAACTTCGATAAAGAATTTCTATACCTTGGTTTTTCTTTCATTCTCCTCTCCACCCATTTCAATTTCCCATTGATAGGTAAAGTGTGATTCTAAATCTATTTCCCCTTATTTTATATTCCCTCTTATTCACATATTAAAAACATGTTAGAAATACTTTGTTTAAATCTTATTTATCTTTAGAACAAAACAATATGTTTGAGTGACTATGGATTGTTTTCTTTATAACATAACTCTACATCTCTAGATGTGCCTTACTTTATTTTACCATTTTCCATTGTTGTAATACTCTTTATGTGGACACCTAGGTCTATTTTTACTTTCATGTTCTTTTTCCATTATTGAGTGAGGCTAGCTTGTTAATTCTCACTCACCAATATTATTTTCCATTTTTATGCACTTTTTCCATTGATAATTGAGTAAGGATTGTTACTGCTCACTCATCAATGATGTTTTACCATTTTACTTATTTATTTGTATTTAAGGATTTTTACTGATTTTACATTGATGTTTTGATTACCATTTTTGACATGTATCCTTGGTTTAACTTGGTGAGTTTTCATTTATTACTTAGCATTTACTTGTTTATTTTTTTGGTCTTTAGTAGCCTTGGATTTTTGGTTACCCAATTTACTCTAAAACTTTTGAATTGGTAATTTGGTCTAACATAACACTTATCACCTCAAATTGATAAATTTCCAAGTACATCATGGCCACATAGCATCAGTTATCTTGGCTTTCCTACATTTTTTATTATTATTCTTTAGTTTTGTATCTTTGGTTTTGTTGAAAGCAGTCTCTATGCCCTCCATAATCAAAACTACAAACACAACAAACAACCATCCAATGATAAAGGTAAATCAAGGTATGCATATATTTACTTTTTTAGTTATTTATCATTTTAGTCATTTTATTTTAGTTATTTTTTCTCTAAAATGCTAAAAAAAAAAAAAAAATAGCCTTAGCATTGTGTGTTAATATGTTCTTTTCTCAAAACACCATCCCCTATTACACCTAAGTGTCACATGATGAGCTTCGAGTGGGGTATATTTATACACATAATATTTTCAAACTTTATCAATTATTGATGTTTTTTCTCTTGTAGGAACATGTTGAGTCTCAATCTCTCTGAGTGCATGCCTTAATGGGTGCCCTAGGAAAGGAGTAAGAATACCATTGATGATTTATAGGATTGTTGTCCATATACTACCACATGTTATCAATCCAACCATCTCATAAAAACATTGCCCTAAGTTTGACCTCCTATTTTTCACCCTCCTCTAGTCATTTTCCACCTTCATTATCCCATCCCTAACCTAAAAACTTTGTTTATAATTTATGATACACTATCAACCCCATTGACCTTGTACTCTAATTGATAAAACTCATTTACGGTCTAGGTTGGTCCCTAGCTGACCTAGACCAGGACCTAATCTTTTTTTTTCAATAATGATACAATTTTGATTAGGTTGACTCTCCCAACTAAACTTTCAAAAATGAATAGGGTTAGATTAATCTATATAAACACATTCATTTTTCCATTATTAGATAAATATAAAGAATTAATTATACATTTGTTCTTTTTTTCAATCTACTCTTCCACCATTCTACTTGAGAAGTTTTAGCTTAGGGTTTCTACTTGGAGAATAATATTATCTTATGGAAAAATATTGGATGGTTTGGTCTTTCTTAGTGATCCTTACAAACCAAAATAACCTCTTGTGAATCACCTTTGGCCAAGGGAGAGATTGAGTCTTGATGGTTTCTTCAAGGTAATTATCTCTAACTTTGTTCCTCTCTGTAGTAGATAGAAGTAACATAAGTAATGGGTTTTGAATATATTGCTCTCTCCATGCATTAGGGTTTTACCTATACATATATTGAATAGGATTCTCGTATTCATGTTAATTTTATGTTTTTTAACCCCATTTTATGCCATAATCTCTGGTGATCATCAAATTAGACTTTACTTGTTATTAGATTAGTGAATATGAAAACATAAGACTTAGTTAGGGTTATTGCATAGTTTTGCTTAATTGGAGGTATGAGAACCCTCCCAAGTGATATTATCATGGTAATATATCCCTTAGATAGGTCTAGTAGATCCTTCTTGGTCATGACCTCAAATATCTAATGTGTCGATAATCAGAAGTGTAAGTAGGATTTAGCTTCTCTGAACTAGGATTGATTTATAGATCAATTACATTTCCATTTTCATACACTACTTATTTTAATTGTATTATTTGAGTCTAAAATTACTTTTCAAAATTAAATTAATCAAAAAAACACATGTTACACACACCACTTTGCATAAATAAGTGTTATACTACCAAAATTATTCCAACTATTTTCCTTGATCAAAATGAGATCAAAAACCATTTGTACCCTTTGTTTCTAAATAGTGTTATTATGTTGGCCATTTTTACCTAGACAAGTTTGAGTTACTCTTGACCAAGTTCCAAGCTTCCTAAAAGTGTGAAGTTAATTTAAAATCTAGCATGGTTATGTCATTCACATAGACCTTTGACCATTGTACCAAGAGATAAGTTGCTTTATCAAACCAAGTCCAAAACCCACTTCCAATTATATATTTATGTATAACTAGTTTACATTTGAGTCTTTCTTACCACTTGGGGTTGAATATTTAATTTTTACACTTATTTATTGATAATTGAGTTGGATTTCCCATTAGTTTTCCTAGAACAACTTCAGACCTTCACTTTTTAATTGTAAATTTCTATATACCAAGTTTACTTTTGACCTAGTTTCCAAGTTTACTTTGACCAAGTGAAATTATTTTTTCATACCAATTACCTTATATTTAAGTTAATTTAAGTTTTTCGATTAGATTTAATTCATTTCCAAGCCTAGCTTTGTGACTTTTGCCAAAGACCTAGCACAGTTTCATTCTTAGACATAGACCAAGTTTATTTTACCTTTAGATAGTTCAAGACCTTTGTCCAAGACCATTTTCATGTTTTCACTCCAAATTTACATTAAACCTAGAAAATACCTTTTCCAATACCATGTTCATGTCTCACTTTTTAGACCTCTTTTCAAGAGCTAAGATGCTTTCCATTATAGTTTTAGACTATGACCAAGTTTATTTCAAGTTTACCTTATAGGCCAAGTTCTAAACATTTGTAACGATAGAAAAATATTTCCATGAGACATTTACCATTAATTTAACCATGCCTTGTTATACATGTAGCCAAACCATGTATAATTTAGAAAACAAAAACATTGTCATAAGTGACCCTTTTATTTAAGATCCTTATGGAGACAACATAGCGTATGTGATAAATCTATATCCATTATATGATACCCACTATACATAGCAAATTCAAGACCCATTAGCACATTACCTTTCCAACATGTCATCTTATTTAGGGCAAGACCAAGACCAAACCATGCAATACCTTGCTAGCATACCATATAACTTCAATTAGGTCAAATAATAATAGTCTTACTATGTGACTACTCCAACTCAGACCATTTGTGATCCTTACTTATTTGATCACCATCTCTTAGAGAATAGAGATGAAATCCTTGTTAGAATAGTAGAGGTAGGTGTTAAATTATTAATTGACTTTCTAGATTAAAATTTACCTAGCTTGGTTAGAGATCTTAGTAATGTACATATTATTAGACCATTCAAGTAGGTATCATTTATTCATATCAGTCCCTTATACCAATGAATAACCAAGAACTTATTACGCTTGCAAAAGAAAGGATCAAATTATTGACCAAATGGCACAAGCAACAAGCATAAAAAACATACCTTGACTTGGCCAAAAATTTAAATGCTATAACCATTTCCAATATTCCACTCATATAGTTAAATCCATCAACTAGGGTATAAACTGATTCATGAAGGTATGTCAATATTAACATGGACCCATTCATATAAGATACCCAAGTTGGGCACATGTTTAATATCCTGATCATTGGGAGGAAACTATGACTCCTACACAAGACCCTTTAAAAATATTGGTAGATAACATACAAGTGTACCCTAATACACACCAAGGTGGGTTGATGTAATACAAAGCACCTCATAAAATGTTTCCCCTAGAAACACCTTAAGTGTTCTATAATAATAGGTGGCAAGAATGTCTATTTCACAGATGCAATAAATAACTACTACTCCATTGGTCACTTCCTCAACTACACCATAGGTAGTGTTGTCACTTAGATTTTCACCCTTTGAGGAGATGTAAAATATCTCCTCATCTAAGTGGCACAATGGAAACACCTCTAGGATTATGAGTATCCTAAGGAGGAGGTGAATCTCTAGATAGGGATAGCTCCCTTGATGTGCCACTTTGGATTACTACTACACCTAAACTTTGTGGGGGTGTGGGGGGGTGTGGGGGGGTGGGAGGTGGAAGGAAGAGAGATAACTAAAATAAAACTATCCTAAGTGAGGTGATACAAAAAATTAGATGATGATTTCAAACTAGTAGCATGTTACACATGAAATCAAAGGACAAACTAAACATACACTTATCCAATCTACATCTTTTCACATTAATGTTACATTATGAAGTTATGGATGAATGTGAAAATCAAGGAATAATAAACAAGAGGAATTGAATGGAACTAATGAAAATACTAACTTACTCAATCCTTGAAATTTCCTAGAACACTTCACATGCCCTACAAGAAGAATCTTTTCAACTACAAATAGGATGAAATAATGAGACATGTTAAGGAATCCATAGTCTTCACTAAGTAAGATCAGACATTCAAGTAAAACACAATAAAAATAGTAATTAATACATAATAAATCAGTAGTCTTATTGATAAAATGGTATTCAAATGAGCAGGGCTTCACCATACTCAGGTGGAGCATAAGTTACAATGGCCAAAATGGCTAGTTCTTATAGAACTTGAGAGAGAGAGAGAAGAAGAGAAAATTACAAGGGTCATAAGGACACTTTTCAAGCTAATATAATCAGTTATTTATGCATGATAATATGATATTGGATGAACCATGCAAGGTTAGGAACCCCAAGCGTCCATTCAAGTCATCAAACTCTTGTAAAGTGGCATAAAACTACTCATTCTAGCTCAAAAAATTGCCTTCATGATTAGCATTGTTTGAACATATCATATCTAATTATGAATAGTATTGATGATTGGTATGAATTTTAATCTTTCATATATGCCTATCCATGCATTGGTTGTAGGCTTGGTCTTCTAGAATCAACTGGAAAGTAGCTATCACTATTTGCACTCTAAAAAACTCCTTTTTCATGTACCCTACACACTTGTCCTCAAATTTGGCTTTAGTTGCTCATTAAAATCCATGGGATGGATTTTATGAAAATTTTAAATATCCTACATGGCCATATAATCATTAGTAACACCTTAAAATCACCCCACTTGAAGTTTTTCACCCTTCTCACTAGCTTGTCCAATATGCCAGTTTTGACTAGCTAAGATGAGAGATCTATTTTGTAAACTTAGGATTTTTTTATTAAAATTAAATGACTATATGTAGTTATAAAAAGTATAAATGTTCCCCCAAAACTTTATTTCACCTCTTGAAATCTTTTGAAGCCTAAAAAACACCTATAAAACATCGAACATACCCTATTTTCCACCTTGTCCATACAAGTCCATATAGCTAAAAAGTATGGGAGGGATATTTAGTGAGTCTTATACAACTTCCAATAGGTTTAATGGTCAAAATATGCCATTATATCAGATTTCTAGCTCCATTTCCATCATCAGGTCATTGTCAAGGGTTTTTCAAGGGTTTTAGGCATGTTTGACCTCTTAAACTTTGTTCATGTAGTTTTGACATTCAAGTTTCAGAAAAATTACACAAATTGGTTTCTTAATACCTCTTATAACTTTCCCAAACTCCTATGGTCTCCATGAAAATCCTCCTAAAATATATGAGCATCTAAACCTAACCTATCGAGCTCATTTCTCTAATTTTATTCTATATTTAATTCCCCTTATCATACATTATTTAAAGTTTCATATCACTCATAGTCCATAATTTCATCCTTTCTCCCCAAAACTATCAATTTGTATTCCTAAGGGAGAGCCCTCTGTTTGAGACAAAATAGAGGGCACTCCCCTACCTCCTCATAAAATGTTGGATATTTTAGGGAATTATAGAGTTCTTATATATTCCCTCTAAAAAAAATTAATCCTTTTTCTTGAGCCTAGACCTTCCATCTTCAACAAAGCCTCAAGGCAGGCTTGTGTAAAATGGATAGTGCAGGGTTCTAAGGTGTGAGTTAAGTGCTATAGGTTAGCATCTATTTCTTTACTTGTTTTATATCATGATAAATTCAAAATAATAAAATTATCATAGTTTTATTTAATCCCATCTCCATTCAACACCTTGATATTTTATATACCCTTCATACTCTTGAATTCACAAAACTGTGTCCTATCATTTGATTGTGTTTTTTTCCTTGGGATGATGCCTACAGGTGTGATTTGTATGATTTATACTTAATAACAGGATATTACAACCTTGAAAAATTATTCCATTACTTATTTCATTTATTCTCATGCTCATTTCACATCTTGAATTTGGCATGTCCCCAAAACTAATCATAAATAGTCTGACTGTATTTTTGTGTTTCCTTTTCAAGGGTACCCCTATAAATGGATTTTCATAATTGAAACTTGGATAAAATTTATATACTCTCATTATAATATCTTATGACCATTTTATACTTTTGGATTTACTTTTTCATCATGCTTAATCTTTCTCCATCACTTTGAACCTCAACCTGTTCATTGTTTGGTCTAGACTATGGTTTGCTCTTTAGAACCCTGCCTATAGGTGTTTTTCAAATACTTGGACTTGGTTGTGATGTTTAAATATCTTAATTGAATCTTGGAATTTACATATTATTTTTTCATACTTTCATTCACCATTAATATGTTAAAACATGACCTAGCATCATGTTCAGGTCACTGTTTGCTTGTAATCAGTTGATTGTATTTGCTTGCCTTAAAGGGTACCTGTAGATTTCCTTAGATTGAATTTGTCTTTGGATATATACCTTAGAAATTTAACAACACTATTATATCATGTTAAGTGTTTATACCTTTCTACTCATGTTTGGATCATACTAATCAACAATGAAACTCTCTCTCTAGTTCACTATTTGTTTATCCTATTGTAGGTGAATGTTAAGGTTTTTGTACAGATTATAGGTACATGGGAGTTAAAAAAATAGAATACCATCTCTATATTAATTATATATATGTTCCTTAGTGTTAATTTCACTAAATAAGTCCTTTAAAACCATGTAAGTATGCCTCATCAACACTTTGAAGTGTTAAGGTCACCTAATACCTTCAAAACCTTTAGATATTATTATCTGATTTCAGTGGTTTGTAAGCAAATTTGGGCCTCTTAACAACCACTTTCCCTTTGTCATCTATCTTATATATAATGAAAATTTATAGACATATTTATTAAATAAAATATCAAGTCATTTGGAGGCATGTAAAGTCTTTGAAACCATGTTTTACGCTATCTCTAAAAACCCTTAGACCTTTATTTTCCCATTTTAGGGATTTTATCTCAAAACTCAGTGATTTGTCATTAGAGGTAGTTTTAAACTTTATTTTTGAATATTATCCCTTAAAAATGGTTGATCATGATTTATCCTCATGTTGGGACCTCAAATATGGTTTTATCATCAATTCTAACACTTTAAAATGGTTACCTAGCTCTTTGTCAAGGTTTCTTATAGGTGCATATTCTAATGTGTAGGTAGCAAAGTGTAATTATGGATAGTGAGCATGGAATTAGCCTTAAATGGGTTTTTTATCCATATTAAAACATTAAAATTTATTAATCACACATAAAATAACTTGAAAATACCATTAAAACTCCTATTTCAACATGAAATCATCTCAAGAAGCACATTAATAGTTGTGTGATTGTTTTTCTTGCATATGACTATAACTATGAAGATTACTTGGAGAATGAATGTTGAAAGGATTAAGGGATAAATATAAAATTTTAAAAATTAAAATAGACCTATCACAACCCTTTTAAGACATTTTCAAAGCATGAAGATCTAGAAATGGTGAAAACAGGCATGTCATCCCACATAAGACTAATCTACAAATCCAAAATGATTTGCCCATGAAAACACACTATAACATGAATCCAAGAATGAAAAAAATTATAGGTGATATTAAAAATCCTTTTAAACCAATATAATTCATTTATTTGTATGGACTTTCCCAAACAAGATTAAAACTTGCATGGTACACAAATTACCAGGTAGAAAAGTACAGTCAACTTCATGAGGATGGTTCATGAATTAAAATCCACAATTATTAAAACTCATTATATGTAAATTTATTTATCTAATTTTACTTCAACCTCCCAAAATCATTTGAGTTGAAACCTCTTGAGATGTTCATACTAAGTACAAACCTGAAGGTCACTTCTGCTTGCCAAGAATATTGAAAAAGGAGTAGAATGGTTTTAAGCCAAAAATGGAACTTTCAAAGCAAAAAAAATGTGAAAATAAGATTATATAACATTAAAATACATTCCATTATCATATCCCATGTGTCACACTTCCCTATGGGTCGTACAAGTGTTATTTTCTTCTCTTTTCCCAAGAAAACTACCTTTTCTTTTGATGAACCTACCAATTTTAGTTACCAATAGTTAATCAAGACTTCACAAGACACATGTCACGTGAAATCACATTTTTACACCTTCACACTTCCTAATAAATCTATACAAGTCATTAAATGCACCTTTTTTTACCTCAAAATGACCTAAAATGATTGAAAAGACTAAATTTTCTACAGACCAAAGATAGTACAACATTATATGACATTTATTAACCTATAAAACACCTAAAATATGTATTAAACCCATAAAACATCTAAAAACTAAGTTTTTTCTTAGGGTACCCCAATTTGACCTAAAAGTCAAATTTGGTCAACAAATTGGTGACTCCTAGAAATAGCATGCCTGCTATGCTAACTAGACCAGTAGCCTTATTAGTCCATTGGGATTAGGGAGTCATTTTAATTATAAGAAAAATATGGAAACCTTTGACCATTTACGATCAAGACAAGACCACTAATTACTTCAACCACACAAAGCAAGGACACACACAAAATAAGATAAAAAACTAACAAGACATAGACACACACATATGCTCAAGACACTTAGGGGAGTCAAAAAACAACCTATTATGCACAATTATCAAATAATCATACCTCATTTCCAATATCAAAAGGAAAAAATCTTGAATATCTTCATGGCGAGATGAAACATAGTGCTAAGCATGTTTCTCCTTAAATAGAATGCTTTGTGGATCAGACTTATTCCTTGGCACTTCACTTAACCTTATTTCAAGTATATCATTTTAAAATAAGTATAAAATGTAGATATATTCCTCTTGAACATATTCACATATGTCATATTTCTTCCCACTCTCCGTTTCATGGTCAATTTGTATCTCCTTAGTAGGCATGGCTTCAAGAGGATTGACTTCTTGTTCCTTACAATATTGAGGCCAATAGGAGCTTATTTCATTCTTCAAGAGCTTATGTGTTTCTTCCAACTATTTTAGAGGATTATATCCCATCTTGATGACTTCAAAAATATCATCACGAAATGTATATGCTTTGTGAAAGGATAGATTTGAAAGGTTTCTTTTCTTTTACATACTTACTTGTGTGCCAAAGTTGCCTTCTCCATATTTTAATAGATCATATCCTCCTTGAATAATATTATAACCTACTCCAATTACTAAAAAAAAATCATCCCATGGCTGATTAGGAACTTGATCTTTCTCTATGACATCTTGCATAGTGATGGAAGAACTAATGACTATTTCTTCCTCTTTGGCAAAAGGAGAACATTCTTCCTCATCAACCGAATCAAAAATTTCAACACAAGAGGCCACCTCTTCTTCATAATTTAGGACCTCATTATGGATCTCAAGTTTCATATCAATTTCCATAACATGACTTTCATTCTCAAGGGTTGCAAGATCCTCCATCTCCTTCTTTTTGATTCTATGACTAGGCATTTTGAAGTCATGTGACTTAGTCCAAAGAGGCTACCAAGGAACTAGACTTTACTCAAGAAATATTTATAATTTTTTTTCAACTAATTTCTCCTCTTTAAGTTCCCATACCATAATTCCATGAATGAAAATGGTGATGGGGTGAGGACAAGATGAACTAGTTGGTGGAGGTGGCACATAGAACTCAAAATCAGATTGGGAGTGAAATGTAGGGGATCCTTTTGGAAGCTCTTAAGGAAGGGGAGGTAGACCTTGGGCTAAAACAACTTGATTTTCTTCTTTACACTTTAAAATCACTTTATTCACATCTGATTTATCTTGAGGACTCTCTTTAGGAAGGGTGGATGGGGTGAATGAAGTTGATCTTCTTGGCTATGTTTTCTTGGAAAAATCTTTCTTGAATCTCATAGGAATAATCATTAGTGTGGGTAATTCATGAGGGCTAACATGGAACACAAGAAGCTTCTTGAGGAAGGGTGGGAGAGACTTGTAAAAGATCAACTTCATTCACAACTTCACACTCCTTATCAACCAAAATTCTATCCTCTTTCTTTCCCCATGATTCCACTATCTTACTCCAACATAGGATTTTGGGATTAGGAGTATTTTATTAAGGTGTTTATTCAATTTAAGGAGTGGGTGAAGTGTTCAAGGAACTTATAATCTCCTTAGGATTGGATTCTCCACGTTGTCTCCAACTTAGAATCTCATATCTAGCAGTCACTCCTTGAGATGGGGATGTAATGTGAGAGGGAAATGAAGGATTGAACTAAACTTCCTTAGTTGATAACATGAAATTTGTCATATGCATATTAGCCAACTCAATATGCCTATTAAGATTAGCTTCAAACATAAGGTTTCTCCTTTCAACTCTCTCTTCCAACTAATTGAGAAAAGGATGACTTTGATATCCTTTATTGGGCTCATGAGTAGGGATCAAATATGGATGATAGGAAATTAGGGTAAGTGGATATGAATGTTGATATGTTTGGTTAGGTTGAATTCCATGAATTCCTAGCCTATCCTCTAAGGAAGAAACTAGGACACTCACATCAAGCATCTCACTTGTGAGCCTTTGCCAATTGGCTCTCTCAATAGGTACCCACTCTCTTTTGACCAAATATAATGCATATATTACCTTATGAATAATATGCTTATTAAATTCTTGACCATATCCCCTTAGATTATTAAGCTCCAACATGTACCTCTCATATCCCAAGAGTGTCTTCTTGAAAGTGGAGATGGATTGAGTTGAGAAGTGTTTAGGTTGACTAGGGGGAGCAAGACATTAAGGAGGATGACTATATTACTAGTAATAATCATGATAATGTTGATAATTTCCATTTATGATTTGATATATATAATAACAAGATTGGTAAATATCTAAAAAATACCTCTCATATCCAAAGAGTGTCTTCTTGAAAGTGGAGATGGATTCAGTTGAGAAGTGTTTAGGTTGACTATGGGGAGTAATACATTGAGGTGGCTGACTATAAGACTGGTAAGAATCATTATAAGGTTGATAATGGCCATTTAAGAGTTGATATAGATCATATCAAGATTGGTAAATATCACACTGAGTTCTGATTAAGAACTTGTTCTTATTGATAGGGAATGGTACAAGCTTGAAATGTCTCACTAACTTGTGTAAAATTATACTCAACACCAAAATTAGTCATGAAATATAATTTAAATAATATAATATAATATTCAAAAGGAAACCTAGGCTACTTGACTATCTAATATATCTTTGGAGTCACCATTGATTCTTAGATAGATGCCTCTAAAGGCTGATTGTTGAGAGACAATAATAAAAAATATCTCAACTTTTTGGATGAAGAATACCATTTTGCATGCCAAAAACTATTATCACTTGGATTTCCACCCTTTGAGGAGATGTAAAATCTCTCCTCATCCAAGTGTCATAATGGAAACACCTCTAGGCTTGTGGGTAGCCTAACGAGGAGGTGAATCTCTAGATAGGGTTAGCTCCCTTGATGTACCACTTTGGATTGCTACTACACCTAAACTTTGGGGGAGGAGGGAGAGAGATATCTAAAATAAAAATATCCTAAGGGATTTGATACACCAAAATATATGATGACTTATAACTAGTAGCATATTACACATGAAATCAAAGGACAAACTGAACATACACTTCTCCAATATGTATCTTCTCACATCAATATTACATTATGAGGTTATGGATGAATGTGAAAAGATAGGAGGACTATAAAAGAGGCCTTTAATTTCAATAATTATAATAATAACTCACTCAATCTTTGTCATTTCCTAGAACACTTCACATACCCTACAAGAAGAAGCTTTCCAACTGCATATAGAATGAAAGAATGAGACAGCATGCTAAGGAATCCATAGTCTTCACTAAGAAAGAATAAACATATAAGTAAAAAAAACTAATAATAGTCATTAATAGGTAAAAAATTAGTATTATTATTGATCAAATGGTATGAAAATGAGCAGGACTTCACCATACTCAAGGGGAGCATAAGTTAAAATGGCCAAAATGGCTAGTTCTTATGGAACTTGAGATAGAGAGAAGAAGAAATAAGTCCAAGGGTCACAAGTAAACTTCTTAAGATTAGAGAATAAGTTTTTTTTAATGAGAAAAGGATATTTGATGAACCATGCAAGGTTAGTAACCCCAAGTGTCCATCCAAGTCATCAAACTCTTGCAAAGTGGCATAAAACTCCTCATTCTAGCTCAGAAAAATTACCTTCATAATTATCACTATTTGAACGTCTCATAACTGATTAGGAAAAGGTTTTATTATTGGGATGAAGTGGAAGGATTTTATACATTCCTCTCCATGTATTGGTTATAGTCCTAGTCTTCTGAAATCAACTAGAAATGAGCTCTCACTGCAAGCACTTCTAAAAACTCCTCTTTCATGCACCATACACACTTGTCCTCAAATTTGGATTTATTTTATCATTAAAATAAATTTTATGGTATTTATTACAATTTTAAATACCCTCCATTTCCTTATAATCATTAGTCACACTTTAAAATCACCCCACTTAAAGTTTTTCACCCTTCTCACTAGCTTGTCCAATATGTCAGTTTTGACTAGCTCAGATGAAACCTCTAGTTTTGACACTTAAGAGTTTTTTATTGAAATTAAATGATTATAAGGAGTTATAAAAGTTATAAATATTCCCCAAAAACTTTATTTCACCTCTTGAAACGTCCATAAGCCTATAAAACACACAAAATGATCAAAAATACCCTATTTTTGCCTTTTCCATACAAGTTTGTATAGCTATAAAGTATGGGATGGATATTGAGTGAGTCTTCCACAAATTAAAATTTTTTTCACTATCATAATATTCCAATAGATCAAATTTATATCTCCATTTCCATCATTAGGTCACTAGCAAGAGTTTTCAAGGGTTTTAGGCCTATTTGAACTCTTAAGCTTTGTTCATGTAGTTATGATGTTGAAGTTTCAAAAAAAATTACACAAATTGGTTTTTAAAGAACTATTATAACTTTCCAAAACTCCTATGACCTCCATGAAAATCCTTCTAAAATATATGAGCATCTAAACCGGTGCTATCAAGCTCCTTTCTCCAATTTTCATAGGCTTGATGTTGCTCTCAAGACAAAATTTGCTCTTTTGATGTTTTATCTACAATATTAAGGATTTTACACATCTTATTTGACCTTTTAAACATAATCTAATATGTTTAAATTCATTTATAATGCCAAAAGTGTGAATGACCTCCACTTTGGACACTAGGCCTAATCCTTGTCTAGTAAGCATGCTTGTATTCTTATGGTTTGGACTATAAAACTAAGTTTATTTTAAATTAAATATATCATAAACCTCTTATATTACTATAAAACTATGATTAAATTTTTTTTAAGGCTCACTTAGATCAAAAATTGAAGGTGATCTCTTGTTTGGACTTTATGCATACCCTTGCCTCATGAGCATGTCTGCATCTCTAAGAGGTTTAGACTTATTTATTCAAAATAAACATTATTTAATTGGTTTAAAAAAAAATATAGGTTTAATTCCACTTATCACACCTTATTTAAAGGTTTATATCACTCACAATCCATCATTTCATCCTTTCTCCCCAAAACTGCAAATTTGTGCTCATAAGGGAGTGCCCTCTGTCTGAGACAAAATAGAGGGCACTCCCCTAAATCCTCATATAATGGTGGATTTTTTATTTAATTATAAAATTATTATATATTCCTTTTATAAAATTTTAATCCTTGGTCTTGATCTTAGACCATTCATCTTCAATAAAGCCTCAAGGTAGGCTTGTGTAGAACGGACTGTGCAGGATTATAAGGTGTGAGTTGAGTGCTATAGGTTAGCATCTCTTTATTTGCTTGGTTTTTGTCATGATAACATAAAAATTATATAATTATAATATTTTTATGGAATCCCATCTCAATTTAACACCTTGACCTTTTATATACCCTTCATACTCTTGAATTCATAAGACTATGGCCTATCATTTAACTGTGTTTTTTGCCTTGACATGATGCCTACAAGTCTAAGTTATATTATTTATAATTAATAACAGGGTATAAAAACCTTCCAAAATTATTCCATTACTTATTTAATTTATTCCCATTCTCATTAAACATCTTAAAGTTGGCTTGTCCCCAAAACCAATTATAAACAGACTATTTGTATTTTTGTGTTTCCTTTTCAAGGGTACCCCGGTAGATGGATTTGCATAATTGAAAGTTAGAGATAATGTATATAATCCCCTTATACTATATTAGGACCATTTTATACTTTTTTATTTACTTTTTCACCTTTCTTAGTCTTTATCCATCACTTTAAACCTCAACATGTTCATTATTTGGTCTAGACTGTGACTTGCTTTTTAGAACCCTACCTATAGGTGTTTTTTATCTACTTGGACTTGGTTTTGATGTTTTAATATATTCCTTGATTATTTTAATTTACATATACTTTTTTCATACTTTAATTCACCATGAATAGGTTAAAACATCACCTAGCATCATGCTCAGGTCATTGTTTGCTTGCAGTCAGTTGACTGTATTTGTTTGCCTTAAAGGGTACCTATAGGTTTCCTTAGCTTGAATTTGGATTTGTATATATACCTTAAACATTTAAAAAAATTATTATATCATTTTATTTGTTTATACCTTTCCACTCATGTTTTTATATTACTAATCAACAAGGAACCTCTCTCTAGCTCACTATTTTCTTGTCTTATTGTAGGTGAATGCTAAGGTTGTTGTATGGACTATAGGTGGATGGGAGTTGAAAAAATAGTATGTCATCCCTCTCTTAATTATATTTATGTTCCTTAGTGTGACCTTCACTCACTAATTCCATTAAAACCATGTAATTATGCCTCATCAACACTTTAAATTGTTAAGGTCACCTAATACCTTCAAAACCTGTAGACATTATGGTCTGGTTTCAGTGGTTTGCAAGCAACTTTGGGCTTATTAACAACCACTTTCCCTTTTTCATCTATCTTTTATCTATTACAAAGTGAAATATATATGTATGGAATAAAATATAAAATCATTTTAATCCATTTAAATTATTTAAAACCATGTTTTATGCTATCTCCAAAAACCCTTGGACCTTTATTTTCCCTTTTTAGGGATTTGGTCTCAAAACTCAATCATTTACCACTGGAGGTGGTTTTCAACTTTGTTTGACAATATTAGCCTTAAAAATGGTCATTCATGATTTATCCTCATTTTGGGACCTCAAATATGGTTTTATCATCAATTTCAACACTTCAAAATGGTTACCTTTCTCTCTATCAAGGTTTCTTGTAGGTGCATATTCTAGTGTGCAGGAAACAAAGTGCAATTATGGACAGTAAGCATGGCATATGGCCTTAAATGGGTTTTTAATACATATTAAAACATTAAAATTAATTACTCACACATTAAATAACTTGAAAACACCATTATAACTCCTATTCCAACATGAAATCATCTCAAGAAGTTCTTGTAGATGCACATTAATGGCTACCTGATTATTTTTTCTTGTATATGACTGAAACTATGAATATTTATTATATAATGAAATTTTAAAGGATTAATGTAATAATATCACATATAAAAAATAACTATCACAACACTTTAATACATTTTCAAAGCATGAAGATCTGGAAATGGTGAAAATAGGCATGTCATCCCACATAAGACTAGTCTACAAACCCAAGATGATTTGCCCATCAAAACACCTTGGAACATGAACCCAAGAATGGAAAAAAAAATATGAGAGATTAAAAATCCTATATAACTAATATTAGTATTTAATTTATAGAAACTTTTCCAAATAAGAGAAAAACCTACATGGTGCATAGATTAGTAAGTAGAAAAGTATAGTCAACTTCATGAGCATGGTTCATGAATTATAGGCCACCATTATTCAAAATACTTATATGTAAATTAAATTATATAAGTTTATTTAAACCTATCAAAAAAAATTGAGATGAAACCTCTTGAGTAATCCATACTAAGCATAAACCTAAAGGTCACTTCTGCTTACCAAGAGGAATAAAACAGGAGTAGAATAATTTTGAGCCAAAAATGGCACTTCCAATACAAAAAAAACATGTAACTAATATTTATGAATCTTAATAGAAATTCCATGATCATATCCCATATGGAACACTTCCCCATAGGTTGTATAAGTGCCATTTTCTTCTCTTTTCCCAAGAAAACTACCTTTTCTTCTGATGAACCTACCACTTTCAGTTACCAATAGTTGATTAAGACTTTTTAGGAAACATGTCATATTAAATCACCTTTTTACACCTTCACACTTCCCAATAAATCTTTACAAGTCATTAAATGCACCTTTTTTAACCTCAAAATGACCCCAAATGACTCAAATGACTAAATACCAAGGCTAGTACAACATTAAATGACATTGACTAACATATAAAACACCTTGTGAAATATGTATTAGACCCATAAAACATTTAAAAACCAAGTTTTTACCTATGGTTGCTCCAATTTGACTTACAAGTCAAATTTGGTCAATAGGTAGTAAATAGTCAAACATAGACCAATATTTCACCCCAATAGGTGGTGAATCCTATTCCACCTAACATGGGGTGATCAACATTCGAAGACAACAAATTATGACTAATGTGCCACCCCAATAAGTGGTGAATCCATCATAAATGTCATCTAATCAGTAAGATATCTTATTTAGTCAATAGTATATATTGGCTAGTCAGCAACAAATGACAAACATTTAATAAATACTAAATATATAACAAGTGTTAAACCAAATTCTAAGGCTTAACCCTATTAGGAAACCATTACCTTTTTCCAAAAAATACCTTACATTCAACAAGGACCAAATATGAGATACCTTTAGTAGTAAACCTATGGCCAACAATAAGTGCCTTATATATAATAGGGTTTAACTATTCAATAGCATGTTCCTATTCAAACCTAGCACACACAGTATATTCCAAAAATCTAAGTACCTCTATCTAAGCCATATTTTTCTCCAAACCAAAGTCATGTTACTAATTACCAACAATGCATACTATATCAGTAGTATAATCCTAGCCAAGGGATGTGTATTCGAGGTTGGTCGTCAACCAAGCCAATATTTCAAAATACCAAATTTCCCCATTATACCCTAGTTAAGGCAATCTACCTTGGACCATCTAAAAATAATTATAGTAAAATGTACCATCTATCTTTCTATCCCAAGAACTCCAATAAATGAAGGATGCAATTGCAGCCATTCAAACTAGGAAGCGAGAAAAAAATTTAAACCAGATGAGGTATGTTTATATCCATTCATCATGGAGTAACTTCAAATACAATTTCCAAATGTTATAAACCACCAAATTTTGATAAATACAAGATCAAGGGTGGCTCCAGGGAGCATTTGAAGGAGTTCTTTGTTGCTTTCCATGTAGAGGCCTATAGTGATATTTACTTGCTTCTCCTTTTTCCTAGAAGTTTAGTTAGACAATCCTTGGAGTGACTTCTTAAAATGCCAAATAATTATGTATCTAAATTTGATAACCTTTTAGACAAATTTATACAACATTTTTGCTATAATTTTAAACATGAGGTTATTAGGGTTGATTTGGGTCAAGCCAAACAAAGGATTGGTGAGAGATTTATAAGCTACTTGTAACAGTGGAGAGCACTTGAAATCCATTTCATGCAAAAATAGCTTGATAAATAGTTGACATCTATATTTACCAAGAAATTGCATAGTGGTATATATTATCACCTTGAGTTATAGTGTGCTCACATAATTGAGGAGATCATTAAAAAGGATATAAAAATTGATAATGCCATTATCAATAAGGGGATAATTAAATTGTCTTCTCCTAATCAAAACTAGATCTAAAATAAAAATTAGGTCCATAACCAAACCCAAAGTCTAATTTAAATACAGGCTCCTGCACTACCTCAGGCCATTATCTTTAAAAACCTAAAGCCTATAATCATAGAAATAAAATTGTCAGTAATGGATTTACCAAGCTATGCAATGTCCAAATAGTGTAAACATCATCTTCTCATCCAACTCCATATAACCAACCAACCCCATATAATCAACCATCTCTATATACACAACTAATTCCCTAAGTTCATCCTGCTCCATAAATACAACCAATTCCACATGTGCAAGCATTATCACCTCCTTTATTACAAACACTTCCTCAAAGAATAAAATGTAAGAATAGAGTCTTTAGTGATCTTGGATAACCAATTGAGTCAATATTCTAAAAATTATTTGTTGCTAATATGATTGTTTTTCCCATGATGAAGTTGTTCCCTAGAGGTGTTTCTTTCCCTGATTGGTACAAAGAGCATGAATTCTATGACTGGTACCCATTTTATGATTGATACAAATTTTTCAAACATCTAGAGGTTGAGTATGAAAGTTATAATTATTATTTTAGCTTAGAACCTAATATTAAGAAGGACTAAGACCTATTTTTTGAATTTTTATAATCTAATTATATAGACCTTGATAGCCTTGCCTTTACTTCCTATATGCCCCCTCTTAAAATATTAGATCATTTTACTGTATCTAATAAAGGCCAAAGAGAATACCTCATGCATAATGCATTCCATGTATCTAACCTTCCACAGGGCCCTAAATCCTATGAAAGACCCAAATCCAAGATAGATCACATGGAATGGAGATAGAAAGGAAAGTTTAATGCCCTAGAGCCTATTATTTTCACACCGACCACTAGCCAATAATAAGACCCACTTCTCAAAGATGATTCCTAGATTTATAATGATGACTTCTTTGAATACTACCAAATCAAAAGGTATATTATGCTTAAATGGATCATGGATAATCAAGCTTATGAAGGTAAAGACCTGGGGCAGCTCAACAAGGTACTCTTGAGCCAATTTACATAACTAAGTATAATGGAACTCATGGATTATATTTAAACCATCTACGGGTGACCCTGCATACCATATCCATTTTCTTACACCAATGGCTAGAGATTATTATGTTGATAATGACATAGAGTTTAATTATAGTATATATGAATACTTAATTAATACCAATATATTTAACCCCCATGATGTATATACCATTAAACATGTTATTTGTCCTTCACTACTATTACTTCATCATCCACAACTCATAAATTGGGACCAAAAAGAATCCATAGTATCACTTGAATATTTCAAGAGTGATGAGGCTAATTATTATTTTATATGCCTAAGAGACCATTTCTACATAGAGATTATAAACAAGGTTTTTTTATCATATTGGATCCTACTACCTTTTTTGGAGAACGAGTGAACTTCCTTTACCAAAAATAAAAATAAAATCAAAAATTAAGGACCAAAAGTGAAAAATTATTTGAGGTGATTTTGGACTAGGGTAAAAGTAAATAAAAGGCCAATCTCTTGGTGAAAACCTATTTTAGGTGCCATTAGACTAGTATGTTCACCCATCCTCAGATAAAACTTAGGATTCTATCAAAGCCATAATAATTTTTGGGTTTGAAATCAATGAAGATAGAAAGCCTTTGAATAGATTATCAAAGAATGTCCTGAAGTGTTTGTTACATAGCCCTTGCCACCATTGGGTGAATATATTTCATCATATTTTGGAGAATTGGACAAACTAGTCTGAATAAAGGACTTTGATATTGCAAACCAATTCACATCTTTGTCAACTCTCCTAGAATATAGTTCTAAACTTGTTATGGAATACAATTCTAAGGTCAAAATTAGAACACTAACTGATCCAAAGTGGATTAAATTAGCTACATCCCTCACTAAGGAGGAACGTGAAGTCATTACATCCCTCCTTAGGGATTTTTTTGACATTTTTACATGGGCTTATTTTGACATGCTAGGATTGGACCCTACCTTAGTTGTACATCCTAATACCAAACTATTCAAGCAAAAATTGAGGAAAATACATCCTCAAATTTCAAATTTAGTTAAGAAAAACTTGGAGAAACTCTTAGATTCAAGATGCATTTGTCCTATTGATTAGTTGAATGGATCTCTAATATTATGCCAGTTATTAAAAAGCTAGAAGGAATCAGATTATGCACTAATTTTCATGATATCAACAAGTCCTTCCCAAAGGGTGACTTTCCTCTACTGAATATCAACATGATTGCTGACTCCAAAGCTAGGTTTGAAATATTTTCCCTCATGGATGGTTTTTTAGGATACAACCAAATCAAGATTGCACTAGAGGACTAACACAAGATAACGTTTATCACTCCTTGGTGAAAATTTTACTATCAGTTCATGTCTTTTGGTCTCAATAATGTTGGTAAAACATACCAATGGGGCATGATGGTAATTTTCCATGATATGATGCATGATATAGTTGAGGACTATGTCAAATACATCTTGGGTAAATCCAAAACCATTTTTGAACATACAGTTGTGATTTGCAAGATCTTTGAATGACTTTGGGAGTACAAGGTCAGACTCAATCCTAAAAAGTGCATCTTTAGCATAACTTTTGACAAATTTTTAGGATTCATTATTTCTCATAGGGAATTAAATTTTATCTATCTTAATTCAAGGCCATTACCAAGATGTTGTTGCCATTTACTATGAAGCAGCTCTATAATTTATAGGGCAAGATATATTCAATCAGACACTTCATATCACAATTGGCTAACAAGTTCCATCCATTTACTCATTTAATAAATAAGGGAACTAATTTTTCATGGAAGGTTTATTTCCAAAAGGCCTTCAACCAATTGAAGTAATATTTAGCCAATCCACCCATTTTATTACCACCTATGCCATATAAGCCATTATTACTCTACTTCTATACAACTTAAAATGCCTTGGGGAAACCATTAGCATAGCATGATCAATAGGTGAAGCAACATGTCATATATGACCTAAAATGCACATTGGTAATGTATGAGAAAAATTATATGATGATCAAGAAATATTTTTTAGCTATGGTCTTTGTAGTACAAAAGTTACACCACTACATGCAAAATAATAAGACCATTTTCATTGCTAAAGTAGATACTCTCAATTATCTACTTTCCAAAATAGCTTTATAGGTTTGTATGGATAAATGGATTATGCTTCTAATTGAGTTCAATATTGAATATACTAATGAAAATGACATTAATGGATAGATAATTATAGACCAGCTTGTAGAAGCTTCTCATATTGACACTCAACCATTTACATTTGGATTTCTGGATGAGTCCATTAGATTGTAGTAGAAACACCTCCTAAAGAGTAGCCAATGAAATATTTATTTTGATGGTTTATTCATTTATCATGGGTCAAGAGTAGGAATATTATTAATAACACCATAGGGGGATCTAATTCCCAAGTCCTTTCATATCAGCTTTCCTTGTACCCATAACATGGTTGAGTATGAAGCACTCATTACAGGGCTTTATTTAGTGGTATAATAGAATATTCAACATCATCTATTTTACATAGATTCATATCATATCATTAATTAGGTCAGAGATCAATTATAGACCAAAGATGAGAATTTAGTACCATATAAATCCATGCTGGATACTCTCAAGCAATATGTTGCCCACCTTTAGTTTGAACACATTCCTCAGGCCAATCGTAGAATAATAGATTCCATGTCTACAGTTGGTTTTATGATCCACATCACAAATAAGGTAAGATGCTATCATTTCCTCATCAAACATCTTATAGCACCTATTCATGATCCCTCATCTATTGAGATTATTTGTGATATTATTAGTGCCAGTTCCACCTGATATTCTAAACTATGTAATTACCTTCATGACTAAGTCCTTACACCAGACCTTTCTCGTAAACAATAAAATGCCTTCACCCTCTAAGCCTCTTGTTATACCTTACTTAGAATAGAATAGAATAAAAAAATTCATGGCTACAATTGGTTTTATGATCTACATCACAAACAAGGCAAGAGACTATCAGTTCCTCATCAAACTTATTCTAGCACCTACACATGAGCCCTCAATTTTTGAGTTGAATTTTGATGTTATTAGTCACATTTATACATGGTATTCCATATAATTACCTTCATGACCAAGTATTTCCAATAGACCTCTTTCATAGATAAAAAATTTCCTTCACCCCCTAAGCATCTTATTATACCTTACTTATACTTTCACTCTATCATAGAGGATTTAACATAACTTTAACTTATTGTTTAACCTTAGTAGAATATAGACTAGCATTAAGGGAAGTTCATGAAGGGGTTTATGGGGCCCACACTAATGGGGTCATCGTTTCTAAGAAACTGCATCATACTTGTTATTATTGGCCAACCATAGAATCAGATGTAGTTATTTATGTTAAAATGTATAAATAATGTTAGAATCATGCCAATTTGATACATGCTCTAACCTGACCACTCAATCTAATGGCTACGTCATGGCCATTTTCAACATGGGTACTTGACCTCATAGGGAAGATTAACCCTACCTCTTTAGATGGCCATAAACATATCCTTCTACCATCAAGTACTTCACTAATTAGGTTGAAGAAATTCCCTTCATTTACATAATATGAAAGTAGATATCCAAATTCATTTTTAATCACCTCACTTATTGCTATGGCATCCCCTCCAATATTATATCTAATAATGGTAGTTTATTTAAAAATAAGGATGTCAAATCTCTCTTTGTCAAACTCAACATTACCCAACATTTTTCAACTGCATATTACCCATAAAGTAATGGCTAAATAGAGGCATCTAACAAAACCATTGTCAATATTCTTAAAAATATTATTAATGATGTTGGCCATGATTGGCATTTTCAACTCTTTCATACCCTTTGAGCTTACCAAGCCAATTTTCATATTCCAACTAGACCCACAAGATATTCCCTTATTTATGGCATTGAGACCATTCTTCTTATAGAGGTAAAGTTATACTCTTTTGAACATTTCATTGAAACATTTCCTTGATGATGAGGATTATAGAATAGCTCATTTGTAAGAGCTAAAATTATTGGATGAAAAATACATAGCCATTGTGAATAGACTTCAAACACCAAAATTGATTGTGTGGTCAATATAATAGGCATGTAAAAGATAGAGAATTTGAGCTTGGTGATCTTGTACTCAAATAAAACTAGAAAAACATGATGTTGAATACAATAAAAAGGGAAAGTTCAAGCCTAATTGGTTGGTACCTTATGTGATTTTTGCTAACTATGTCTCTGGAGCATGCAAGTTGGTTACACTAGAAGGAGATAAACTTGATGAACCAACAAACATAATATATCTCAAGCACTTTTTCACTTGAGTGACTTAAAGTATTTTCTATGAGGATAGTTTAATTTGTGTCATAATATCACCTTTTTTGTAATGTACCATATACTTTTTCCTCATGTACCTTACCTATTGGGTCAAGTTTTGGTTTACCTCCCCTATTCTACTTTTAACCTTGGTTATTATTCATTTTTGCTTTAAATAATTTTAGTGATTGGATTCTAATGTAGTTTCAGTGACTGATTCAGTCTTACAGCTCTTTGAGTGCATTCATTCAAAAAGGTGTAGTACCTTGGGGAAATATGATAGTTATCTAGCAATTACATCCTTTATTTTAGAAAACATTCTATATTACTTACATGTGTCATTATTCCCTATATCCTAGGGTAAATCTACATGTCAGTGTTTCTTATAGCCTAGGATCAACCTTTTACCATGCCTGGCCTTACCATTATTTCATACCCTACCATTTGCCTATTCATGATCATATTATTACTTAGTTAAATTCCTTGCTATAGTGATAACTATATTAGCTTGAGGTCCATTTAGACTATGTAGGTGTTTTAACCATTTAAGACATAGTGAATGTAAATATTATATTTGTTAAAGATATGATTAAACTAAATTAGGGAAATAATATGCAATAAATACAACCACTTATTTATTACAAAATTAACTAGCTTTGACTTTTCTAAAAATAGTAATAAATAGTGTAAGAACTTAGCTAGAAAACAATTAAGACTAGTGATCTAGGTGCTAGAAACTAAGGTGGAAGTTGGTCTGAGTGTTATAAATTGGATCCTAATGTCAAAACCCCTCCTAAATAGTAGTGATGCAATTAGATATTAGTGTCATTATTAAAAATGTGATAGTATTGTCCTAATATTGGTGATAGTGTCTTTTGTGTAGAATTGTCTTGAGCTTTTAGGTACACCTATGTCTAGATCTCTAGGGTTTATTCCTACATGCATGAGTCTTCAAACCCTATATTTTCCTTGTAATTAATATTTTAGTGATCAAACCCTAATATTTCATATAGATAGGGCATCTGATTAGCTTGAGCTAAAAAATGTGTTTGTTAGTAGGGTAGGTTGGACATCCTCAACACCCCATTGTGAATAGAGTTTCCTACATATACTCTGAAGAGGGATCAAGCTTGATGTAGTTTTCTCCACCTAAGTGTTAGTACAATTGAAAGTGATTATAGTATGATATTGGCCTTAAGTGTGCTTGAGACTAAAAATTTAGGTAATCAGAGCTTAGGGTTATTATAGATGGTAGTATGTAGAAGTAGGATAAAATAGGGGTTAATAACCTTAATTGTGCATAACTTGTTCTAAGTTTGAATGTGTATTTTGCATCTAATTTCCATTTAGTGGTTAGAGAGATAAAATTCATGTATTTATATTATTTTTTTGCTTGTGTGGGTGATAAAAGAGGTCTAGGCCAACCTTGGGAAGTTTTAGTTTTGAAAAGATATCCATTTGGAAAAAGATAGGGCAAAGGACTTTAGTGCCATTTTTGGGACACAAGGGCCATGTTGTTAGGAATTATTCCAAAGTATTTACTTAGTTTAGGATTTTGGTAATTTAAATTAAATAAATGTAAATGAGCCATGCTTCTTTTTATAAAGACAGCCTTGTTGATAAATTAAGTTAGATTTATTTAGATTTATATTTGAGTTAATAATTAGAACTACTTTTGGGATGGAATTCTTATGAGAGTTGGTTAATAGGTTGGTTGGTTTTATTGGTTATGGATAAAAACTATAAATACATGTTTTTCTATGTAAAATGGTTAATGGTATATTGGCACCCTTTTCATCTACTTTTTTTATTTTGATTAATAAAATATTTGTGGACTCACCTCAGTGGGCATAAGATTTACCTTAAGTGATTTTGTTTAGTTAAATAAATTGGAGTGCTATCAATAGCATCAGAACATGGTAACTTGGTAAATGCAAGTTAAAACATAACATGGTGATCTTGGGAAGAAGAGGTGAAATAATTTACGTGATTGGATAAAGAAGGCTCACTTGAAATTGATTTTGGCAAATATAAGGTATGCCCTTTATTAAAATAATTTGGAGTTAATATTTGAAAAATTATTCCAATATAAAAAAAATTCAAAGATTGTATAGGAGGACATTGAAAATTAAAATACATTAAGAAATCATTTTTTTATGTCTGGTCTGAGAAGCAACAAAATTTAATTTCTCGCCCTCCATTTTTGAAGCTTGATTCTCTCTGTTGAAGCTTAGAAGTTGATTGTTTAATTCCAATTTTTAAAAATATGCCCAATAATATATTTGTATGGATTTATCATATTTGAAAACCCTTTTAATAAAGTGGTATGTCCTCCATTCATTTGTATAAAAAATATCAAATGAATTTGGATAAATCTCTATCTATTTTAAGCCTTTTTTATGCCAAAATTTTGATCAAAAACTATCTTGAAAGATTTTAAATCAAATTTCTAAGTTGTATGGATTGGTTTTAATTTTTTATAAATCCCATAGTGTCCAAAAATTCTATCCATCATTCATTTTTCATTAAATCCCTTTTTTGGTAGTTTAAATTTTCTCAAAATTGCTTTAAAACTCCATTGTTTAGCCCTATATAGATTTGTAAGGCCTGGTACATAAGGAAAAGAATTCCAAGAACTATTTTTTGCAGACATGGTGTCTTTGGATTTATCATGGCATTGGAATACAATTGAAAAATAATGTTTTTCATTTTTTAAAGCTTGATCAAAGATTTTAGGGTTTGAGGGGTCCACAAATCAAAGAGTTTTTTACTTTTTCCGAAAATTTCATGGATGAATTAATTTTTACTTGGGAAATTAATTTATTTAATTTTCCATAGAGAAAAAATCAGATTTAAACATAAATTTATCATTATATGCCTTGTAAAGGCTTATAGATTAATTGGAAAGCATGATTTTGTAAAAACCCTTGGAAGTTGGAGGTCCAAGGTTCAAATCTCTTTTTTGGTAAACTTTTCTATTTGGACATTTAATTTTTGAAGGAATATTCAATTTTTTTAGAATATTTTGCATGTTTTTAGTATTTTACAGAGCATCAATCATGTGAAAGAATGAAATTTACTAGGAGAAAAGTAATAGTTTTGTGTTTCATTACTGAAATAAGGGTGTAATTGGTGAAATTGATAAAATAAAGGTGTAATTAGTGAAATAAGGGTTTAATTGGTTTAAATATTTTATTTTTGGTGAGTTTAATTTTAAAACCCATCAAAAATCTCTTTCTTTTGCTCTACGTGGAGGTTAAGTGAAAACCACCATAGAAGCATTATTTTGTGCAAAGTGTTATTGTGAGTGTGTTGTTCTTTCATTTTTTGCACTTAATTTCATTTTTTGCACTTACTTTCATTTCAAGATGCCAAAAATTTAAATTTAAATTTTATATGGTGATATATTAACAATTTATAATTATTTTTATTGGAAACATTTGATGTAAGCTTCATTAGTTTTTAATGAGTTATGGGATGTTGTAAAGATTGAAAATCCTACATTGCCTATAGAATAGGCCAAACTTGATGTTTTTAATCTATGTGATTCTAAGGCCATAACTTTAATCAAGTGTTATTTTACTTGAGATACTTATATACATATTGAAAAATCTCCTCATAGTTACATTGCATGGAAAATTTTATATAATTTGTATGATAATAAACCTAAGCATAAAAAGATAGATATCTACATGTAGTTGTTTACTTTATCATTAGAGGAAGATGGGGATGTGGGAGAGTATATGTCTAAGTTAAATAATATTTAAAATGAGTACACTAAGGTTGGGTTTGTAAAACTATATGATGATCTCATAATTACTACTGCATTGAAAGGACTATCTGTGCTTATAAGAATTTTGTATAAATGTTGCATGTCTCTAAAAAGATCACAATCATCACTTTTGATAAATTGGTTGAGTTGATTATTCAACATGACCTCTCTCTACCCAATAAATATAATAAAACTAAGGAAGCCCATGTTTTAGAGTCTAATCCTAGTTCATCTTCTTTTGGACAACAAAATTATAGAGGGCATAGTTATAGAAGGGGTAAAAGTTATAGAGGAGGTAGATCTCAAAACAGAGGTAGAGGATATAATCATAACAATTATTCAAATCAAAAATATATCCATTCTCATTAAAATGAGATGAGTGATAGAGGACATGGTCACAACTCTTATAGAGGCAAAGGTCAAGGTAGATCAAACATTCAGTGTCATAGATGTGGGAAATTTGGTCACATTTCCTCTTAGTGTAGGATTTTTTTTGACAAAATTTAGAGGCCACAAAAAGTGACTAAGTCTAACTCTGCTCAATATATTGACCATTATTATGATGACTCTAGCAATTTTGCTCATGAATCTGCATTCACTTTTTTTAGGAACATTGCTTATATGGAATATGAGGCTAGAGATGAGCTCATAGATGTATGGTTTTTAGATACAGGAGCAACCAAACACATGACATCTAGGTGAGACTTATTTTATACTTTCAAATAATATTCTCTATCTCTAGTATCCTTGGTAGATAAGTCTATGCATACTCCATAAGCTCTTAGGTCAATTTGGATTCTCCTTCCTAATAGATCTATCTAATACTTGGAGAATGTTTGTTATGTTCTCATATTGAAAAAACATCTTCTTTCCTTCGTAACTATTTGCAAGAAAGGTTATCAAACTATGCTTGAAAATGGGCTCATTTATATAAATTCAGTGAAGGATGGATATAAAATCATGTATACGTGATATGAGGATGGAAACTTAGTTAGATTGCATTGTAAAGTGATTCCTTCCATAGTGGAAATTGTGGTAGTTGTTGATATAAGTACAAGTACTATGTCTATACAGTGATTATGGCATCTCTGCTATGGACATTTGAATGTTTACTTATTAATGGACTTGTAGAGATATGGTATAGTGAGTGGGTTTCCCCCTTTTCATAAAGATATTATTCTTTTTGAATCATGTGTTTTAGGAAAATATAATCAGGAAAAACCTCCTAAGAATTATTCATGGAGAGATAACAGATGTTTACATTTAGTTCATAGTGATGTATGTGACATGCAGAAGTCATCCATTAGAGGGTGTAGGTATTTTGTGTTTTTTTCGATGATTTTTATAAGATGACTTAGGTGTTTTTCATGAGAAATAAATCATAAGTTTTCACTAAGTTTGTTGATTGGGTACACTTAGTTGAAAAAGAAACAGGTTCACACTTGGCCACTCCTCATTCAGATAATGGTGGTGAGTATACTTCAAATGAGTTTTTATATTATTGCTAGGAATATGGAATTCATATAAAATATATTAATGCTTATACTCCATAAAAAAATAGAGTATCTGAATGGATGAATAGGACTTTAAAGGGCACACCATGAGCTATGTTGCACTATAAATAGCTTGATGATAAGTGTTAGGCTAAATCCATTGGTACTATAGTGTATTTTAGAAATAGGTGCCCTACAAATTCACTTTTGGGACAAACTCCATATGAGGCTTGGTATGGGTTTAAACCAAAAGTTAAACACTTGAAATTTTTTGGATGCCTTTGTTTCACTTTAGTTCCCACTGGACATAGAACTAAGTTCGAACCAAGAAGTTGAAAATGCATCTTTATTTGATATTTAGAAAATAAAAATGGGTATCATTTGCTTACACAAGATAAAGTAAAATTCATAGTGAGTAGGGATGTGGTATTTGATGAATTTGGTATTATGAACACTGCAAAGATTGATTCTCAATTTGATAGGTTAGACAAAAAGATTTTAAAACATGATAAGGGATTGAATAATGAGGCCAACTCTCATAGGTTATGGTATGAGATTAGTTTACCTTATATTTACTCTCCCTCTATTATTTCATAGGTTGATGACTTATAAAATGTTGAAAATTATCTAATTCTTCCTTTGAATGGTGCACATAATGAGAATTCTAGTGTTTCTAATCTGAAGAATTTAGATAAGTATCAAAAATGGGCTCAAAGTACTTTTTATAAATTGAAAGAAGATGAAATTGGTTTAAATATTCTTAGGATTTATTGTAAATAGATAAACTATGAAATGGTTGTTACTACTTCTTCCACTGATCCATCTACTTTTGAGGAAGCTTCTACTCAACAGGTTTAGCAATAGGCAATGAAAATTGAGTACGATGCAATACTTAAGAATAATACTTGGGTTTTGGTTAATCCTCCTCCACATGTTCAACCCATAATATTTAAATGGGCTTATATGACTAAGTATAAATTAGATGGATCCATTGATAAACATAAGGCAAGACTTATTTTGAAAGGTTATGCGCAACAAGAAGGTATTGACTATGAGGAAATGTTTGCACCAACTACTAAATAGCACACTATTTGTATGGTCTTTACCTTAGAAGCATAAATGGTTGGAAAGTATATTATATGGATGTTAAAAGTGCCTTTTTGAATGGTGATTTATAGGAAGAAGTATATATGAAACAATCCCAAGGTTTTGAGAAAGTGGGTGCATAGCACAAAGTATGTAAATTGATCAAAGTTCTCTATGGGCTCAAAGAAGCACCCAGGGATTGGTATGAAAAAATGGATTAATACTTGAAGACAATTGAATTTCAACATATTGGATCTAATGATACTCTCTATTTTGAGTGCAGGGTAAGAAATTTGTAATTTTTGTTCTTTATGTCAATGACTTATTTATCACAGGTAATGATGAAACCCATAATAATTATGTGAAGAAGGAATTAAAAGATGGGTTTGAGATGACATATCTTGGACTTATTCACTAGTACCTTGGCATAGAAGTAACTCAAAAAGAGCAATGTATTTTCATTTCACAAACTAAGTATATTTTTTACTTATTAAATAGGTTTGGCATGAATGATTTCAAGCCTACCCTTAATCCCATGGAAAGTAATTTAAAATTATCTAAGGATGATGGTAGTGCCCTTTTTTATGGCACCAAATATAGATAGTAAGAGGTTTGATATATTTGATGACTACCAAGCCTATTATATCATTTTTAGTTGAAATTTTATCTAGGTTTATTCATGAGCCTAGACAAATTCATTGGCATGTAGAAAAAAGAGTACTTTGTTACCTTGAGGGAACAAAAACATATGGCCTTGATTATCAGCGTAATAAGAACTTTAAAATTATTGGGTATTGTGATGCATATTTCAGTGGATGTATTGATGATAGAGTATCCACAACAAGATACACTATGCATATGGGTTTAGATACCATTGTTTGGTTTGTAAGAAGTAGGATATAGTGGAAAATTTAGCAATAGAATCTGAATACATTACAACATGCGATGTTTTTAGATAAATTATTTACTTACAACACATTTTTGAAGATTTTTAGATTTATCAGATTACTCCAAAATAGTTATACATTGATAATCAAAATGCAATCAAGATGTCTAAGAATCTAGTATTTCATGCCAAAATAAAACATATGGATGTCAAATATTATTATTTGAAAATGTTGGTGGTGAATAAAGCACTTGATCCAATATATTACCCAACTGTTGATTAGATAGTTGACATTTTCACAAACCCCTTGATATAATCAAATTTGAAAAATTTATAAAAATGCTTGGCATGCAAAGAGCTCACTTTGGATCATAGAGGGGTTTTTTAGGACTTATTATAAGTTTTAGTTTATATTTTTGGTAAGTTAAATTAAATAAATATAAATGGGGCATGCTTATTTTTATAAACATACCCCCATAATTAAATTAAGTTAGATTTATTTATATTTATGTTTGAGTTAATAATTAGAAGTACCTTTTGGATGGAATTCCTATGAGAGCTAGTTACTAAGTTGGTTGGTTTTACCAGCCATGGGTAAAACCTATAAATACATTTTTTTTATGTAAAAGGGTTAACGACATATTGGCACCCTTTTTATGTACTTGTTTTATATTGATTAATAAAATACTTGTAAACCCGTCTTAGTGGACACAAGATTTACCTTAGGTGATTTTTTTTGGTTAAATCAATTAGATTGCTATCACATGTGGTGATAGTGTCCATTTGGATGAACAATAAGCACAAAGGGCTAGGATTAGGAAATGAGGGTCTAAGACTGCTTTAGGGCTGACTAAGGATGCATATGGCCCACATAAAGGCTAGATAAGTGTGATAATATGTTCTAAGATAGGTCTATGACTAATCTATGGATAGGTAGTCTAAAGTAGAACTCTTAGTACTCAAATACCAATTTTGGTTGATTACATTTTCCCCTCTTTATTTTATAAATATAGCAAAGCAAAATGACTAGGATAAGGGAAAAAGAAGCATATCTAGACTAACCTACGAGGTGAAGCCCATGAAGTTGGGTCTAAGTATGTGAAGCTAGGTTTTAGTATGTGAAACATGCTCCAATGTGTGTCATGTAATTAAAATGTGCATAAATCAGTCCTTACTTAAGAGATACCAAAATTAAAAGACTAAATAAACTAAAGAAGTAAAACTGGGTAAAACTAGGTAAAGAAATAAGAGAGAGGAAAGGAACAAATACACCTCATTGGGTATGCAAATAAATGCATAAACCTAGTGATAACCTATGTGTATGCATGTATATAATGATCAATCGATGAATATCTTGGATTAAGCTAATAGATTGCTCAATCCTCATGTGTGAGTGGCTTAAGAACTCAAACCAATTTTGACTCCATCATCACCCACCCCAACTTGTTGAATCATGACCTATGAATAGCTTGGATTAGACTAATGGTGTGTCCAACTCTCTCATTTAGGTGGCTCAAAAATTCAAGTAGGATATGACTCCATGCTTTCCAACCCATGTTTAATATATGCATCAAAAACTGAACTGTATGAAGTAACTATAAATGTCTAATTGGGTATATATAACTGGGTATGTCAGCTTTGCGACCACTTAGGTACATTAGGAAGCTCTAGGCCACTTAGGAATACTAGCCACTGTAAATGTAATAAGGCATGAAATTGGTGTGCAACCTATAATATGATGTTGGATGTATATTGTGTAGAGAATGACATGGAATTTTTAATTATATCTAATCAACCAATGTGTAAGTGAGCATATGGAAATAATGTGCCATACACATGCCTCCAAATATGATATCTTAGTATGTGTATTCTAGATTGAGTTGTAATAATCTATATTTGGGTATCTAAACTGAATATTGGAATGGTCATTCCACACATGATGCCCACAATCTAAGAAAATCAACATAAATCTGAGTTAAACTAGTATGAATTTGAGTAAATCTAAGTATAACTGATAAATTTGTAACTAAACTTGCACAAACTTGTACTTTACCTACTATACTTTTCTAGCCAATCTAAGTTTTTCTAAAATTGTGTTTACTAGCCAGTAGCTCCATGTCTTGAGCAATAGTGCCATTATTTGAAATGTGGTGCTAGAGTCTTTTTGGTCTAATTTTTATGTAACTATTTTCTCTTTTTTTTACCTAACTCTAATTTTTCATAATCTGAGCTCGCATGATGAAAATGTACTACGAGTGAAATATAGGAGCTTGATATTTACAACAAAATCATTGGAATGCCCCATCTTTTGAGGAGATTTTTTAAGCCTATGTAAGAACTATCCTCAAAATAAAAATATCTAAAGAATGTGTTTTAGTCAGAGCATATATGATGACTGTGTAATAATCTAATATAATGTGCATATATAACATTAAAATTTAAGATAATCTGAGCATAAGTATGTAATGTAAGATGCATGTCATCTATAACATTCAAAAGGGTGTAGAGATAGATGTAATAAATGTATGTAACAATAAATCTGAGTAAAACTAGGTAGTTATTGGGGGGATGGGACATGATGTCCATCAAAGCACCCAACTAGAAAGGGGAGATACATGAGGTCCCTCATGGCATCAAAAAATAGATTTTGTAACAAGTAAATATAATTATCATGTACATGATGCATATAAATAAGTATACATACAAAACACATGAAGCATGCAAAGTAGGCCAAGGGGCCACAATAAAAGGGACATGGGCACATGTCACTAAATATGAGAAAAAAGACATAAAAGGACATGTTCAAATGTCCACATATGCAAGTAAAAATAAATTTTGCATAGAGCCACATAGAATAACATGCTCAAATATCTACATACACAATTAGGAAGGCACACACAGAGACATATGCACATGTCCAAAACATACATACTATGAATAGAAGTGGTGTAGAGCCAAAGAATAATGGCATATTTAAATTCCATTAAATAAAATAAGCATAGAGATACAATCAAGTCTAAACTAGGAAAGCTAGAAATGAAAGTAGGCATGAGTATGTAATATAAATATGTGTAAGATATAAAATGTACATATGTTAAATCTAAAGTAGTAATAGTCAGAAAAAAATTGAGTAAGTGTAGCATAATCAATATCAAGATATAACAATGCTAAATCTAGGATGTAGAGTATAGAGAAATAGAACTTGGGAATTTAATTTGTATAGGGTGTCCCCAAGTGGGTGAATGAGTCAAGTGAAGACCCATGTATCGATATATATGCACCCAATGAGTAGATAATAGCAATTCTAGATCGATGTATTGGACCTGAGTCCTATAATAATTTGCAATCACTCAACAAGAATAAGTGAAACATGTATGTATGATAAAACTAACTATACTAAAATAGCTAGCATATGTAGTGTCTATAAAATATAGGAAATGTAAACATAACAATGCATACAATCTAGAATTTTATGTTTTTTGAGTAAATATTTGAATGTTTTTATATTTTTTGGATATAAACTATGTATAAACAACATGAAAATTAACTATGTACAAGGAGAAAGAGAGAATTAAATTATGTACAAAAGGGAGGAATATTACTAACTAATGAGTCTTGTGGGAGACTCACTATCAATGTGGTATGTATCAAATAAAGGAACTATGATTGTGTGTGCTATGTGAAAGGGAAATGGTGGTCCCATAATCTTTTATATTGATTGATCTATATTTATCCTTGATTATGGCATGGTGTTATGAATCTGTGACACTGACTATGGTGTCTTATGAACTGTACGGGTCTTAGGGACCCATATGGTAGAAGTTTTAGGTGGCATAGGTACTCAATTCTAAGAACCTTAAGAATTTAATAATATTGATCTTGGTATAAAATGAGAAGAGGAATTCCCTCTAGAATCTATAACATATCTCTAATATACATATCTCTCTAATAATGGTCTCTGTGGGAGAGTATACGTATGTATCAATACTATAGGAATATACCTCACCTGCACTGGTGGATCAACTAAAATTTATGGTGTATCAATATAAATTATGCTCAAAATTATAACTAATAACTATGTTGTCATAGGTAAGTATGTTTTAACTAGTAATTTTGATGCAATTACTTGTGAAATAGGTAGAGGATACTCATATGGAAGACCCTCAACTGTGACCACTTAATTTGCATGTTTATATTTTATGCATGTGTGCACTATATATGGGATGGTTCATAGCTTCTATATCCATTCCCTATCCAATAAAATGTCAAATACACTTGTACTAGGTACTACTAAGAATCTATGTGGCCATATGTACTGGTCTAACCTATAGTGGAAGTACAATCTCCCTAATGGAGATTTGAACATGACAACAAATAATCATGTCTATAATGGATATATCATGTTCTAAATACCCCAAATGATATATAAGTGTGATAGTTCACATGTTAATTCTTGACCTATTGTCAACCATAACACTCTGGATAGGATGATAATCTATGTAGGCTTGTATAAAGAGTGCATATAAATTTGTTTCATTATCAATGATCTCCTACTCTAAAAAAGTGATGAGTGGTCTATCTAGAACTGTAATGTAGTACTTACCAATGATATTTTGTAATGGGTGTGCCTCTTTTGTAATAGTGTGATATGAAGTTGGTGTTGGATGTGCCTGATATGTTTGGAGAACACTTGAAGTACTCCCTACCTCATTCATTGTATAAATTGAAAATGGATTTGAGAATATATTTAATTCCTTAACTTAAATTTGTTGTACTTTTAGTTCCTCTATGGTTGTTCCCACATCAATAATGTTAGCCTCAATCAAATCTTGTATCTATGTTTCAGGCTAATGTATGTATTTTTTGTATGACCTTGTGTCTTGTGATACTCCCAGAATGCATTTAATCATAGTTGTTTGGAATAGGTCATGTTGTATCAACCTCTTTGATGTGAGGGAGAGATATGACATTACATTCTAATAATTATTTTAAAACACATGTTGGTTATTCTGGAAGGTTGGTGAAAACTCTACATGGAGGAGTTGATAAAATCAAATAAGGAGATTGCTCTGAAGATACATTAACTGTGGTTTTTTTATCACTCTTGTTTTTAGTGGACCTTACCTTATATGGAGGCTTACTAAAAATCTTAGCAATTAATTCTGATCCAATTGTATATTTTATTTTGCCTATTGATAGAAGCTTGACTTCTCTTTCTTTTACTATGTGGCACAAATTTGTGAATGTTAGAAAAATCTTAAACAAGATAACTTCGTGTATTATTGGTAAAAGATTATTTATGAATATGTCCTTAATTTCTTTATTTGCCATGGAGCTAGTCAATTTAGCTAATATAATCTTGTGTCATAAGATGTATTCTAAAATAGGATCATTTGACTTTTGTTTTAATTATGCAACTTGAGCATATGAGATCTTGTCATTGATTTTTATGGAGAGAAGTGTGCTAAAAATATATCTTCCAAAGGATTAATGCATTGATATACTACTCAATAGATTATACAACCACTGTAAAGCATAATATTTTAAACTATATGGGAATAACTTAGTGAGGAGATAATTATTAGACTCATAGTCCAAACATGTTGCATGAAAAACTTAGATATGATGCTCTGGGTCACCCTTTCCATCGTACAAGTAAGCTAAGGTGCCATGATTCTATATGGAAAAGGAGTTACTAATGTGTGGTGTGTCAAAGGTGTATGCAAAATAACATTAGAATAAAAGGCACGTGATGGCCTATTGGATCCCTTCTCAAGATGTAACACCTTATCCTATAAATTATAAACCTTATGCATAACGGATTGTAAATATGGAGTGGAGGAACTAGCCACAAGAATTATAGATATCACTGAAGGTTGTTGAGTTATAATTGTTGGTTGTGTGAGCTAAGTTAGCCCCACTATAGGTGTAATAGTGTTATTAGTTGGGGGAGTTAAATATTGACCATCATTTTACTTTTGAAGTTCTTTATGAATAATATTGATAAGGTCATCTTGCATATCCAAATGTTTGGACACAAAATATTGAAATCATTTCTTATCAGTTTCATCAAATTAGTTGTTGAATTTTGTAGTTGTAGTTTGGTAAGTAAGAAAATAAATTATAGTATATTTTGATCCTTTAAATAATTTTAATCTAAGAAAGATTACAAAAAATATATTGAAATAAATCTAAGATTTTAGAACTAATATCTAAGCTTATACATAAAAAAGATACAAACTCTAAGAGCATCTAAGGTTAGGGTTTGAGCAATGTTCGAAGTAGGTCAGGTTCACCAAATGTTTTAACCTTTTATAACTTAGTGAATGTATAACCTATGTTTGTTAAAGATATGAGTGGACTGAATCAGGAAAATAATATGCAATAAATACAACCACTCATTTGTTATAGAATTGACTAGCTTTGATTTTTCTCAAAATAGTAATAAATATTGCAAGTAAGAACTTAGCTAGAAAACAATTGAGACATGTGATATGGGTGATATAAATTGAGGTAGAAGCTATTTTGAGTGTCATAAACTAGATCCCAATGTTAAAACCCCTCCTAGATAGTAGTTCCACAATTGGACAATAGCACCATTATTAGAAATGTGGTGGTAGTGTCTTGATATTAATGGTAGTGTCCTCTATACAAGATTATCATGATCTCTACGTATACCCGCATCTTGATCTTTGGGGTCTATTCTTGGGTTCATGAGTCTAGAAACCTTGCATGTTTTCTATAATGACTAATTTAGTGAGTAAACCCTAATCCTCCATGTAGCTAGGGAATCTAGTTAGCATGAGTTTAAAAGTATGTTTGTTAGTAGGGTAGGCTAGACATCCTCAATAACTCATTGTGAAGAGAGTTGCCTACATACCAATACTCTGAGGAGGGATCAAGCCTAATGTAGTTATTTTGACCTAAGTTTTAGTGTAATTTTAAGTGATGTGAGTATGATAGTGCCTTGAATGTGCTTAACACTATAAATCTAGTTAATTTGAGCTTAGAGTTGTTATTTATGGTAGTATGCAAAAGTAGGGTAGAATAGAGATTGATAACCTTAAATCTGCAAAACTTATTTTGAGTTTGAATGTGTATTTTGCATTTGATTTCCATCTAGTGGTTAGAGGGATAAAATTCATGTATTTATACTATTATGTAGTTTTTTTTTTTGATAAAAAAATTCTAAGTCAACCCTAGGAAGTTCTAGTTTTGATAAGATATCCATTTTGGAAAAGATTGGGCAAAAGACATTACTTCCATTTTTGGGACACTAGCACCATGTGGCACTAGTGTCCTTATTATGGCACTAGTGTCCAACTGGCATAACACTAAGCATGAAGGGCCAAGAAGAGGAATTGAGGGTTTGGGAATACTCTAGGGTTTACTAGGGATGCCTTGGCCTATATGAAGGTTGGATAAGTGTGATAATAGGCTCCAAGATAGGTATAGGGTTAATATAAGGATATGTAGTCTCAAGTAGCACTCTTATCACTCAAATACCACTTTTGGATGATTATAGTAGGTAATTCTCATTATGTTATGAGGTTATATCAACCACCCTTTATTCTCACACTCTCATTATTTTGAAAACAACCTTTAATCCCATGCTCTCATCATTTTATGAGAAATTTAAGCCATACTCTCACCATTTTATGAGTTAACCCATTCTATATCTCATAATTCTCTATTGATTTGAGATGCTTAAAAAATCAAAAGCATCGAAATGTACTAAAAAAAATCCGACAAGCCTCCAATACTATGCCATTCAAATTATGTCTATACTACTTAGGATGTCAATCTCCTATTCGGCATGTATAACTAAAGATTTCACATGGGTCACATCATGACCATTTCCATTTTCCTATTTTATTTTATGATTTTATTCCCTCCCACATCCTAGGTGAACTACATCGATTTGATGTCTTCATAGACTATCTAAGTAGTGCTTAGATTCATGGGGCATCTTGAATCAGCTCGACTAGTTTTAATGATTGGTATCATTCACCATTTTCTTAGATCATTCATTCCTATAAGTTTTATCTCTCAATGATCTCATCATTTTATGAGTCATAAACCTCTCACCATTTTATGAGTCATTTATGCTCTCACCATTTTGCGAGATTATTCTCATTCTAAGCCTTATACTTAGTGAACACTATGAATCATCAACCTTTTTCATTTATGAACACTCATCTTTTGTCTTTTAGTGTGATTTTGGCCTAAACCACACTCTCATGGTTTCACAAATTCCTGTGCCTAAAATTCTCATAATTTCGACATTCAACCCCCTTTATTTTATGCTCTTGACATTTTGTGATCCCATTCCTAATGTCTTCTATGAATAATCTCTTTTACTTGTCATCAATTTTCTTTTATCCCACATTCTGAGAAAACTACATTTGGCCTAAAGTCAATATTTGAACTCATGTTCATGGGAATATGTAGCTAGTGTCCACTTTCTTAGTGCATTTAGATTTGTCTTATCCACCCTTTATTCTTCTATTCCCCTTTCATATGTTGTTTTTCCCTATAGCCTAGGAGCAACCTTTTACCAAGCATAACACTTCTATTACACATGCATGAATTGTGTCAATAAATAGTTAGTTCATTGTTTTTATATATTTTGTTTTTTTTTGCATTAAATTATTTTTTTATTTTATATGCCTTAGAGTATTTATTTGTTTCATATACCTTAGATTAACGTGTTTATTGGTTTTGTGTTCATTTTAAGTGTTTTGTGTTCATTTTAAGTGTTTTGTGTCTAAGGATAATTAGTTTACACTTGAGGCTTACTTACAACTTGGGCTTGAGTTATTTTCTTTTCAATTTAGATATTTTTTTTATGTGCCTCCCTTCCCCTTGGTTGTCATAGGATTATTACACTTTATTTATACTTGATTATTGATTAACCATATCTTGTACTTAAGTTATGAATATTTATATTCATCCTAAACTTAGTTTATTGCATTATATTTCCTTGGGATTTTATTTTTCATATCTTACACTTAAGTGGTCTATATTTTCATTTAAATTAGGTTTTCCATGCTTAGGATACACATTATTATTATAGTTATCTATAACTATGATGCACAATATCATAAACTAAAATTAAAATTAGGCCAAATGGAGTTATCAAATGATGTTATCAATAGTACTTCCCCTTATTCATATCAAACCTACCCAAACACCACCCAAATATATAGTAATTAAACTAAAAATGAATATTAATCACTACTAGTTATGGTGTGCATCTACGTACTAGCAGATAGCCCAAATTCATACCTATCCTCTGTGCCCATTCACCATTAAGCTATAATTATGGTTCATTACATGAGATCCCTTTGCTGATTTTCCATAATGGAAAAAATCATTTATACCTTCATTGATCACATCCACCCTATTGGGGTATAGTATAATTGTACCACACTTACATCTGCCCTATTGGGGTACCTTCACTGCACTAATGATTATAACTACCTTTCTAGAAAATCATTATTTTGACCCATCCACCCTATTAGGGCATATTAATTATGCCATTGATTATAACCACCTTTAGTAGAATCAATATTTCAACCCTCATTACCACTAGACCATGTCATTTTCTATTGTGGAAGGTTTATTTAATGACATTATTTACCACCTGATCCTTTGATGGGGCATTCAGGTCTTACCAACCAATTTCTAGGGCATTAACAAAGCATAAAAACTTTTTCATTATTTGAGAAGATGTTATTATGCCTATGTCTTATAATGCCTACTCAAACAAGGGAAAAAATTAGACTGGCAACATTCATGTCTAAAATGGACTATAGACTGATTTCTACTCACTATACAAATTAAGCTTAGAAATTATTAAACATCACAAATTCATTCACACATTAGACGTAAGTGGATATAATTTTGCTAAAACATTCATGTTTGGGGTATTGTCCTATATACAACAATAACCTCTAGTAGATTCATCCCCAATAAGGTTGCACCTAGCAAACTGACATTTTAGACTAATTAAATGGGGCAATTAATCAAATTCTTCAAACGACCAAAACCTTAAGTAGAATTAAATAAACAAGTAAATCAAATTAAATGCTTAGTTAAATAATCCATGTTGAGTTAGTTAATTTATGATTTCCAAAAATCTAAATTCAACAAATATCAAAAGAAATGAGGTCATGATGGCATCATCTTTAAAGTCAAGAATTGTAAAATGTCAACATAAATGCCTTACAAATTAGAAATGTTGAGCCATGCCTCCATAAATGCATAATTAAGGACATTATTTATTGTATTTGGACTCCCAAGGTTAGTCTAAACCTAATCACACTTAGGTTAGGGTTAGTTTGGAGCCTATAAATATAAGGTCTTACACTCGCTTCCAAAAAGCTCTTTTGTCTAAAGTTATTATACAAAATTTATAAGAGAGGCTTCATAGACCAATACTTGTCAAGGCCAAAATAATAGTGGATAAAACGGAGGTATTTATCATAAAGTAAGATTGTCAACGAAGACTCCAATTTGGACACAAGCCAAGTAAGCCAACTACCATCTCAACAAGCGATTCAGAGCTACAAAGAAGATGAAAGGGATTTATCTCTTATCCTTATAGTTATTTATCTTTTTATTATCAAGCTCACCTAGTATCTAGGCTTGGAAATGCTTTATCTCAATCTTATTTTTAGATGTTTTACTCTACTAACAAGTGATTAATGTGTCTTTCCCCTTGGATTCATATTGCATATAAAAATCTTCTTGCATGTTAGTCACAACATGGGAAACTCTAATAGCATGGGACTAATATTGTAGAGAAACCTCTAAATACAAATGGTTTTGTATCTACTATAATTCATAAAAGAAAACTTATTGATTAAAAGGAAAAGAAGGGGAAAAAAGTAAAAATGGTCAAACACTAAAGTGGATTGGATTGATTCATTATCTATGTAAACACAAAGCAATTTAATTACGTAAGAATATAAATTGAGAATAGTTTAATTTAATGAAGGTAAGGTGTGAGATCCAATCTAAGTATGGGAATGACATTAGACAAGTAAGATAGACGTAAAGGGTAGATAAATTACAACTTGTTTTAACCTTTTAGGACTTAGATGAATGTAAATCTTATGTTGTTAAAGGACTAAATATATAAAATCAAGGTAGAAATATAAAATAAATATATCCATTGATTTGTTATAGAATTGAATAAATTTGACCTTTATAAAAATAACAATAAATAATGTAAATGAGAACTTAGCTGGAAAATGAATGAGACAAATGATCTAGAGGTTGAAAATTGAGGCAAATATTAGTTTGAGTGTCACAAATGGGATCTAGGTGTTAAAACCCCTCTTGAATAAGAGCTTCTTAATTGGATAGTAGTGTCACGTAGCACTAGTGTCCCTATTTTTATAGTAGTGTTCTTTGTGTAGAACTATTTATAGATTTTAGGTGCACCTATGTCTGAGTCTGTGAAGCATGTTCTTATGTGCACGAGTTCTATAACCTTGTACATGACCTATTTTGAATGATTTTATGAGCAAAACCTAATCCTCTATGTTTCTAGGGCATCTGATTGATACAATAAGTGTGTTTGTTAATGGGGTAGGCTAGACATCCTCAATACCCCATTGTGATAAGAGTTGCCTACATACCAATACTCTGATTATGGATCAAGCCCAATGTAATTCTCCCTATCTAGTTTTGGTGAAAATAAAAGTGAAGCTAGTATGATTGTAGACATGAGTACTTTGAATGTGCTTGAGACTAGATTTTTAAGTAATCTGAGCTTTGAAATATTATAGATGGTTGTATGTAAAATTAAGGTAGAATAGGGATTGATAACCTTAATTGTGTACAACTTATCCTGATTTTGTATGTGTAATTTACATATGAGTTCTATCTAGTGGTTAGAGGGAAAAAATTCATGTATATATATTATTTTGGTACTTGTGCAGGTGTTAAAAGAAGACTAAGAAGACCCTAGGTGGTGTAAAATTTGAAAATATATCCATTTGTGAAAAAAAGAGAGAAAGGATAGTAGTACTAAAATTGGGACACTAGCACCATGTGAAACTACTATCCCTATTATGGTACTAGTGTCTAGGTAGAAGAACCTAAGGCATAAAGGGCCAGGATGTAATAATGAGTGTAACAACCCCACTGGGTACTAACTAAAAAAATTAAAAGTATTTTTTTAAACACATAAACCATAAATAGATTTCAACATAAGAATCTAAGAAGTGATCATACTAAATACTCTAAGTGTGATAATTGTAAATAAGAATGTAACATCTAACATTCACCAATTATAATCAATATAATATAAAGTAACATCTAATATAATGTTAGAAAGTAATCACAAATATCCAACCACTATTGGTACAATGCATAGCCACTATTGTCAATCCACATTAAATAGGCAATTACCATTTTACAAGTTAATGTTTCCAATGATTAATGCACTATAAATAAAGTAAAAAAATAATATATAAGGCTCTCCAAATCATGAGTTCATGATCTCTCCAATATTTGTGGCAATCTCAAGAGTCAACTCAAAATAAGTACTGTTGTGGGGAGGAAAATCATTATTCAAGTGCTTTTTCACACCAATCATAGACTAATGATCCCCCACACTAATCCCATTAGGGATTGGCTCTCCCTTCACCAATGAGTAGATAGTGATAGCATGAGAATCTAGAGAAATAAGCAAGTACTCATGTGTTATATGATTTCTAAAACTAAACATGAAGTATATCATATAAAAATTGTTATATTAAAAGATATCGCACAAACATGCAAAGCATACTCATGAAATGATAATGTCATACTAAACATAATTTAACCCTAAAATTCATTCAATTTACGTCCTACTGACACTCATATCACATAACATGCTAAACATAAGAGTAATCAAATTATACATTTATTTCATAAAATATATGAATGAATCTTACATTAGTATCTCTCCTAAACTAGGAATAATGACTATAGTTTATACCACAAGAATAAAATACACATTTAAATGCAGATTCCAAACACCACAATAAGTTTCCAAACATACTACACTCCATAAGAACCCATATTACCATAGTCTAATATTCTAAGACATAACTACAAGTTTTCAAAATTAATCATATAAAGTAGTCTTAAATACATAGAAACATAAGCTTCTATTTGAAACTAAATATAGCAAAAAATCACAATTTCCATGAAACAAGTAATATTTTATCAAAGAATTTATTACACACTCAAAGGTTATATGAACACATACATAATGCCCTACTAACTATCACAAAATATGTTGGTCATAGTACTAACCAACATGTATATATTTAATCAGTCAAATGTAAATGTGAGTCTAGACATAATAATTATAGTATGCATCATCAGGGTATAACATATATTTATACTATAGTACTCTATGACATTCCATAATATCATAGTTCACAACTACATATTTACACATAACCAAACTTACGATTCAAGAATCAAAAATATCATAAACTTAAAAGATAGGCAAACAAGTAAAGCTTATACCAATCGAGTATATTTTAGGCTTAGACTACATAATCTACACTCTATAAGTAGATACAAGTATATAACACAAGCAGTAATAACATAGTATACCAGTTTTATGTACACACCACTTGATTACAAGTAGTTAGTCAAAATAATAGCAAATAATTAGACAACTCATAAACCCATTTTAAATTTTTTCTCTTAAACACTTATTTCTATTTCTAGGAGACTATTTTAACATGGTTATAATTTTGGTCCTTTAGATAATTTATGACTCATTATAACCATATTTTAACTATATGTATAATCCATATATACGAGTAATTGTGCATCATAACATGCACCATATGTAAGTACTTAAATAACATGTAAATACAATACTAATGTTCATTTATTTTTCTTATCAAGATCTCCTTATGATTAATACTTAGAACTTTCATTCTCACAAAATATAAAAAATGAGGCACAACAAGAGAATTTTGCCATGAAGTCCTAATTTCATGTCTTCTTTATACTTTTAAGTCATAAATTAAGTTTAAAAACTATGTTTTCAAAATACAGCTAGTGTTTTAGTCTTCCAAAGTCTAGGCTTAGTTATAATAATCACTATATTAATAGATTCACATTAAATAACTCCAGTATCTACTACATAGGTATTTTTATTGATTTAATTTAATAAGAAAGTTCTAAATAAACGTAATATACATGACTTCTTTAACAATCTTAAGAAATCATAATACACATCATGAACACCCCTCATGAGAGTTACATTGAATCTTGTTTATTTTATTTTCTCCAAGTATCAATATATATAAGAGACAGGTTATACAATATCATACAAATCCTCCCATGGCCAAAATATATTCTTATAGTTTGATTTAACATTTTAATCCGTACCAAACATATTTCATTTGATATATATTATAATTATATATCCTTCATATTTCTTCATCATATATTTATTCATATCATTCTTACTATATTACAAAATAGTTGATTACATTTTTCATATGCCAATTCCATGCGCATTCTTCATTTTATAAAAAAGTTTCCTAAATCTAATAAAATTGACATTTTACCCTCTGGACAAAACATGTCCCCCTTTTGAATGTCATTCAACGGCTAGAAATACAAAAGCCATATGGATTAACACTTGCATAGACATTGGAATTGTCCTTTTCCCATAGGAAACCTAGGAAGCTCAAATAATGAGCCGATGAAGGTAAGATTTAAATAAAGATGTGACATATTGATTTAAAATTTTACTTATTTATTAATATGTATATGTTCAATACTAGTTATAATATCCACTATCAGTGACTTGACTCAAGAAGTCATTTTTAGAATAATAAAATAATAAGCCTTGCCTTCCTTTTTGTAGTGTAAAAAAATTACAGATTATTCAATTTAATTTTAAGACAAATCACCCCATCACCAATTTAGTCACTATAATTAAATATTTTTAGTTTATTTATTTTTCCTCGAAATGGACTGATATACTTGTGCACATCTCAGGCACAATTTAAATCGTTGTTTTTAAATCTCTAGGTTCAAATTATTGATTTTATATTCAAAAATAAATTAATAAGTATGCTGAATTTAGTTAGTTGATTTAGTATGAATACTGGTGCAATTTGTCACCTCACAGAATGAACTTGCAACGTCCTCCATGTCACCTAGAAATCACTAAACTCCTTGGGTAGTGGTTTGATTGGTTTATTGCTATATATATGCATTTTATTCTAGCTATAGTTATTTTGTATATATATATACTTATACTTCAATTATATTAAAATATGGAGAAACTAGAGGAGATTTATAGATGACTTATAGAGTATAAGGAAAGAAGGTGAGGAAAATGCAATGTCATCAGTGATTTATAAAAAGCACACTTACAGTTTAGACTCAGTTGATTCAGTAATAGCACACTCATATACATGCACTATAAATTGGGCATATGTACATACCTAAATGGTGTATAAATCTCTCTTATTTAATTAATTACACAATCCAATTAGTGGATAGAATTTTAATGATTTGCCTACTTGGCAGACTGTGGTTGAGATCTTCTCGATTTAGCTTCTCCCCAAAGTCTCCTCCAACACCTTTTCACTATCTATCTTCTCTATAAAATTACCTCTACTGCCTTATAATTTTAATTTGTTTCCCTTTCATTTTAAATCATTTCCCTTCCATGTTAAATCGTTGCCCTTCCATTTTAATTTTGTTGCACTAAGATTTTAAATTGTTGCACACTCTTGTCAAGTCATTGCATATTATTTTCTTTTATCATGCATTTTTATAAATAAATTTAGTTTAAAATCTATTTCCATAGCTTTACTTGAGATTTCATTAATTCTATTAACATGCATAGATCACCGCTTAACCATTTTAGTTTTAAAAATCTCAATTTGAGTTTTATTTATATCATTTATGCATGTTCTGAGTTGTTCATTAAGTCCACCTAAATTATAAGAAAATGATGATTTTATATTTTCCATACTCAATGTTACTCATTTATTTAGTTCTTTAAGTTAGTATTATTATAATTAAATTTTCTTAATTTAAATATAATGGTTAGTTATCTCTATAAAAGATAGAACAAATCAATTAATAATTCAATTATTTCAAGATAACTATTTTAACTAAATATGAGTGTATAAGGACTATTTATATCCATCATTATTCAATCATAGACTTATACTTATTTATGCTTTGACTATTTCATATACCTAGAGACATTAAATAAAGATAATGATATTTATCGAATATCATTTAAACCCAATCACCGTGTTTAGATAATCCTGCTTAAAATTTGACAACATGATCAAAAAATAACATTTGTATGATTAAATTTATGCACTATCATCATACTTGAGATCACATAATCAAATCACCATAAGCATCAACCAAAAATATTATCATGGCATAAGTATATAAGCACTCACTATGTAAATTAAACAAAAGAGTTAAACAAGTTATTCTACTCTAGTATGTGTGTTGAGTTACTAGCAATTCTTCTGTCATCCCCCAATCATCCCATATATGTCATCCTTTCTGATGATGTTCTCCCTCCATCATGCTCTAAGAGAAGGATCAATCCTACATCTACCTTATGACAAGTAGGTAACTAGTCTGAGTCATCATATATATTAACTAATGATGTATAACTAATAAATATACATATATAATGTATATAAATAAGAAAGTAAAAGTATCACATCATGTAAACTAATCATCATATCACTATCTTATTATTCTATGTCATAAAGCTCAAATCAAAATAATAATAATTAAATGATAACCACATATTCCACAGATTTAAAAGTTATAAAATTTAGGGTGAAATCAGGTTGTAACATTTTTTCCCCCTAAAATTAGTTATCATCCTAATCACACTTATTCAAACACTAGCTCAGAATAACAAACATAGTTTAATAGAATAATAACATAGTATATATTATCAAATCATGCAAACAAATGTAGAAATAACTCATAGTACTCATCATAATTTTTTCAAGTAACATTATCTTTAAAGTATTGGACCCACAAAACCCTACACTATGACATGTCTCTATCATGCAAATAAAGTTTACAAGTCTTAATTACTCTGATTAGTTCTATCATGACCATCCTAGGATCCAAAACTTTGATGAAAATTTTACTCACTTCCCAAAAAACACATGAGATCATGACAAAATCAAAAAAAAAATGGTCAAGAAGAGTTCCACAAAACCTTCTAGCCCCTTTGCACATCTCTCCAACCTAGAGAGTGTTTTTCTTATCTTGAAGAAAAATATTTGAGGAACCTGACAAGAATAATGTGTATAAATTAATACTATCACTACTCCATGTATATTCAGATAAGTATAACATGTCAATACTATCACTACTCCATGGAGCTCCTAACAAGTATGACGATGAATAGGAATTGGAAATGGTAAATTTTTTATGTATAAAAAATTATGGAATAACCATCCACAATATACATATGTATGGCCATACTAACTTTAACAAGTCCATCTATCAAATCCTAGATTCAGAAAGTATGTCTGTCAGATCCAAACTCAGTAACTACCAAGTTAATGTGAGGCTAAGTAGGATCTGCTCCTATCGCTTAGAACTCACATTTTTAATTCATCACTCTTCCATTAGGTCTCTATGACTTAATGATCTCCAAAATGTGTACAAGATTAAATGAATCATAATTCTACACTAATACATCATAAAAAGCAATACTATATGCTAAATAATTCTAGATGTACCAACATATATACAAGAAAAATCATACAATCATTTCACAATTATATTAAGTCACCACTAGCCAAACATAACTAGTATCATATTTCACAACTTAACCTATAGTGTTATATAAATACTTAAGAGATAATAAAGTTAAAGTTAACATATCATACTAAATTCAAGGATCACACTGTCCTTACAACCTTTAAAAAAAAGGTGAGACAATGTCTCGACTAACACACAACAAGTTAAAGTTTATCTTAACCCTTAGATTGATAATATGTTTAGTGCATCCTATACCTTACTTCTGTAAAAAGGTACATAAATAACTCTTCAAAACAATATGTTTCAAAATAATAATAATAATAATAATAATAATAATAATAATAATAATAATAATAATAATAATAATAATAATATATTATTAGTCTAAACAAAGAATATAATATAGTAATAATTATAAACAACTAGAATTAATATAAATTCAAGGTTCACCATTCCTCGTGGTCAACTATACAAGTTAGATAAAGTATTGACTCTAAAAATTCATAAGTGAAAAGTAGATAACTAACATGTCAAAAACAAAACTCTTACATACCCTCACATGGTAAAAGTAAACACTACAGCCCAAGTTGCCAAATCATTATTGACTTACCAACTTGTAAGTGTAGTATCATAACCTACTTCCACAACCAGAATGAAAATAATAATCTATATAAATAAACTCCTAACACAAAGAAATTCTTAACCAAGACATCTACATTCAACTACAATAAAATTTCCACTGCACTAGGTGGTATCAAACTAAAGATGGTCTTATAAAATTTTCCACTTGTAGGATTTGTATATATAAGACACAAAACTAAAACATAAATACTTAAGTGAGAAGCACTCCGTGCTTTGAAAAATACTCACAAAAAATAACATAAATGGTGAAGGTGATTCGATTACCAAGAAAGATGTAATCAAACTTTGAAGTGTTAGATCTAAAAGATTAAGAATATGGTAGGGAACTCTTGTTCATAACTCATGAACTATGCTATGAAATTACCTGCCCAAACACCTTATATAACCATCATGAATGAGACACCTAATAAATCATCCCTTTGACAACTCTAAGTGGGTACGAATGCTCCTAAGGGTACACACTCAATATACCACATACACATTCACAATTCTCCTTTCTGATAAATAAAAAGATACAAAAATACTAATAGACTCATTAGGTCCTACAGTTCGAGCCTCAACTTTGATACCACATGTAACAACTATGTTGGGTGCTAACTGGAAACACATAAAAAAAATTTAAAAACACATAAACCACAAATAAATTTTACCATGAGAATCTAAGAAGTGATCATACTAAATACTCTAAGTGTGATAATTGTCAATAAGTATGTAACATCTAACAGTCACTGATCACAATCAATATATGAAAATGCATCTTAATACAATGTTAGAAAGTAATCACAAATATCCAACCATTGTTGGTACAATACATAGCCATTGTTGTTAATCCACATTAAATAGGTAATTATCATTTTATAAGATAATATTTTCAATAATCAATACAATATAAATAAAGTACAAAAATAAGATACAAGACTTTTCAAAGCATGAATTCTTGATCTCTCTAATATTTGTGTCAATCTCAAGAGTCATCTCAAAAGTAGTATTGTTATGGGGAGGGAGAGTATCATCTACGTGATTTTTCATCCCAATCATAGACTAAAAATCTCCCACACTAATCCCATCAGGGAATGGCCCTCCCTTCATGGATGAGTAGATAGTGATGGCATGAGAATCTAGAGAAATAAGCAAGTACCCATGTTTTGTATGATTTCTAAAACTAAACATGCAGTGTATCATAGAAAATCCACTCTATTGCAAGATATCACACAAACATGAAAATCATACTCATGAAATGATAATATCTCACTAAACATAATTTAACCCCAATATTTATTCAATTTACATCCTACTAGCACTCATATCACATAACATAATAAACATAGGAGTATTCAAAGCATACATTTATTCTGTCAAACGCATGAATGAATCTTTCATTAATATCTCTACCAAACTAGGAATAATGACTATAGTTTATACCACCTATGTAAAATGCATATTTAACTATAGATTTAAAACACCACAATAAGTTTCCAAATATACTACACCCCATGATAACCCAAATTACCACAGTCTAGTATTCTAAGACAACTACAAGTTTTTCAAAATTAGTCATATAAAGTAGTCTTAAATACATGGAAACATAAGGTTCTATTTCAGCAATTAGATATAACAAAGTAAATCATAATTTCTACAAAATAAATAATATTCTATCCAAGCATTCATTACACACTCAAAGTTTATATGCATGCATACATAATGCCTTACTAACTATCACAAAACGTGTTGCTCATAGTAATAACCAACATGCATACATTTAATCAATCAAACGTAAATGTGAGTCTAGACATAATAATTACAGTATACACCATTCGGGTATAACATACATTTATACTGCATTACTCTATGACATCTCATAATATCATAGTTCACAACTACATATTTACACATAACTAAACTTATGATTCAACAATAAAAAGTCTCATAAACCTAAAAGATAGGAAAATAAGTACAGTTTATAATAACTAGATATATCTTAGGCTTAGACTACATAATATACACTTTGTAAGTAGATACAAGTATATAACACAAGTAGTAATAACACAGTCTACTAGTTTTATGTACAAACCACTTACTTACAAGCAGTCAGTCAAAATAATAGTAAATAATCAAACAACTCATAAACCCGTTTTAATTTTTTTCTCTTAAACACTTCCTTTTGTTTCTAGGAGATTGTTTTAACATGGTTATAATTTTGGTCCCTCAGATAAATTATGACTCATTCTAACCAAATATTAACTATATATATAATTTTTATACGTGAGTACTTGTACATCATAACATGCACCATATGTAAGTACTCAAATAACATGTAAATACAATACCAATGTTTATTTATTTTTCTTATCAAGATCTCCTTATGATTAATACTTAGAATTTCCATTCTCATGAAATATAAACAACCAGTCACAATAGCAAGAGGTGTTTATCATGAAGTCCTAATTTCATGTCTTCTTTCCACTTTTAAGTCATAAAATAAGTTTAGAAACTGTGTTCTCAAAATACGACGGGTGTCCTGGTCTCCTGAAGTCTAGGCTTGGTTATAATGATCACTATATTGATACATTCACACTAAAGATATCCAGTATCTACTACATAGGCATTTTTACTGATTTAATTTAATAAGAAAGTTTTGAATAAATGTAATATGCATGATTTATTTAATAATCTTAAGAAATCATAATACACATCATAAACACCCCTCATGAAGAGTTACATTTACTTTTGTTTATTTTATTTTCTCTAAGTATTAATATATAAAAGAGACAGGTTATACAATATCATACAAATCCTCCCATGACCAAAATATATTACTATAGTTTGATTTGACATCTTAATCTGTACTAAAACATATTTCATTTAATATATATTATAATTATATATCCTTCATATTTATTCATATGATTCTTACTATATTACAAAATAGTCAATTACATTTTTCATATGCCAATTCCATGCACATCCGTAATTTTATAAAAAGGTATCTTAATTTGATAAAATTGATGTCTTACCCTCTAGACAAAACACATCCCCCTTTTGAATGTCATTCAATGGTCAAAAATACAAAAGTCGTATGGGTTAATACCTGTATCGACATTGGAATTGTCCTTTTCCCATGAGAAACATAGGAAGCTCAACTAATGAGCCAATGGAGGTAAGATTTAAATAAAGCCACGACATATTGATTTAAAATTTTACTTATTTATTAATACGTATATGTTCAATCTTAGTTATAATATCCACTAGTAGTGACTTGGCTCAAGAAGTCATTTTTAGAATAATAAAAGAATAATCCTTGCCTTCCTTTCTGCAACATACAAAAATTATAGATCATTCAAGTTAAGTTTAAGACAAATCACCCAATCGCCAACTTAGTCACTATAATTAAATCTTTTTAGTTTATTTATTTTTCCTCGGAATGGACCAATATGCTCATGCACATCTCAGGAATAATTTAAATCATTATTTTTAAATTGTTGGGTTTAAATTATTGATTTTATATTTAATAATAAATTAATAAGTATGTCATATTTGGTTATTTTATTTATTATGAATAATGACGCGATTTGTCACCTCAAAGATTGAACTTGTAACTTTCTCCATGTCACCCAGTAGCTCGTTAAGCTCGTTGGATAGTGGTTTGACTAGTCTATTACTATATATGTGCATTTTATTCTAGCTACATATGTTCCACACACACACACTTCAATTATAATAAAATATGGAATGATTAGAGGAGATTTATAGGTGACTTATAGAGTATAGGGAGAGAAGATGAAGAAAAGGCGATAGCATCAATGATTCATAAAAAGCACACTTACAGTTTTGACTTAGTTAATCCACGAATAGCACACTCGTATACATGCATTGAAAATTGGGTATATGTACATACCTAAATGGTGTATAAATATCTCTTATTTAATTAATTACACAGTCTAATTAATAAATAAAATTTTAATGATTTGCTTATCTGGCAGACTATGGTTGTGATCTTCTTGGTTTAGCTTCTCCCCAAAGTCTCCTCCAACACCTCCTCATTATATATATACAGGTGTGTGTGTGTGTGTGTGTAAAATTGCCTTTGTTGCCTTTTGTAATTTATTGCCCTTTCATTTTAAATTGATGCCCTACCATTTTAAATCTTTGCCCTTCCATTTTAATTTTGTTGCACTAATATTTTAAATCGTTGCACACTCCTGTCAAGTCACTGTATATTATTTTCTTTTATCATGCAAAATTCAATTTTCTAAATTATTTTAGTTTAAAATCTATTTCCATAGCTTTACTTGATCTTTCATTAATTATATTAACATGCATAGATCGTCACTTAACCATTTCAATTTTAAAAAACACAATTTGAGTTTTATTTATGTCATAACTTATGCATGTTTTGAGTTGTTCACTAAATCCACCTAAGTTATAATAAAATGGTGATTTTATATTTTTCATATTCAATGTTACTCATGCATTTAATTCTTTAAGTTAGTATTGTTATTATAATTAAAATTTCTTAATTTAAATATAACAGTTAATTATCTCTATAAAAGATAGAACAAATCAATTAATAATTCAATTATTTCAAGATAGTTATTTTAATTAAATACGAGTGTATAAGGACTATTTATATATATCATTATTTAATCATGGACTTATACTTATGCCTTGACTATTTTGTATATGTAGAGACATTAAATCAAGATAATGATATTTACCAAATATCATTTAAACCCAGACACTGTGTTTAGACAATCCTGCTTAAAAATTGACAACATGATCATAAAATGACATTTGTATGAGTAAATATATGAACTACCAACATACTTGAGATCACATAATCAAATCGCCATAAGCATCAACCAAAAATATGATCATAGTATAAGTATATAAGTTCCCACTATCTAAATTGAACAAAAGAGTTAAACAAGTTATTCTATTATGGTGTGTGTGTTGGGTTCCTTGCATTTCCTCTATCTTCCCCCAATCATCTCATTTATGCCATTCTCTCTGATGATGCTCTTCATTTTTCATGCTCTAAAGGAAGGATCAATCCTACATCCACCTCGTGACAAATAGGTAGTTAGTCTGAGTCATCATATATATCAACTAATGATGTATAACTAATAAATATACATCCACAATGTATATAAATAAGAAAGTAAAACTGTCACATCATGTAAACTAATCAACATCTCACTATTATATAACTAGTATATGTCATAAATCTCAAATCAAAGCAATAATAATCAAATGATATCCACACAATCCATGGATTCAAAGGTTATAAAAGTTAGGGTGAAATTGAGATGTAACAATGAAAATATATGACTACTTTAGGGATTACTAGGGATGCTTGTGACCCACACAGAAGATGGATAAGTGTGAAAATAGAATCTAAGATATGTCTAGGGCTAAGTTAGGGATAGGTGGTCTCAATTAGCACTCTTAGCACTCAAGTGTCATTTTTAGGTGATTACACAATTATAAGAGCTTCCATCAATTGCAAGAATGATCACAAAAATAGCTTTTATTTTCATTAAAAGGAATCCAAATAATTTTTACATGAAAATAGCAAAGGTTTAGAAATTGTATTGCAAGAAGACAAGGAATTAATTTATCTAAGGAATCAATATTTTTATAGAGTTATGTATTAAAATTTATAGAAGAGAATAAAGAGGAAGAAATTAAATATTCTCAACTACCAAGTATGAAAGTAGAGAATATTGCCAACTTTTAGACCTTTTCTTCCAACATTTCAATCATTTACCTATAGATATGGTGGATTCCATATTGATTTTGGAGTACACATCTTCTATTAATTACTCAACAAGGCCTCTTTTAATTAAGATTAGATCCACCTATGTACATGATTGGTTTGAATATGGTTTCCCAAGCCATTCTGAGGATTCTCAAACCCAAGACCTAACTGCTCCTTTGAAAACTATGACTTTATTATCCTCATGGAATTACTCTTAACACATATTTTGTAAGGGAGGATGAATCTAGGTAAATCCTTTTATAGAGGTTTTATCCATAGATCTAAGCTTTATTAAATTTATTCGCAATCATCTTTTTCATGCAAGGTTAATTTCTCAACTTCTCTTAGCTCTTTTTGTCACTTTATAAGTTATTTACTTTCATGATTGAACAATTTGAGATTAACATTAGGAACTTCAATCTGACAGTGTGAGTTAGTTTTTCCTATTTATGCCATCATGTTATTGATATTGGTCTATATTTCTTGGTGACTTTTAGGGGCTATTTCAATTAGAAGTGATCCAAACCCAACATTCATTAGACTATGGAGTTCTCATGGCTTCCCGTACCTCTTTTCATTCTTTTTCTATTTGTCACTTTATGACTTCAAGCATCCTATGGAACTTTCTCATTTAAATGGTCTCTTCATAGGAGAAGCCATGTAGGTTGTTGATTGTTTGATTTATGTGAGACTCTAGCCTCGCCAATGAATTGACAATGTGATCAAAATATTGATATGTAGGTTTTTTAGGCCTTCTATTAAAGGGTGACTCATCATTCTTTATTCTAACATCTTGGTGAAATGATCGACCTACAACATTTTATTTTTATTATCAAATAGAAAGGGTGTCCCTTGTACAAGTTGATCAATGTGTTCTCTCATGTCAACTATTTTTATTTTAAGAAAGCCCAACTGAAACTTGCAACATTATATTATTTTATTAATTGTGAGAGCATCAATTGATTTCTTAGTTACATTTGTTCTATCCTTGATGCCTTGTTTTAACAACTAGTCTCTTGGCATTGTATTGAGGTTGGCCTTGAATGTTTTAGCCTCTATGAGCCATGGGTTGATAGATTGAAGGGCCTTTTCCACATCTTTATACACTTCATGGCTTTGAGCGATAACCACCAATAAATTTCAAGGCATGGAAAAGACTTGAAGTAGCTTGGGTTGTGTTATCCCAATAGGCCTTGGACAATTCTTTGATAAGCTTTAAAACATCCATTTTTTCCTTTTTTTCCTAGAGCACTTACTTCAACTGATCAATTTTTTTATGCATCTCAACATTCTCCTTTGATATCTCAATATTTTTATCTTGTTCCTTTGTGAGCTAAAATGTGTCCACCTTTTTGGATAGATGAGTGTTCAGCACTTTTTTTTCACCTACCAACCCCTTGATCATAATATTGGCATGCTTCAAATTCTAAATGAGATTTATGATAGCATGCTTCTTTTTAATCTACTATCAACACACAAGTAGTTGGAAAGCATCATGTGTGAGTGCTCCTAAAAATTTTCAACCTTATATATTACTTGGGCACATGAGTAATGCACTACCATTGTAACTTTTTGATAGTCAAAAGGGAACATGACCTTTTCAAATTTAATTGTTGTAGATACCATCTGGTGATAGTACATTCTTTGCTTGTGAGGACATGTTTAGTCATGAGCCTTGTAGTTGTATCTTGAGTAGATCACTTAGTTATTTCATGTCATAGTATTATAGAGCTTGCAAGGCCAATTCGGTCTAGAAAAATCAATAGGCAAATGAGGACCCTTCTTGTTAAACTATACTAACATCGTGATTGGCTAAATGACAGGGGTTGGATAGAATAGGAATAAAAAAGTGGGTAAAGGAGAAAAAAGTGAAACTAAAGGAATGGAATGATGTTGTAGGTAACACCATTCTGGTTGATTTAGTTCCAAATGCCAATGGCTATGAAATGGAATGGTAGAAAAGGTGAAATGGTTGGAGATGTAATGGACATGGTGGTGGTGAATGTGGGGATGGAAATGCTAATCTAATATGAAGTGGATAAACAAGCAATTGATGAAGATGCAACCATTACAATGGAAAAAGGGACATCTAGGATACTTGTAAGAGTAGGAACAATGGTGTTCAATGGTGCAAGAAAAATCAGAACAAAAGTAGTTATGCTTGTTATAAGAGGGGTGGCAACATGAGTATAAGTGGCTATAATTGCCCAAATATGAGCAAGAGGAAATAAAGTTACCAATGATTAACCTATGTTGTGGTTGAAACATATTTGGCAACAATCGTACCTTCTTTTGTAGTTTTGCCTAGGCCTTATGTGCAAAATTTAACCTTTTTATTGCTTTGGGGCTTACCCTTGCTTGCCTTTCTTTTCTTACTCAGGGTAGAATTCATAGTAGCCAGTGTTTGTTCCTTCTCACTTGAACTTATCTACTAAGTATTAATCTAACTAAAGCATTCAACAATAGATAATTGTATCTCTCAAACATTTAATTGAATAATTTTGGGTTGAAAAAGAAGTCTTAGGTTGCTTCATTGACTTCAAAAAATCATTTGACACATTTCCTAGAAGCAAGTTGTGTTACAAAATGGAAAAACTTGGAGTTCCAAAAGAATACATGGCAACAATCCATATGCTCTATGAGCAAGGTATAGCCAAAACCAAGACATAGAATTATCAAGATACTTTATTAGCAACATATGGGTTAAATGGTGATGCCCACTATCATTCACTATATTTAGCCTCTATATTGACAAACTAGAAGAATAGAAAATCAGGATGTTGGCATAAACACTGCTTGGAAGTCTTAGAACTCTTTTGTAAAGAGGTTGAGATGTAAGTCAACACTAGCAAAACTAATATTTTGATCTTGTCACATCAGAAGGATATGAAGCATATAAGCTTCATAGTTAAAGGAAATCCACTTGAGATAGTTTCATATTATAAATACTTGGGACTTGATTTGACTAACAAGCTCAACTGGGAAACATTTATAATTAAGCAAATCCAAGGAGAATGGAGAGTGGTATGCTCTATTCGAAATAGGTACAAAGACATTTATTTTTGGGATTAGAAGATCACCACGATCTTATTTTGTATCCTAATTGTGCTCTATGGATGTGAAGCTTGGCCCATTGGAACGTCAGATCTAAAGTGAAGACAAATTAAGATAATTCAAAAACATTTACTCATGAGCAACTTCAAGATTAAAACTCCAAACCCATAGGAGATCCTCTTAGTTGAAACATGTACTTTTTTTATAGAAGCAACAACTATGATACATCTCATAGGCTATATAAATAAAATATAGATAATATGGAGGAAGATAGGTGGCTAAAGGAAATAATGAGAGAAGAGCCAAAAAAAAGAAATGAATAAAACAAAACAAACTATGGATAAATAAGTGGGGCATCAACGTACAGGAATGCCCAATTGTCAATCCATATATTAGATATTATGTGACGAAAAATGTTAAACTAAGCATATTGACAAAGCAACTCGAAAGGAAAAAATGATACCACATGATTCAGCTTAACCCTACTTACAAGCATAACCAGAAAACCCACATGAGAGCAAAAATATAATGGAAAATGATGATGTTCATAGCCCAACTGAGGACCAAATTGCACCAATTTAGATGTAAGACAATAGGTGGAAGATCCTAAAATAAATGTGGGAAGAGAATGTATTTTCTGCACATCATGTATGGTAGAAATGAAATGGCACTTTACCATGGAATTCTTTACATATGATGACATTTGACCTAACTACATGGGAAACCTATAGGGCATGTTTTTCTATCATATTCAAAGAAGAAAACATTGAAAAAATTGGGGAACTTATAATAAAATTCTAGAACGGGAGAAGAACCTTAAAAGACATAACAATAACAAAAATCTAAGCTATAATCCAACAACAAATCTTCTCTTTTTCGACAATGTTACACTCCTTTCGCTATGTTATTTATTCTCAGGGTCTCATAGACACTCATAGTTTCATGGACATTATTAAAAGATTTGTCTATCTATCTAAAATCTCATCCATTTGCATAGGTCATCCATGTGCATGACAACCATAATTTATTTAACATCATTAATATTTAAGAGTTCGAATACACTGATATAAAAAATCATCATGTCATGATGCAACTTTAACACCCCCATGTTATCATAATTTTTTATGATAAATTTTTTTTATTTTAATAACAATGTTGAAAAATAAGAAAAAGCTTTAATTATTTTTTGACTTCAACATTCCTTATTGTCATATTTTTTTGGTGATTTAATATTTAATTTGATAACATTTTTTTTAAAAAGGCTTCATTATTTTTGAGAAAGAGTGCAAATATAAACTAATAACATAAAATAAAACTTATAATTAACTTGTAACATTTAAGAACTCAAAATAAATTATATGCAAATATAAACTAATAACATAAAGTAAAACTTATAGTTAAGTCATAACATTTAAGAACTCAAAGTAAATTATATGCTAGAGCATATATGAATGTTTTTACATATTTTTATAATTTCAAAATTTTGAACAAGTAGAAGAAGATTATATATATATATATATATATATATATATAATCCTCTTCTATTTGTTGAAATTTTTGAAATTATGTTTTAAAAAGTATGTTTTAAAATTTTATTAAATATAATATCATTGATTTAAAAAATATTAGTCAATGTTATATTTCTTTATTGAGTATATTATTTTAATATTTTATTATACACATGAATATTATGTAAAAAAATTGAATATTAAAATATAGTTTAGAACATGTATCAAATAGCTTACCGTTTATTTTTAAAACATTACTTCTGAAATCTATTAATAATATGAAAAAATAAAAATAATTTCTAAAATATATCAATAATTTAAAAAAATAATAGTAGAAACCCTAAAACATATTTTTTAGGCAAAAATTGTGACCCTAATGAATAATTTTTTTGATCTATTTGTGGAAACTTAAATGAAAAGACTCCCACTTATCATATTTTTTGTTTTTACCTTAAATAATATGATTATAATATTTATTTTATCAAGTTTTAAATTTGCCAATAAAATTAAAAAGAATCTAAAAGAAATTATATATTAATATGTTAGGTATAAAAATAAAGAATTAAGATAAAATAAATTTTATAAATTTAAAAGTTATTTTTATTTTTTAAATATTTAAGATAATATTTAAAAAAGGGAAAAAAAATTATAAAAGTGAATTTATATATTTATTTGTTGTAAGGGAGAGGATCTAATAGTCGTGCATCCTAACTTTGTATTTATTTGGCATTTAAATTGTGCCATGTCAACATGTAAAATTGATGTCGGTAACTTAGTGTGTCGACTTTTCAATTTTAAATTTTAAACCTTTGATCTAGCAATACGGACTTGTGGTTTTGATTATCGTGCAAGGAGTCATGATGATGCTATTTTGGAGGTCCAACCAATCAACGATCGTAACATCACCCACAAAAATATAAGTGGATGCCAAAAGTTCGGCATTTAAACTCCATTTGATAGTGCACAACCCACATAATGAATACACCCAATTTGTGGTGACAAGGCATTAATGCCTCACCATCCTGCAATGATTACCCACTGCCATGCATTCAATTTGTCGATCGTCATGCTATTTGATGCCAACCTTCTCGCACCTTCATCCCCATCGGCCCATCACATTGCATGCACGTTGTTGTTGATGAGAAGAGGTGATGGCGAGTTTGGGAGACAAGTTGATTGGAAAAGCAACAGTTCCTAAATGATTGCTTGCCATTGATTGTCATCGCTACATATAGGGGAGTTTTTTTATTCTTGCTAAGGTCGTGACCCAAATCGTTTAAAATATGCTAATATGGCTTTGAATGTTTGTTGAAAAATAAATAATTTTTTTTGTTCACTTTCCATCATTCCTCGCATTCTTAAATTGTAGATAATTTCAGTGTAGTTAATCTATGTAGCGGACCTTCTCACACCTTCATCCCCCCATTTGTCTTCATCAGGCCATCACATTACGTGTGCATTGCTATTGAAGGGAAAAGGAAATGGAGGGTTTGGGAGATGAGGTGATTGGAAGAGCAACAACCACTGCATGAATGCTTGTCATTGGTTGCCATCACTATGTACAGGGGAGATTTTTTATAACTCGCTAACGTCGTGACCCAAATCACTTAAAAAAATACTTGGCTTTGAATGTTTGTTGCAAATAAAATATTTGTGTTTGTTCGCTTGCCATCATTCCTTGCATTCTTAAATTGTATTTTATTTTTGTGTAGTCGATCTTTGAATCGTTTGAAATGTGTTATTTTCACTTACAAGTTTTAATAGCAGTGTAAATTTTGAATCGTTCACATTTATTTCGCCAATGCTTGGTTTGCCACCGCTACTTATAGGTGAGGTTTTTTATACCTCACTAACGTTGTGCCATTTAGTTTTGGAAATGTTAACATGGCTTCAAATATTTGTTAACAAATTAATGATTTTTTTAGTCTTTATGTCAATTATTAATATGACTTACGTCCAGTGTAATCATTTGGAATGCGTAATTTTGGCTTGCCCAATTTACTCTTTTCTTTAGTGCTTTGCCATTGAATATTCAACTAATTGTGCAACCCACACAATGCATACACTCAATTCAAGATGACAAAGCATTGATGTCTCAGCTCTGCATCATCTCTTTGCCTAGCCATACCCCTACCTACTTTGTAAGTGGTGTTTGCTTTGCTATTTTATAGGTCTTGGTGCTTGCAGGGGAGGTTTTTCATACCTCACTAAGGGTACGAGGCAAATGGTTTAAAAAATGAGTATAGTCTAAAATGTTTGTTCGAAAATAGATAATATTGTTAGTTTGTATGAATCTTTTTATGATTTCACATACTATGATAACTACAATCAAATTTAGTGTAGTCAATCTATGAATCATAGGGAATGAATATATGTCTTCACACATGATCTAAAATTAATGGATTTTTTTTTTTAGTATTCTAGGTTTATTTCTTTTAATATTATGATAAAGCAATCTCAGAAAAAGTAATGGCCATTTGAAGTTAACATGTCATAGATGGCTATTGTGATTTCATTAATGAGATGGTTGGCTTAACCTCATTTAGGGTTCTCTTTTACAATCCTCTATTATTATTAAATATGTTTACAATGAAAGCATTTTCTTGTTAACTAAAAAGAGTAATCAAAGTCGCTTTTTAATAAAGAATTTTGTAAAGAATCTTCATTATTAAAGGGTGACTTTGAATGGCCCCTAATAGCGAACGAAGTATTTCAAAGCTTCCATCAACAATTACATATTTCAACACATTTTTCAAACTATAAATTTACAAGGTATAAATAGTCATGAACCAAAGTGTCTTATGGTTTGGAGTTAATTATTTCAATTTTGTAGTTAATTTATTTTCTTAAGTGTGAATAATATTGTAAGAAATATCATTTGCATGAATGTAATTCTTAAAAAAAAAAAAAAAAAAAAAATTATTTATTTGTATTCATGTCGTATATTACACAAGTTAACTTTAAATTGTCAAAAAAAAATTCTAAGCCATAATTATGCATTCCAAATGATTCAGAGATCGACTACACAAAAATAAACTACAATAACTAAATATTCATAGCCTTAGTGAGATATCGTAAACATCATTTGTAAACAATGATGGCTATAGAAAATCCAATCATTAATTGTGTTGAAAAACCCCAAAACAAAATGAAATTGCAAATTGAGTATAAATTGACGAGTACATATAATTCCAAAAATTATACTTGAACCATAAATTTAATTAAACCATAATTTAAAAATTCACATATCTGAGAAAAATATTCATTTTTTAACAAACATTTGAATCCATATTCACATTTTCATGCTCAATTGTGTAAAAGCTATCAATAATGCAATATACTCTATAGAATTTTATTTCATATGATCAATGTAAAATGATTGTACACTATCAATAACGTAATATATTCTATAGAATTTTATTTCATATGAATCAATGTAAAAATGATTGTACATTGCAATTAAATAGAATTAAAATTGAAATAAAAGATTATAAAAATTAATTTTATAAGTTATTATTGAAATGTTTTAAATATAAATTCAATATTTTGATGGATCTTGAATGTTTTCTTCAATCATGCAAATACACAACTAGAAAAATGGAAAAATAGAATTAAAATTAAAATAAAAAAATTATAAAAATTAATTTTATAAGTTGTTGAAACGTTTTAAATATAAATTTAATATTTTGATAAGTCTTACATGTTTTCTTCAATCATGCAAATACGCAACTGAAAAAATAGAATTAAAATTGAAATAAAAAATTATAAAAATTAATTTTATAAGTTATTGTTGAAATGTTTTAAATATAAATTTAATATTTTGATGAGTCTTACATGTTTCCTTCAATCATGCAAATAGGAACAATAATGAATATTTGAGGAAAAACAAAGAGAAAATAAAATAAATGAATAGTTGAACATAAAATGTTATAAAAAGGACTAGTTAGTATAGAAGTTTACACATGTTATATTTATTTCATAAGATTCTCATTTGGCATTGGCAAATAATATAAAATTTATATTTTTAAATTCAATATTTACAATATTAATCTTAAATTCAAATACTTGTAATTAAAATATTGTATACTAATAATAGTGTAATGTCGAAGGGACTTTATCCATGAGGCCCTGTGTTCAAGTCTCCCTTGCCATTGGTAGTTGACTTCTCAGAGGGCACTACTTCCCAAGGATCTAGAAAGTTCCCCCAAGTCAAAACAGAACAGCGGGCATAATGTCAAAAGAGTTTTTTAAAGTCAGTTCAAAATACCAATGTCCAAGTATTATGTACAAAATGTGTTTGCAATTAATAAAAAATAAAAAAATGTTGTGGAGTGGGCCTGGACTATTGGGTCCACAACATCCACATCCACGGAAGAACATGCATTTAATCTACACACATGAACATGAACATGAATTCCCATACTAATTAGTTTGTATTCGCACATATGAATGTTGAAACATGTGTGTGTTGCAGTTACCTTCATCTACAGAGGGAGGGAAAGCGGATAATTAATTGTTCACACGTTCTGCCGACATGAAAAAGCTGTCTCACAACTCCATAATGTTATTTTCATGCACAGTTAAGTATAACATTTACGCCATGCGTTGAGCATTGGCATGGTAAAGGTTCTCCTCCTGGGGTTCTTTAACCCATTTCAGCGAAAAACCCCTTTTCACCAAAACATTGAACTACCGGCAATCAGTTTAGCTTTATAAATTTTAGTTTTTGCAGTCTACTAGGCTAAAAAAAAATTCTCCACATCTTGATTTTTTTGAATTTTTTCCATTTTACCGTATAGTAGCTTTAGATTAATTCAGGATTTATGTTTTGTCAGAGTTAGGTATACAAAATAATGAACTTTCTATTCAGCTATTGTAAAAAGGGATCAGATATTTTGTCAGGGTTACATATAGAATAATAAACCTTCTGTTCAGCTATTGTAAAAAGGAATCACATAAAATCACTACCATCTTTGGCTTCAGAAGCCACAAGTGTGAAGAGCTACAAACAAGGTAACATGGGCAGTGGCCCTCAGTGCCATCAAATTTAAATTTAATTGTTATTTGTTTGATTTTGAACGTGTGCACCTTGGGAGCATCAACCAAAGCTGCAGCTTGGCACAAAGCAAGGCTTTCATTGGCATTCACCTGCAGCAACCCTGAAGTTTTATGGGCCAAGGCATTGTCCCCTTAAATAATATTTATCAGGAAAACAAATCAATATATATACAATCCTACTGGAGCAAGCTGCTGCTGCTATAATCATATGCTGAAATATTACATAAAAAGTACACAACATCCAATGAAATGGTATATTACAATGTATAACAGCCTCGGAATAATCTACAAAATCCTACTCACTTGGAGAATTTCCTCCAAAACTCGTTCATCTATACAGTTCCCTGCTCTGTCATGCCTAAAACAGTGAAGCACAATAGGCTAGCATCTAGAAAACACAAAACATGTTGAAACCTCTAAAAGAGAAGTCTTAATTCTTTCCAGTCAAAGCTGCAAATCGCAAATCTTACTCGAAGATGCGCACAAATACGAACTCCATCAGTCACACTGCTTTGAAACTTGAGACATTTCTGTTGTAACAATCCAACCTCTTATAACATTGCAGGGTAGGCAATCCACACTAGTCTATCGCTTATCACAGATAATAGCGACCATGATCTTCTTCAGACCTTTCCACCGAAAAAGAAGTTACTCCACAATCCTAGGTTCTAATCAATTGTATATCTTCACTGACTTCTCAAATGTATGACGGCTCTGTCATTAGCAATAGTGGATTAGTTGTAAAAGAAATATGCAAAGAATATTTCAAGAGAATTTTAAATTTGATATTACCTGATAATTACAGAGTACAAAAGTTACCTGGCTGGATTGGTGATTTCTCTTTGGTGCATTATCGGAATGCTCCAACCCAAGGTACTGCTCCCAAGCTCCATAAATATCTCGCCTCTTTTATAACAGAGAAAACAAAGTTAGATACGCTGAATACAATGCAGGCATTGTTCTATTAACTTTGTTTCTTTTATGAAAGAGAAAACAAATTAATGGCCTAAAATGCTTGCCATGCAATTTGCTGAATACATATCTTGCCACATGCTTCAGAAAACCTTGCAGAAATACTAGATTTACCTGAAAACGGTTGAACACAATGTCTGTATCTTGAAGGTACTCAGGACGACCCAAGGAAAGGAATGCAAACTTCCACTGTTTCAGGAAACATGGGATGTTCATCACAGTTAAAAGTACTAAAATGTAAAGAAGGCTAGTTTCACATTATTTTTACGGAAGAATTATACTGTGAGTGCAATATTTCCCAAAAATTGAGGCAAGGAAAAAAGCAACTACTTGGCAAATTCTTCATCAAAGACGTGCATTTTCCTCTTAATTTGCTTAAATAGAAAAGGGATGGGTGCAAGAAACAACTACTTACCTTGGCAAATTCTTCATCAGGAACCTGCATTTTTTTCTTGATTCTTCCTGTCACCTCTGCTAAAGTTTCACCCTCATGAATAACCAAAAAGAAAGGCTCTCCAAAGTTCTGAACCTGTCTCACAATTCAGATATTTTAAGTGCTCTTTATTGACATAAAACTCTAAACCAAAAAATTAAAGAAGATTTTTGACAAAAATGCGTGCGGAAAGAGACTTAATCAAGACCAAGCTCACCATTTGATTCTGAGATGCATCCTTGGTAAAATGGTAAACATGAATTAACCTATCCCTCAGTGTCAGATTCTTCTCTTCTTCTGGAATCTGTACGGTATAAACAATAAAAAATAATCGGCACTTTTAACAATATTTATTTCTACCCATTCTAATAAAAATGATTTTGACGATTCCAGAGTAAACCTCCTCTGCTCGTAGAGTCCAATACTGATCATTTATATTCTCAATCTTTTCATGCTGTGGAAAAACCTGCACAGGAAAGGCCAATCGAGACTCAAATATCATACACAATCAAATCAGTTATCATGTAGGAATTAAAGATCTACTAATATGTCATTTTATTGAACTAACAAGTCCAGCAGGTATGTCTGACCTTGTAAATTTTGTGGTAAAAAATCTCAAGTAACCGAAGCTCTACATTTGGGTTGGATAGCTCCACCTTCAAGGACAGAAAGAAGGAATTTACTGATATTTACCATCACTTTTATTGTTGAACCATATGGCCCACAATATGAAAAGAAAATTTCCATTGAAGAAAAGTACAAATGACAAATCATCGTATTCTGAAAATTATACACTTTGCATATATAAAATAGATTGTCTGATAACTATATAAGGCATTAAGACCCTGTGAAATGCAATATTATTTTCATACTGATTTAGCAATTCAAACATGTTTCTTAGTCTTCACAATTGTACAGGAAGAAAACAAGATAAAAAAAAAACCAAGAAAATTAACAGCTAAGCAAGGAGCATGGCACAAACTCTCATATAGGTTTGAAGAAATGTTCTGATCCACTATGAGGATATGCAAGAACAATGGTTGATCCATATGGCCAAATTTTATATCAAGTCCCCATTAGCCTACATAGAGCAGAAGCACTGTAAAATGTTTGGTTTGTAAACCAGAATGAATCTGGACAAAATAGCGCCTCCACTACAACTACTCTACAATATCTGATATATCTTCCTACTCCACACATTTTGCATATATCCTCCAACATTTGAATATGCATCCTGTAAGTATCTAATTTAGCCTTACAGAGATGTTAAAACCTATGTCAATTTACATATATCCTCCAACATTTGAATATGCATCTTGTAAGAATCTAATTTAGCCTTACAGAGATGTTAAAACCTATGTCAATTTATGTGTTCTCTTAAAGATCAACATGACATGTACACAATTTAGTTACTCATTGTATCACGTCTTCCTTGATATTTGTATAAATGACATTTTTTCAACGACTAGAGAAAGTCTCTAAAAAATGTAGAAACATGGGAGCACAGATTCTTTCAATTCATCCTTTGCACAGGCAGAAACCAAACAAGGAAAGACAACTGGTTATCAAGTTTGAATAAAATCCTGCAATCACGAGTGTCCACCAATTTTTCAATTGATCACAAATGGGCATGAAACATACCTTGGCATAGGTTTACTACTAACCATATGCATATGGTAAGCAATAAACCTCCATGGAGTTTTGAGTCTTTTTGGTACTAATTTATCTTATGAAAGCAAGTCAACTCATGTTTTTCCACAACTGCATCTTCCCTTGATCCATATGGATCTAGAAAGCAATCCAATTCATCAGACAACGTGATCAAGGCCCGGTTTCAATCATCAAAAAAGCTTCAAAGGGAGAATTCAAAGGTTGATGACAAAACCGCCACTTCATGCAGGCAGCAGTTATGTAACTGCCAGTTCCTACACAGTGGTGGTTTCAAAACTGCAAATTTGTTTTAACCAGGGGTTTCGCCCACAGTGGCCGTACAAGTATAGTACAAATAGAGCAACTGTCTCATCACATTTCAAGACGGTTCAGGATCCTTTAGTGCACAAAAGGAAATCTGCAAGCAAAATAAGGTGGCACACATCAAGAGAAGACATCAGTGAACAGAGTTGGTGTTCAGTTGTTTGTAGGAAGGATTGGAGTAAGGAACAGTGAGGAAATTTTCAAAAGCAAGATAACTGAGTTTTGTACTTTCTATATTCTCATTAATAAGATATAAAGTAGTGCAATCGCCTCTTCCACTAGTTTATAGATCATTTTGGTTTAAGAGCAAATTTATCTTTGGGTTATTGACTTGTATAACAGTGACAATATTTTAAGAAGAACTGCTACCTCGCAATCCTAAGATATCCTCAAGAAGGTGAAATCAGCAGGTAAAAAAATGGCTCACGAAGGCAAAGAAAGTTTTACCAAGAGAGTAACTGCATTGGAATCATGCATGGAAAGCATGATGAAGTCACCAAGACACTATCACCAAACAACAAAAGCTCATAGCTAGAAGCCAAGTATCTATGGACACTAAAGTTCTTGCTATAGCCAAAAAGCTTGGCATAGAAGAACCCCATGAAAAAGAAGATGAAAGTGGAGAAGAGTCCATGTATGAGCATGAAGAACAGCCTCCTAAAGACAAAGGCAAGCCAAGGTAAAAATCTGAACACACTCCTTTCAAAGTTGAGACAAAAGTAGAGTTAAAATCCTTTGACAGACAAGTAGATGCTAAGATATTAGACAATGATTGAAGCAAATGAAGGTATATTTTTAGTGTGCATAAAGTAACTGAGGCGCAAAATATTTATTTTGCACATCTCGAGATGGAAGTTCATACTCTAATTTGGTGAGAAATTTATCCAGCATCTTCTAAAAATAAGATGCCTGTTATAGATAAGTGGGACGGATTTAAGGATTTGTTGCATACAAACATTTACCTGGTAAGCGTAAGACAAATCAGAAAATTAAGTGGAAGTATTACAAGCAAGGAGCGGGGCCAAGTGTACAAGATTATACCACGAAGTTCCATAAAGAATCCATGCTTGTGGGCGTGGACTTGGAAGATGAAGACAACTTGAGACAAGTAGATGGGTTGTCTCAAGTAAGCCACCATACGTTGACAAGGCGTGTTTGTGAGCATACTTCATTGAGGACGAAAAGAAGCAAGGAGAGGGAGAGCTTTCAAAAGAAAAATTAGTTAACAAATTAGTTCAAGAAAGAGCAAAACCAGTCTTTCAAAGCCTTCAAGAAAGGTAAACGGAAAGGTAAGAGAAATACCACAATTTTTCATAGTTGTAAAGATCCTAAGAACTACTGTAATCATTGTGTTATAGACGGTCATATTGATGCTAAGTGTTGAAAGTTGCATCCAGAATTGCACCCCAAGAATCATTCCAAAGGAGGACTCTAGAAAGTCCATGGCATTTTTGAAAGAATCAAAGGTAGAGATAGAGGACAATTGTTGTGCTTATTTAGCAAGCTTCCAATATCCATGTGTAGGACAGGTTGTGCACAATAAATAGGACACTCAAGTTATTAGACTACTGTGTCACAAACATGAAGACCAAAGCGCTCACCTAAGGCATAGTAAGAAATTGCCGAGAACCCCATTGATATAGAGAGAATTATAAAGACAGAAAGAATGTGCAATGACACACAAACTCTAGCATTCATCTAACACATTCATCTCAAATAACACTTCTATTAATCAACAATATTTACATCCAATGTACAACTCGTATAAAGAACTATTATTACAACAATGCTCCTAGGCATTAAATCTACAAAAAAGTTCAGAAACATTACATAAGCCTTCATAGTTATACTATCCTTCAAACCTTGAGTTGGATCTCCAATTCACTCTTCACTTGCAAACATCCAACATTCAAAGATAGATGCTTAAACGTGTGACAATCAAGGATGCCTCAAATGAGAGGTCAAGGGTTCTATTTATAATTTTCTCAGACCCCCTTGACCCTAGCAGCTAGCACTGACACAAGTGCCATCTATCCTTGCCAACTGTCGACTTATATTCCTGGAATATACTCTTGCCTAGACTCGATTCTGACCCATCCATGTGATCGTTCATTTGGTGCTTGACACCTATAGAATTTGTGTTTCCTTCAGATCCATTTCTGTGTTTCTTTCCACCTTGGAAACCTTCCTCAAAAGTGTGCTTTATCTAAGTTGTACACTGCACAACATGCTTTGTGCGCACTGCACATTTATTACTCATTGTGCTCTAGTCCTCCATGAAAAATAACATATTATGAATGAATGTGTCTCACTCGCACCCTTGTGTTGCCTTAAATCTTCAAAACTTATCCAAAATTGAGGGTCACACCAATCCTGATGTAGATGAGAAGCTTTGTTGCACATCCATCAACATGTACAGTAGGGAACAATAAGGGTTAGATATGAGCAAACTATTCTAAATCAAGATTTAGATCAAGAAGACCAAGGTAAATGCACTAGTTGATACTAGGTCTCAATCTAATTTGATTTAAGATGTTGCTGTAAGAAGCTTGGTTTACAAATATATGATCATCATCACCCATATATCCTTTTGGTTGGTTGAAAAAGGGTGTTTAAATTCAGGTGACTAAAAGATGTAAGTTTGAATTTAGGATTAACCCACAATATGTTGATGAGCTAGAAGCAGATATGATTCCTCTTAATGCACTTGATATGGTGTTTGAAATTCCTTACTTGTATCTTAGGGATGCTATCTTCATGAGATGGGCTAACATGTATTGATGAGTCAATGACAAAATCAACTATGTTATCAAAGCACATGAAAGCAAGCCCAAGCTTGCCATGGTAAATGCTGACCAAGCAGAAAGATTCATCCAAGCAAGAAATATGGCCATGACTAACTATAAGTTGTTGTAAATAGATTCAACAAAATGTGTGTTTTGATTGCATATAAGAAAACAGTGAAAGGGCATGAGGCTGCTGATTTTTTCTTTTATAATGTTTGGGTGCACTTTGGATTCTCTAAGTCCTCATTGTTTCAAACAATGACTGAAGATTCTTGGGCAAGTTTTGAACCACATTGTGGGGGGAAATGGATGCCAAGCTTCAGCAAAGAATTGTTTTCCAGCCACAAACTGATGGACAAACGAAAGTGGTCAATAGGACTTTGGTGCAGCTGATAAGAGGTTATAACAGCAAGTATCCAAGGACATGAGATGAGTCTTTGGCATACATTCAACACTCATACAACATGGCAATACACACATCCACTAAGAAGTCATCATTTATAACATGTTTGGGCTTTTTTCCAACTATTCCTCTCGATGTTGCATTGGAATAGTAGGCAGGGGCACAGAGACAAGATTCAAAGGCGACAAGGGCAGAAAAAATCATTGAGAGGATTTGGAAATTCATCCCAAAGTGAAAGATCGGTTAGAGAAATCGCAGGCCAAGTACAAGGCTAGACACGACCAGCACTGTAAGGAGCACACTCTCGAGTCTCAAGGCAGGTGACAAGGTATGGCTGTACTTAAGCAAGGAAATGTTTTAAGGACAAGCTGAAAGCTCAAGCCACTAAGGTATGGCCCATTCACCATCTTGGAGCAAATTGGTGAGAATGCTATCAAGTTTGATCTACCCTCCTTCATGAGGATGTATTCAGTTGTCAATTGTCAGAATTTGCACTTGTATGAACCATACATGCTAGATGAGGAAGAAGAAGAACAGTTACTACCTTCCATAATATTTGGTTGTGGACGCACAAGGAGAGTTTCAGGAGGATGTAGTGCTGTAGTGGAAAGCTAGAGACTCACAAGGGACCACAAGAATTTTCGCAAGTTGGACTCAAAGGGAAGATGCCGAGGTGAGCAAGATGTTACTTCAAGGAGAAGGTAGAAGAGTCGTTTCCACATCTCCCCGACTAATAGCTTTTGTGAGATCAAAATCCTCTCAATAAGGGAGGTACGATCCATATGGATCCAAAAAACAATCTAATTCATTAGACAGCAAGCTCAAGACCCGGTTTCAATCATCAACAAAGCTTCAAAGAGAGAGTTCCAAGCTTGGTAACAAAACCATCGCTTCATACAGATTGCAGATACGTAACTGTCAGTTTCTGCAAGGTAGCAATTTTGAAACAAACTCTCAGTTTCACCCGCAGTAACCGTATAGGTAAGGTACAAACAGAGTAAGTGTTGCTCCACATTCGAGGATGATTGGAGATCCTTTAGTGCATGAAAAGACATCTCCGAGCATGATAAGAAGATGGCACACATCTAGAGAAGGCATCGGTGAACAAAGTTGGTGTTCAGTTGTTTGTATCAAGGACTGAAGTAAGGAACAATGAGAAAAAATTAGAGAGCAAGATAGTTGAGTGTTGTACTTGTTCTATATTCTAATTGTGATCCGTCTTTGGCCATAAGAAGATAGGATATGGTGCAATGGCCCTTCCACTAGTTTTTCCCCAATCTTTGGGGTTTTCCAGATCAAAAATCTTTGTATATTGGTGTCTCCATGCTTTGAGTTTTGATTCATGTTCTTTGTTTCATGTTTCAGTTCTTCTGTTCAGCTTTCTATCTTCCAACAGCATGTAGCACATTAATTATAAGTCATTTGAATGAATTGAATTGTAATTTTGAAGTAGAATCAAAACTAGAACAGCAACTTGTGATTCTATGAATTCTAGCAAGTCTGAACTTGAGTGTTTATAGATCACCTCCAGACTGTCTTAGCTTATGGTCTCCTCCATAAGTGTGACATACGTTTCTTGGACGCATGTTTTATTAAAAAAATTATCCATATGGTCTCTGTAATGTTACCTAACCAAAATAAGAGCAATATAACAATTTTCTACCAATCACCTCTACATTGATACACAAAACCTGGGTGCAGAATACATTCTTAACATCTTACGCAAGTAGAAATCAAGTCCTCCAATAGTGGTCTTACAAGTTCTTGCTGCATGCTATCCCAAGTATCTATGGATACCATCCGAAAGCTTTTAATCATAAAAGAGAAGGTAATCAATAGGAGGAAAAAAGAAATCAAATGAAAGGTATCTGTTTCATACATGCAACAATGTAAAGAACAAAGCATCAGCTTTAAAACACCAACATAAATTACATAATTTACAAAGATTTAGTTTTCATGTTTCCAAGAAGCACATCATTCAGAAAATCAGTGGCAACAGAATGTGGGAAAAGGTACCTTTGTCTTCAATTCTCTAAGGACATCGGCAACTGTACTATGTTTAGGCAGCCTTATAACATGCACAGACACCTGTTGATCACAGAGAAGCAACATTGGTGGTATTGATGGCAGATTCACAGCTGCAACTGATAAACTCCAAAGTGTCCGTTTAGATAACCAAAAAAATTCACCTCATCTTTCATTGCAGGATGAAAAGTGACCTTCAAAGATTTCAACCCTTGCAGCTCTGAAAGAGGTATATCCAGAACTTCATAATATAAGATATCAGAAGTCTGCCAAAGAAACCATCTTCAGATCATAACACAATCATACACTAAAACATTGGATGCTGTAGAAGTGATGTTACAACCAAAGAGTTCAAAAGTCATAGAAACAAAAAAAACAATACTTACAATCAACATACATAAAACATTTGGTTCTAATATGGAAAAAGTTTCTAAAAAACTTTCCTCAAACCTGATTGTAATGCACCAACATATCACTCAAGTGATCAACACCTCGATGTTTGATTGGTTGAGGTTTTGGCTGCTGTGAATAGCAGTTGTGTGACGTGAGTCTAATTTTTGAAGGGTCATCTAAACCAAGGTGTTCTGCAACTTTCTCAACAACATTATCATAAGTGTTTAGTTTTGACCTGAAACAAGTGCAGGAAAAGCAAGAACACAGTTTAGAACTGCATGTCAATCAAGGTTTGTCTCTATTTTTACAAACATGTACATCAAAAATGAATTCCCCATCAATATCATTGCAAGTACTTACAGTTCCAGACAGAAATAATCTTCTTTTGGCTTATCCAAGCACCGGAAATGGACAATCTAAATCCAAAAATCCACATTTGTTAAACCCACATAGGAAATAAGGAAAATAATGCGATTTTATTTTTATCAGAATGTATACATATTTATATATGAAGATTGTTACGGAATTAGTAATCAATCTGTGATGCAAAAACTGATAGAACAAGGCAACAAATGAAATCTATTGCTTATAGATATCTAATCGGTTCTCTCCAAAGTAAATCATCAATAGCAAACCTCCGTCAATAACTCAGGACCCAGTTCCCCAAGTTTAGATAAATGCATTTAAGAAAACCACATTCAAGTACTGCGAACAGGTGTCTGTGGGGAAAAGGTCTTCTGGGAAAAAGGATTGGTTTGGTGCCTCGTACATGACAATTCTCTGGCTAGTCCTGCCATGGAAAATCCCATGTGGGATTGGAGAGACCCATTGAATTTCCATGATGTTGTCCTTGATCATGAAGCGAGACACGATGATTTCTTGTCCAAGGCAATGGGTCTAATTCTGCAGGCATTGGAGAGTTACAAGAAGAAAGAAAAGCAGGAGAGTTTCTACAAAAGTTCATCTATAGAGTAATGAGGGAAACCCTATCTGGTAATTAAACCATAACTGATGGCTGATGACCTAAGTTTATTTTCACAATATCATGCTCTTATTTATATATTCATGTGTAAGAACAACTTGTGCATTTGTGGAGCAATGGATGAGGCAGACATGGTAGCCCAAGGGGATTTAAGAGAGAGTCTTGTGTGCTAATGATATTTTATGACGATTGTCACTATAATAGTAGATCAAATGCGGGTGTTGTTAAGATTTATATTACACTATAGTATACTATTTATGCTGTACTTGATTAAAATTAGTAGTTGTTGAGTGGTGGTTGTAGCACACCCACATAGATAGTACTGATGATAACCTTTTTTGAGGGGGCATATCCCAGATAATAGAATCATAACAAAGGTTTGTTTAATGTCAACAAATTATTCAATGTATAAATATCCCTTTATGTTTGAATAAGATAATAGGATCAGAGAAAGTCACTTGGAGTAATGCACAGTAGAGTTGCCAAAATAAACTCGATATATGAAAAGTGTGCAGTCTTTTAGCTGCACTAGGATTCTCAAACTTATTTCTTTCTCTGGTAGATCATTCTTTGTGAGTGCAGCCACAGGGTTCTCACTCAAAGACGCTGCCCAGCTCCATTCTTCATTGTGAAATAGGCTCTTATTTGTTCTACTCAAATAGAGGAATATATCATAAGTTGTGTATTGTTTGCCACCATGCAGTTCATAGGATCAATCTGTGGTGCCTTGGCATGAGTAGAAAATGTTGGCAGAATTGCAGTTGCATTGGAGATGAGTAATTGTGTTGCGTTCAGATTGAAAGAGTTGTTAGTCATAAATTGTGATCTACTCCACCAGGTGTAGTCCTGTTTTGGACATGATAGAGAGGGCTAACCGCAAGTGGGAGCGCTCGTTGGTTTCAATGATTCTGATCTCATACATCAACATTTATATTCCTAAATCATTATCACCATTTGGCACTGCAATTTTTACAATTTCTATTTGGAAAGTGAAATCATTGTCCTTTCAGATTTATTCATCTTTCCACAAAGTTGAACTCTTCGATCGACTCTTCCAAAATTACAAAATACTCTTCCTTTAGCAGATCAATAATTGTCTTATAAAATGTGTTTTCCTTTAATAGCTCGATAGAAGAATTTGTTTTTTCAAGCACCCTGGACTCTGTGGGTGTTAATTTTAAATCAGGTGATCAAAAAGCTACAGCTGTAGAAGTAGTTGTCTTGTTCATCGCTCTCTGTTGGTGCTTTCTCTTCTACAAGGAAAGTGAGGAACAGTGTATTTTAGAAGAACTTTAGAGACAGGTGGACTGGATAGTCACGGTGAAAGGATTCGACAGATGGGACTCTAACGATTGATTTCGCATTTTGTAACTTTCGATCCCAATGCAAGGGGTGCACAGCCTGAGCAAGGCGCAGCAGAACTGTTTGATTAAGATGATAACTATTCTGTACACAGAAGACATGAATAGGGGAGGATGGATGCAGTCAAATAAGGCACTGCCACATTTATAAATTTATGCTCTTTACAAAGCAAGGCAAAGAAGTAGCTCAACAGAAAGTAAGCAACCTGGGTGTGGCGTGAAAGAGGTGCATCATATTTTTGTGTAAGTTTTGAATTAAAATTTAGGGTTACAAGTTTTAAAATAGTTTATATAGTTTGAAACATTACAAAATTAAAACAAAAATATCACTCCTAGACTGTAGGGTAGAATTAATTTGATATCATGATCCTTATTCTACTTTTTGATGATATTTTCCAGCACGACCAAAATAGCATTGTAAAACATCCGCTGTTTGGACCAGAGTATCCATCTCGGCCTTTGTGAGGCATGGATCATTTATGCCTTGGAGCAGGGATCCAACAATGACAGAGGAGGTGCATCAAGGAGTGCAATCAACAGAAAATTGAAGTTATTATGATTGCAATCACCAACTATAAAAGTTTCTATGCCGCCGTTCATATTTTCCAGCCATTGAGTATATAATATTAATAAACTTTACAATTGAAATTTAATCATTCAAATCGATATAAAAGGTCTTTGGTTCAAATCCCTATAGATAAACCTTCTTTTGTGGCAGTGGTAATTACGCTTGGGACAATTACTAAATAGATTTTGAAATATACATTTGAAAGTGGTATGATAGAAGAGTTGATCATGATAGGTGATATCGTAAAGATATTGACATTGTTTTAAAAGGTCAAAGGTTCGAAACCCATAAACAGCAGATGTTATTTTAAAATTATGTCTTTTTTAAGGTATGAACTCCGAACCCTCGTTTTTGAAAAAATGAGCCCTTTTTGCACAGTTGGATAACACTTTGTCGAAATCATTAATTTTCCTTGCCAAAGTCTCCCTGATATGTTTTGAGAACATTTTATTCTAAACAGAGATAAAGTTTATTATTGTAAAAGGATGCATTATCATTGGTATCCGACATCCTCCAAACATTTTTGGATTGGGAGGGTGAGCTCTTGTCCATGGAGAAAACTATTTTCAGAGAAACTGATGGTTGAGATTTCCACAACTATCAAGTCACTAGTGCGAAAAATATTCTAAAGCAGAAGTTGTTTGGATGCAAGCTGAAGAAAGACAAGACATTGCTCACTGGTGAAAGCTGTGGCGAAGATTGTGGTTATGTTGTGCACTATGAAGAACCTCCCCCTGAGGATAACAAGGAGAAACATGTTTATTGTTTCAAATAGTAAACATGTCCTTGTGAATAAAATTCACAAGGTGTTTTTATTCAGTGAGACCCAACTCCCACTGAAGATGAAATCAAGGTGTTTTTGTTTAGTGAGGCCCAACTCTCACTAAAGATGAAATCAAAGGTGGTGTTGTTTAGCGAAACCTAGTTCTCACCAATTAAGTGTAGTGAGGCCTAGTTTCCCACTGAGGAACTGTAGTGAGGCCCAGTCCCACTACTATTTTTGGCAAATAGTTGAATGTGCCTCAAGATGCACATTAAATACTTCAGAGGAAAAGTAGATGCAAAATTGTTAGACAAATGGTTGAAACAATTGGAGGTATATTTTTGTGTGCATAAAGTTACTAAGGCTCAAAAGATTCCTTTTTGCACCTCTCAAGATGGAAGGTCATACTCTAACTTGGTGGGAAAATTATATAGCATCTTCTAAGAAGAAGAAACCAATTGTAGATAGGAGGGATGAATTAAGGATTATTGCATAGGAAATTTTATCCTATCAGACATAAAATTGATCAAAAAGTTAAATGGTAGTACTACAGACAAGGAAAAAGTCAAAGTGTGGAGGACTATATCACAATTCTATAGCCAAGCCATACTCATGGGCTTGGACTTGGAAGATGAAGGACAACTTGACTAAGTACTTTGGAGGTCTCCATGCATGCCTAAGGAGGCAAGTCATCTCAAGTAAGCTACAAGACCTTGATAAGGCATGCATGCAAGAATACAACATTGAGGAAGAGAAGGAATGGAGTGGGAGAGCCCTTAAAGGAAAATCAGTCCATGGATCAGTTCAAGAAAGAGCAAAACCAACCTTACAAACCCTAAAGGGCAAGTGAAAGGTAAGAAGAATGCCACAACTTTGCATAGTTGTAAGGATCCAAAGAACCATTATAACCATTGCGTTATAGATGGACATACTAACACTAAATGTTGGAAGTTACATCCAAAATTGCATCTAAAGAATTGTTCCAAGGAGGCTCTAAAAGCTCCATGTTGCCTTTGAAATAGTAATCAAAGGTGAAGATAAAGGGTAATTTTGATGTTGATGAGAAGACACGTCACACCACTACCAACATGAATAACAGTGAACAAGAAAGAAAAGAGATAAGTAAAGTACTCCGAATCAAAATCCAAATCAAGGTAAGGTAGATGCACTTGTTGATATTGGCTCCCAATCTAATTTAACTTGTGATAAAGTTGTTAAGAAGCTTGGTTTACAAACATATGATCATCATCATCCATGTCCTTTGGGTTGGGTGAAAAAGGGTGTAAAGATTTAAGTGAGAAAAAGGTGTGAACTCCAATTTTTTAATTAATCCACAAAACATTGATGAGCTAAAAGTATGTTATTCCTCTTGATGCATTTGATGTGATGTTTGGAAGTCCTTACTTATATCTTAGCAATGCTATTTTCATGAGGAAGGAAAACAAGTCCCGATGGACCAAAGATGGAATCAACTATAGCATCAAGAGACATCAAAGTAAGCCAAGCTTGCCTTGGCAAGTGCCAATCAAGCAAAAAGATTCATTCAAGCAAATAAGAAATTTTGTCTACTTCTTTTGAAAGATAAGCAAGAGAATAGGTTAGAGATTAATGAAAGTGATTGTGCTAACAAAGAGTTGAAAGGATTGGATTAGTTTCTACATTATTTTCAAGAAGTGTTCTACAATCCCAAAACTTTGCCTCCAAAAAAGAAAGTAGAAAATGAGATTCAATTGTGTCTAACTTTTCTCCACCCAACATTGGTTTATAGAAGCATTCACTTTTGGAGAGTAAAAAAGTTAATAAACAACTTCAAGAGTTGTTACAGCAAGGCATCATACACCCAATAAATTCAGCATGTGGGTCACCCATTGCGTGGTACAAAAGAACAACTCTTGGAGAATGTGCATAGATTATAGAGCCTCAAACAAGATCACCATAAAAAATAAATATCCACTTCCACATATTGATGACTTGTTAAATCAATTTCAAAGTGTTAAGTACTTTACAAAGCTAGATCTCAAATCAGGGTACCATCAAGTTCGTATGGAGGAAAAGGATCTATGGAAGACAACTTTCAAAACAAAATAAGGTTCGTATCGATGGTTGGTAATTTCATTTGGTTTATGTAATGCACATGCTACATTTGTGAGATTCATAAATAATGTGTTGAGACATTTCATGGATACATGTGTCAGTGTATTTAGATGATATTTTGGTTTTCAATGCTACATGGAAAGAACATCTTACCCTTTTGAAACGAGTCTTGCAAGTGTGGAAATAAAAACAGTCATTATGCAATATGAAAAAATGTGAGTTTGCAAAACAATCACTCTTTTATTTTGGACATGGTTGGAGAACTAAGATTGGATGCAACAAAGGTTGAGGCAATCACTAATTGGCCCACACCTAGAAGTGTCACTGAGCTCTAAAGCTTTTTGAGACCAGTTCAGTATCTGAGGAAGTTCATTCTAAATTTTTCTACAATTGCAGTGCTTCTACAAACAATTGCAACAAGTGGTAAGAAATTTAATTGGAGTAAGGAACATGATAGTGTGTCATATCCCGTTTTTGCATATGTAATAACTATTTGTTTATGCTGACATGGCATGCCATGCAAACTCATCTTGTCAGATTTTGAGATGTTTTAAGAACTGCTTGTATGAATTTTTTCCTTTGTGGAACATAATGAATGATTAGTTAATGTAATTGCTTACCTTATGTTGTTAGGACTAACAGAAAAAGCACATGTTTATGTATGTAATGTGAAACTAATATGATACTGGACAGCAAGCTTGTGACGTTGTTTTGTGCAAAGTCAAGCACAAGAGATATGGATGACAAGGATATATATATATATATATATATATATATATTGATGCTTTTGGAAACAATAACATAATGTTTCATGTTCAGCCTTTAAATGACTTATTGTAATATTCTACATGTGTTTAGTACATTTTGTATTTGATTTACTTGATGGGTTTTTTTGGAGTGTATGATTGCAACACAGGTTTTATGGCCCTACACAGAGGGAGGGTATCATCAAAAAGAGTTGGAGTAGATAGGAGGTCGGGAGGCAAGAAAAAGATTATGTCGAACAATGAACCAAGCACTTCGTAGGGATGCATAGGCAACCTAGACTAGGTCCTTACCATTTCCATTTTTATGCAATATGCTAAACATAATCTTTTAGCTCATGTTTCAGAGGTCATATCCCATTAACCAAATTGAATCTTCACGCCAAATAGTGGTTGGTTTTCCATCTTGCGGTAACCTTTGGGTTGCACCCGAGTTCTGCCTAGTTAGGAATTCGTCATACTTTAACTTATAAATAATATTATGAAAGGTCGATTTAAAAACCCATATAACTCTGACAGCTTGATTTATAGCTTTTTTAACTCCTATTTATCAAAAAGGTGCAATAAATGAATTAGTTGAAACATTCACCATTTGGGGGGGGGAAGGAGAGGGGGAGCGAGGGAAGGGGCAAGGGCAAAAGATTCAGAAGTCATTTTGAATCTTACTAAAAAGTTATTATTTCACCCACATACATTTACTCCTCACCCAATTGTGCCCTCCAATGGAAAAAGTCTTTTGACCAAATTTAATGCTTGAGTGGAAAGAAATTATTAAATAGGCATTCATCATAGGAAAAAAGGAGAAGAAAGCCATTCCTAAAGGTATATGCCATCTTGGACGAAACAAAATGGGCAAGAGGAATTAAATGTGAGTTGAAAAGAAAATTAATAAATAAGTGCCTTCATCAATAGGAAGAGGCCATTATTGCGTTTGGGGAGGGAGGAAAAAAAGTTGTTTTCTTAAGAGAAACACACCATTGAGAGGAAAAAGGAGCTTAATTAGAAGATCGAATGCAAACTGGAAGGAAGACGCACTTGAAACAGAACAGCAACTTACAGCCATTTAAAGGAGCATATCTGTCAAAGGTGAAGGACACCATATTTGGTGAGAGGAGCACGCCATCAGTAAGGAGAGAACTGCAGCAGAAATTGGTACGCCATCCTATATAATGTCTGGTGTTTAAATAATTATGATAATCCCTGTTGTGAAATACGTATGGATGTTAAAATATTTATTGAATGTGTCCTAGTTATCCTTAGTTGAATATATCTTTTTGGGACTACGTATTGCTAGCTGTAGTTATTATCTTGTAATGCACCATACATCTTTTTAAAAACTACATTTTTTTTTCCTCCCTGGTTGTTAGTGCCTGCAGACCACTTAGAGAGTCCCTTCGGCTGCGCTTTAGCCTTCCTTATCTGTGAACAACATTCTGTAGACTGCACCTTATATGCCATAATCTATATCCTTTTGCTAATTTGAGCTAAGTTGGATTATCATCAGGACTGCATATTATTCCTTTTTGGCTGCTCTATCATTCAAAAACTGCGCCTTGTTTTGGTAGGCTGCTCCTGGACTGCGTTATCTGTCTCAGTACAAGTAAAGACTTTAGGTTGTTCTCTATTGTATTGAGCTGCTTTCTAGTTCTTTAACACTGCATAATAACAGTAGATAGCTGTACATATAAATAAATCTTTTGTGTTATGTTCCCTCTGAACTGTGCCCTAGTTCATTCTAGTTGTCCCAAATGTTTTCATTGCATACTAAACTAGGTCTTTCTCTTTATTGCTGTGCATACACCTCTTGGGCAGTGTTTTAGATAGCTGGCTGTGTATTTTTGCCTTCGGCTGCATTTTGGGAGCAATGTTAAGTTGTTAACATTGTCTGGCTGTATACTCCTCCTAGACAACGTTTCGCATTCCAATCTCTTTAGTTGGTAAACTATATTTCTGATAATCTGTAGGCAGCATGTGGCCCTTTGCTAAAGCGCTTAGCTTGCTCGGAATTTTGTTGGACTTTCTTTTTTTTTTAACTCTTTTAGATTTACATTGTAATAGCTACTGATCCATTCAGCATTTCTACCATGTAAACTATTTAAGACACATGGCCGAAGATTGCAACCCTTCAAAATGACTCTAATTAGAATTTCATAAAGTTCATATTTTGGTTTATTTGATAATTCTTTTGGAAAAAGACATTTTAACATTTTCCCTGGCACGAACAATTTCAAAATTTATTAGTAAATATTTATTACCGGATTAATATCTCGTAGGAGTTACAGAGAATAATGGAAATCCATAACCATAACTGAGTAATGTTAAGAGAATAAGTTGGAATTTTGAAGGAAAGAGGCCTATGAAAGTAGATTATTGTGTAATGGTTTCGGTCATCCAATGAAGTATATGTTATAAAACATTTAAAAATCATAGGATGGATATCATCTATTCTCTTTGGTCTTACAACACGGCATTTAAACTCTTCTAAGCTATTATCGCAGTGATACAATCCTTCAAGCAACAAGACTCTTTCAAAGGTCATTAATCCGTCGGTAACTATTCCCAACAAATGATAGTATTATGATTTGGACATGAACAACACTTTCTTTATGAAAGGAACAGATGTAAAGTTATAGCATTCAAGATATGATAGCTCACATAAGGACATTATAATTGGGATTGGTACATGCCATTCTTATATCTTCCAAATACGTATCTTAATTTACCAAAATATTGTAATGACAAACAATAGAATTCAATTCTTGGATTAACCCTCATGGTGAATAAATGAGCAATCAAGTCGTGACTGGTTAAAATAATAGCTAATTCAAAAACTGTCTATGAAAGAATTAAAATCATTTGTTTTATCGTGCTATAATGTTATGGTTATCGACCATCCCTGCTACACACTGAGGGTCTGTTGGATTAGGTTCATTATTTGTTTCATAATGTGTTTCTAAGGGTCTGAAACCTTTTCTAAGTGATGGAACATAGTAAACATAAACTTAACGTACTTTAATCTATCATGTGATCATTTATCAAAGTGTGGGCGAGACTGCGATTACATGGGAGGTATGGGGCACCCACATAAAGCGTTGTCTCATAAACGCATTCCGATGATCATAGCATCTGCTAACAAAAAACATTAAGGCCTACCAACTGTTGAATGCCTAGCTCGGGGAGACCTTGGGTTAGAGTAGTGGACTTCGAGATGTGAATTCTAAGAGATGGAAGGGAATCCTATTTAGGCTCACAAAAACTCAGCATTCCATTGAGTTAGATATGACAAGGGGTACTTGTTGAATCTAGACTTACAGTCGTAAGCGTTGTATACGGGTAGTGTACATTTGGAACGTATTAGTCCTTGTCTCAATTCACAGTCACACTCGCATCATGTTGTGTGTAGAAGTTGCAGTGTTGACATATTTTCACAATAACCTCTTTCTTGTCCTCAAACCCATATCTATCCTTTTTGCGAAGGGTAGGGCCACTCTTAGTGAATGAGAGGTGCGCAGGGAAACTGAAGGTCTTTGTGGTTGGAGGTAAAACCCTCTATGATAATCTCCCTCTCTGTATCTACACAATCTATTGTTGGTCTTAGATGTTCTCTTGCATAACTCAGTGCACGCGAAGAAAACATTTACTAAATAATATTTTCATTGTATATTTGTATGTAAATGTAGCACTGTCAATTATGTAATAGTAAGGACACTGAAAACTTTAACCAAGTCATGATCACTTGTATAATTTGACGTAAGATCAGATTCTATTTGCCTTGTATTTTCCTATTACCTGTTGTTCTATCATAATCAAAAATTGTAAATGACAAAATCTAGAATTTGAGTTGTCATCCACCTTACGTGTACTTTGACCAACAAAAAAAAATAGGTTATAAGTTGTTGTCTTGGTTGTTGTCACAACAATTAATGAAGAATTAATTGTTTTTGAATACATAGTTGAATTATCAGTAGATAAGTTTAAATGATATTAACTTGAGTAATTGGAGTATATTATGATTCTTATCATTATTGAAATCTCGATGCATGTAAAGCAAAATATGTAGTATATTCCATGAGATATTTTTGGCATATAGTAACAAAGAAAAACATTTAGTAATGAAAAGCACTTTACTTAGACTATGAAAATTTAAGTCTAGTTTGTAAACAATTATATTTTTACTACTTGAATGGACCAATGTTACCGCAAAATACATGTATGTAAAAATACACTTTATTTGAAATACATGAGCAATCAATAGAAGTTGTTAGACTATACCTTTTTGATGTATCATATTGAGTTTTAAAATATTGTTTTATTATTTGTTTACATGGATGGTCATTTTAATCACTTATCACATTTTGAAATGAGAATGTTTGTCGGATTAATTTTGGTTAGACTTCAGAAAAGTATGTTTATTTCTTTTCTTTTTTTTAAAATCATTGTCTTGGGGTTCTTACATAGTGCTTTTGATTCATTGAAATATAAGATCAACCAAGCATTGGTTTTTGCTCTTCCTAATTTGCAGGAGTCATTTGAAGTCGAAATAGATGCAAATGACTATGCTATGGGGGTAGTTTTGTTCCAAGTAGGTAAGCTAGTTTGTTATCATTCAAGAAGTATTTTATTCAATAGTATAAGGGTATCTTGTTTATGATAAGGAAATGTGCATCATAGTTCAAGCAATAAAAAAATGGAAGCATTATTTGTTGGATAAAGAAACTAATGTACATATTGATCACAAACCTCTTCAATATTTGCAAGCATAAAATAAATTGTAGGAAACAAGACCCTACAAATGGATGAGTTTTCTTCAACAATGTCATTAGGTGAACAAAGACAAGAAGGGAAGCACAAACATTGTGGCACATATATGGTATTTAGGCAACCAATAACAAAGCAAGTTTCAACTTTTGCAACAATCTCACAACTTGAGTCTTTCAAAAAAAGGGATTATGAGGAAGCATATGCACAAGATGCATATTTATGGGACACATTCCAACAACTGTAGGTCAAGAACATTTATAATGAAGGCAAAGATGGATGGTACCTTTGAAGAGAAAACAAATCGATAAACTTATGCAAGACAAGCAATGCTAATAGAATATTAAGCTAATAACTGATAGGAAAAATGGTACATACAAAATAGACAATATTTCCACCTAGGAAAACTTCTTCAGGGAAAAACCCAACACAATAACCTCATTTCTTATTGCATTAATACGACAATTTACAATACAATAATGTAGTTATAAGTTTTGCTTTACTCTAATGCAAGTGTGAGTATTTGTAGGCACATAAATATGAAACTATCCAAGCAATATTACAATACAATGGGTATAAAATCATGGGCCATGAAAAACCCCATGGGCTGACCAAAACACGCACCTACTTTGAAAAAATATTCTCAGAGGCAATCTGAAAAAATATTCTCGAGGCTCTCGCCCCCGAACTCCCTAGTCAGGGTGATACCCCAAACCCAATCACTAGTACATGTAAATCATGCAAGGTATACAACACATTTCCAACACTCTCACTTGTTGAACACTATGCATACATGGGTCACAACTAAATAATTTTAGTAAAGCAGCTAAGGGCGACCATGCCCATAGGTTTTTTGCACAAAGAAAACTTCTTAGTGCTCACAACCTTCATCAATGAATCAACAACATTCTTAAAAATATCAACCTTTTCCAACAATAGTGTCTTGTCTTCAACCATGTCTCTAACAAAATGGTATTATACATCAATATGCTTTGAACACGTATGATAATTGGGGTTCTTTGCCAAACAAATTGCACATTGATTGTCACAATCTATCCTCGCTGCTTTCTATACAAAACCAATATTTGAACACAGCGTATCTAACCATACAAATTCCTTACTCGCATGAGCGGTTGGCATGTACTCAAGTTTTGTAGTTGATAACGCAATTGTTGCTTGCCTTTTACTCATACAATCGATTGCTCCACCAAAAGTTATATACCTAACCACTTGAATCTTCAATAATTGAGATCTCCGACCCAATCAACATTAACAAAGCTTTGCACATTTATTGTTTTATTTTGCTTAGGTGTTCCTTGGTAGCAAATTGCATATTATGATGTACCACAAAGATATCTGAAGATCCTCTTCACAAAGGTCTAATCTATCCTCACTACTTCCTGTACTAACCACTATTTCAACACAACCTATATAACCATATAGTGTCCTTGCTTGCATGGTACTCAGTGGTTGTCATGTACTCAGCGTTTGCAGTTGATAATGCAACTATTCCCTACCTATACTCATTTGATTGACTGCGCCACCAAACATTAAATGCATAACCACCTGTAGATCTTTGATAGTCAAGATCTCTAACCCAATCAACATCAACTAAACCTCGCACATTTATTGCTTTATTTTGCTCCTGTGTTCCTTGTTGGCAGATTGCATATTTTGATGTGTCACGAAAATATTTGAAGATCCTCTTCACAACGGTCCAATTCTCCTTTCTCAGGTTGGACATATATTTGTTCACAACTCCCATTGCATGGGCAATGTTAGGTCTATTACAAACCATAGAATATATCTGTAATGAAATTACTTAGATAACTTGCACCAATAGAATAATATATTGTAGAAATATGAACAAAATAAGCACATCCACAACAATAATTGATGAAAGAGCAAAATACTTGATATATGATTGAGCCACTTAGAAGGGGTAATCTTCACAACAATGCAATCAAAACAAAATTCACAGTATAATGCTCAAAGACTAACTACTACCTCCTATATATACTCTACTTAAGTCATGGTTATTCCATATACCGACCCTACTAACAACATAAGAATCATAGAGAAATGTGACAAGATATTATGAAAGGTTGTGTAAGCCACAAGTCGGCCACACATATCTCTAGACACGCTATAGGTTAAGGGCCTAACATACCCCTCCCCTTCAAAACAACATTGCCCTCAACATTGAACAACCCTGGATGTTGTTGTAGAAAAGCTTCATCCTTCCACGTTGCATCTTCATGGTTCAAATTCTTCCACTTGATCAAATACTCCTTAATCTCTCTTGTTCTCAACCTTTTTGTCCATGTATACATAATCTCCTCAGGGTCTAAACTAACTCGACCTTTTTCATCTAGTTTTGCTAACTTAGTTTAGACATAAACTCTCTGTCCAATTACCTTCTTCAGGTAAGATACAATTAATACAAGATGTATCCAAGTGCACTAGGATAGCTCCAATTTGTATGCAACACTACCAATTTTATGCCAAATCTTATAAGGACCATAATACTTTGGAGAAAGTTTGTTATCTTTTTTATAATTACTTTAGAAACATCTACCTGTATGGATGCAAGTGCATAAAGACCCTATCACCTATGTAAAAATACCACTCACTCTAGTTTTGATTTGCATGATGCTTCATTCTATTGTATTCCATTGTCAGATTCTATCTCAGACTAGCTAGTACCTCATGTTGATGTTGAATGTGTTCTTCAACAAATTGAACCTTGGGCTTGACCCTCGAGGAAGAAGTGATGGATGGGGGATGATAAACATAGAGTGCCATAAAAGGATATATTTTGGAAGAGGTATAGAAGGAGATGTTATACCAACATTCTACAAGTGGCAGCTAATGAACCCACCGTTCTTATTTATCTGATGCAAAACAATGAAGATACCCTTCTAAGCATTTGTTGACCACCTTTATTTTCCCATTATATTAAAGATGATATGATGAGATATGATCCGATTGAATTCCCAAAACATGATAATAAATTAGTCCAAAATTTACTGGTAAAGATGGGATCACAATCACTTACAATGATCTTGGGAGTACTGTGCAACTTTTGAATTATATCCAGAAAAGGAGTAGCTAAAAATGGCTATGATAAGGAGAAAAAATGAGCATATTTTATGAGCCTATCCACAAATACCATGATAATATTTTAACCTTTAAACCTCAACAACCCTTTAAGGAAATCCATAGATACCTACTCCCACTTCTAGTTAGGAATGGATAAAGGTTTCAGAAGACCGAGTGTCCTAATTATTTCACCCTTTTTTATGTTGACACCATGCATTCAACCATAAATTTATATATATCCCCCTTGATTCCTTCCCTAAATAAATCTTGCTTGATTTTATGATGGGTTTTAAAAAAATTTGGGTGCCCCTACTGGAAATGCATGAAGCTCCTTAAGGATATTGTGCTTGGGGCTATGATTATTAGATATGTATAAGTGATCTTAATACCATAATGCATTACCTTTCCACTCAAATTTGGTCGAGGCATTAGAATCATGCTGGATATTCTAAATCAAAACCTATGTACTTTGGTTATTATCCTAGTTTGCTTATGCCTCTTCCAACTAATCTATCTACCAAATAGTCATTGCACATAAGATTACCTCAGTGGATTCATCCATCCTAGATAGTGCATCTACTACAACATTCTATTTTAATTTCTTGTATTTGATTTCAAAGTCATATCCCAACATTTTAATCACACATTTATTTGAACTATCCTGATCAGTATTTACATTAAAGTGTCTACCCATCACATAAGGTCTTTATTGTTTGACTACATGGAGAATAACCAACATCTCTTTCTCATAGATTGACTTTAGCATGTTTTTACCCTTGAGTTGACGACTCTCAAATGTAATGGGTATTCCTTCATGCATGAGTATTTCCCCCATGCCATAACCTGATGCATCACATTCAAAAATAATAATTTTACAAAAATCAAGGGTGGCCAAAACTGGAGTGGAGCACAAAGCCCCCTTCAACTTCTCAAAGGCCTTGATATCAATGTAGTTCTAATAGAAAGAGTATTTATTCAACAAGGTTGTGAGTGGTGTTGTTATGCTACCATAAGTATTCACAAATTTACGATAGTAACCTATTAGCCCCAAAAAACCCTTGAGATTATTGAGGGTTTTTTGAGCCTACCATTCCATCATAGTTGTGATATTTTGAGGATCAACTTTGACTCTTTCATGTGAAACAATATGACCCAATTACTCCACCTCTTGGACTCAAAAATCACATTTTAAAGGTTTTGCATAAATCTAATGTTGTTCTAGAATAAATAGTACCTCTTTCACATGCTATAAACATTATTCCCAAATTTTGTTGAATATTAGGATGTTATAAAATACACTAACAGAAATTTATTCATAAAAGGCCTAAAAACAATATCCATCAAACTTGAAAAGTAGATGGTTCAGTTGTGATACCAAATGACATGACCATAAATTCATAATGGCCTTCATGAGTTATGAAAGTTATTTTATAGATATCCTCATCTCTAATCTAAATTTGAAGGTACATAGAATGAAGATCTAGTTTTATAAAATAAACAACACCATGTAATTCATCTAGCCAATCATCAATTAATAGAATAGGGAAACTATCTTTGATGGTGTACTTGTTGAGTTTTTTATGGTCTGGGCACATCCTCTAAGTGTCATCTTTATTATGCACCATGACAACTGGGGATGAGTATTCACTTTGGCTATATTTGATAAGACCCACCTCTAGCATATCATGTACCATATTTTTAATTTCACTCTTCTGGGCATATGGATACATGTATGGTTTGATCTAAGGTGGTTGACTACCTAGAAGTAAGTGACTTGCAAGATCATGTTCTCTACTTGGTGGTAGTATTTTTGGCATGGCACTAAAAATAGTTATGTGATCATCAAGAATCCTCTATAGATTAGGATGTGCAGATGCCTTTGTTGGCTTAAATTAGAAGGGGAACAATCATGCTAAAAATCCTTTAATGCCTTTTTTTAATAATCTTTATCGTTTAATGAAAACTAACCAATTGTGAAGATTTTTATCGTAATCCACACAATTAAAATATCTTATCTTCAAAATGAAAGCACATGAATAGTTCATGAAAATTCACTTTATTGTGCCCAAGGTTGTAAGTCATTGTACTCCCAAAACAACATCTACTCCATCCATAGAAATCACAAACACAAGATAATCTAGCTTGTATTCTCCCATAACAAGCATAACATTATGGAATTTCCTAGAACAATTGATTATGCCACCATCTACAATCATGACTTGAAATTCTTGATCTAGGTAAACAAAACAGTCCAAACAAGTAGCCAACTTGTTGTTGATGAAGTTATGTGTACTCCCTGAGTCAATCAACTTTGTCAAATTTTGTTTCTTGAGGAATCCCATAACTTTAATGGTTTGAGGTGCGATAATACCCAGAAGTGCGTGACAAGAGACAGTAGGGTGGGAGTATGCATATTCCTCCTTTGTTTCTTCCTCACCCTCACTTGAGGTTGCATCATCTTTATATTCATCATCTCCTTCAATGTAGAACACATTATTCTCAACACATTTATGTCATTTACTCCACTTTCTATCATAACCAAAACAAAATTATTGTATACACTTCTCTTCAATTTATTGAGGGGCTAATCTTGTAGACTAAGGAAATGATTGTGTCAGGGAATTATGTTATTGACTAATAGTAAAAGCCCTTCGTTTGACCATATATATTTCCTATAACTCATGTATTAATGTTCTGGATTCAAATACTAGACTTGGATTAAACATGTGAACATCAAGTTGGATGTTATCCTTGATCCCACCCAAGAACATGGTGCTCATGTTGCCCTCATTGATGCCATCTACATGTAAGGAGAGATTTGGAATTGGTGAATATAATCCTTGACAAGGCATGTTTGTCATAATTTTGATAAATGATCGAAGTAGTTTTGGTGACATTGTTGTGATAGTGCATCTACAAATCATCAGTAAATACCAACTAGCTAAAATGAAGGCCTTTTGTTTTCTTCTAAACACACAACCACTAATACCAAATGGATTGCTCAGGTTCTAGATACAAGGATGCCATGACATATTGTTGTGCACATGGGGTTTGATGTAGATCAAATAAATATTCCATCTTAATGATCCATGTGAGTCAATCCTTACCATCAAATTTATGTATTTCCATTTTTGTCATCATGTGCTTCGAACTGGTATTGGAGTTTTGATTGATCTAGTTGGGAGAACCCGAATGAAGTGGTATAAGATCATTTGACTGAAAATGAGTCATTGAAATGGTCAATTTCCCACTGATAGTTGCCAACTAAGTCTTCACATCGTCTATGTCTCATTTTACCTCAATGATGTCCCATTTTTCCACACTGAAATCATCTTTCTTCACCATGCTTTGCATATCTGACTGAAGTTGGTGAACCACCTAAGAAACCAAAGGATCTGAAGTTCTAAATTCCATGTCATCCTTGTGAAGTGTTTTTGGAGTGTCTTGCCCTTTCCTACGGCTGCAAGTGTTAGAACTAACCATGCACAAGCCATAGGATTGATGTAACAACTCCGTTGGGTTTGACATAAATAAACGTGAATTTAAAATTAAAAAAATACACACATATACTATAAATAGATTACACCATGAGAATCTAAGCAATAATTAGACAAAATACTCTAAGTATAATAACTGTAAATGAAGCATGCTACATCATACATCACTAATCACTATCATCATAAAAAACACATCATAATACTAATATATAAAGTATTTATAATTAGCCAACCACGATTGATACATGCCTACAGCCACTGTTATCAATGTACAGTGAATAAGTAACTATAGCTCATCATGATAATGTTTCCAATATTAAATACAATATAATACGATGTACATAAATAAGATACATGGCTCCTCGGAGCATGAGTTCCCGGACTCTCTAGTATCTATGGTAATTTCAAGTGTTGTCTCAAAAGTAGTATTGTTGTGGGGAGGGAGAGCATCATTCGAGCATTTTTTCACACCAACCACAGACCAACGATCTCTCGCACTAATCCCATCAGAAAATCGTCCTCCCTTCACAGATAGGTAGATAGTGATAGCGTAGGAATCTAGAGAGACAAGCAAGTACCCGTGTGCTGCATGATTTTTAAAACTGAACATGCATTGTGTATCATAGAAAATCCGTTCTATTGCAAGATATCGCACAAACATGTAAATCATATTCATGAAATAATAATGTCTCACTAAACATACTATTGCCAAAGTTTTAAGAATAATAAATAATAGTGATCTATTGATCAATCAAATCCATACACACCACTTGATCGGATTGCATTCATCTAGCATTGTCATGCTAGCCAGTGAAGTCAATATCACTCTTTACTCAGTATCAACAATACGAGATTGGTCAAACATAATTTAACCACAAGATTCGTACAATTTACATTCTATTAGCAATCATATCACATAACATGCTAAACATAGGAATAATCAAAGCATATATTTATTCCATCAAATGTATGAATGAATCTTACATTTTTATCTATCTTATACTATAAATAATGACTACAGTTTATACCATTCGAGTAAAATACACATTTGACTGCAGATTCTAATTACTATAATTAGTTTCCAAATATACTACACTCTATTATAACCCATATTACAATAGTCTAGTATTCTAAGACATAACTACTAGTTTTTCATAATCAGTGATATAAAATAGTTTTAAATACATGGAAACATAAGGTTCTAGTCAAGCAACAAGATATAACAAAGCAAATCACAGTTTCCTTGAAACACATAATTTTCTATCCTAGCCTTCGTTACACTCTCAAAGGTTGTATGCACGCATACATAAAGTCCTACTAACTGTCACAAAACATGTTATTCACAGTAATAACCAACACGCATACATTAAATCAATCATAGGTGTAAATCTAGACATAACCATTACAATATGCACCACCCAGATATAACATACATTTATACTGTAGTACTTTATAACATCCCATAATATCATAGTTCTTTTTTTATAAACACGACACAATTACGGATAACTACTTTTACAATTGCAAGAACACAACCGACCCATAATCATAAACAATAATCTAGCAAGTACAGGTTTGTACCACCAGAGTATGCCCTATGTTTAAAATATATACTACTATAACTTATAGGTACACATCACTATGTACTATTATAGGCTATATATGTCTAAACACTTATACATTTTATTTCACTCATAATATATACCGCTCCCCAGTTTTCCTTACTGTTTGCATATATATATAACAATCTGTCGTGCTATGTCATGCTATTTCCAAAGCGTCAAATAATTCACAACCAAGTTATACCATAATATTTCATTTATAATCTCGGTCCCTCGAACACCCTATGACTCAATTTAACCATCTATATAACTATAGGTATAATTCTTATATACGAGTACTCATATATCATAACATGCACCATATGTAAGTACTCCATAGATATGTAAATACTATATTAATGTTCATTTATATGTCTTAATCAAGAACTCCCATATACTTAACTATGTTTTGAATGAACATGACCTTACACTTGGAAAGAAGTTTATTTTTATGTTGACATAGTTTCTCAACTTTCAGGTCCGTGACCAAATGTGTTTATATTTGTCAACAACTTAAAGGTATACAACCCAATATACTCAATATAAGTTAAACTCTTATAATGACTCCTAAATCCTCGGACACATTTATTTCATTTAAACATTAATATGTTCAACAATATAAATGACATCATTAGCCTTTATAATTCTCTATTAAATATTCGATCGATATATTTTTATTGACAAGCTATAACAATATTTCTGTGATATTAAAGAGCAAGTAATCACATTTTTTATCATTGAGATTATACACTACTAAGAGTTGTCAAGGTATATTTTTCATTGAGATTAGAAACCAGGGTTGTTCTCAAATTAGAGAAATATTTTTCTACTAGGGGTATAATCTGTAAATTTGTGGATCACTGGCCAAAGCTCCAAGATCTTAACAATTGGATCTCGAAGCAATAGAAACCCCTTCTCTCGAGTAAACTTGATATTTCCTTGTGCTAAAGGCTTCTTTATTATTGTTTTTCATATTATCGAGGATAAGGACAAGATTCAGGATTTATCCTAGAGCTTGAATCACCACCACTTACTCATGAAACCATGGTCCCCTACCTTCAATCCCCTCACTGAACCTTTGCATATAAAACCCATCCGGGTTCATCTACCCAATCTTCCGCTTCAGTTTTGGACAGAATCTAGTCTGGAGGCTATTGGTAAATCTCTGGATGGGTTTTTGTGAATGCATCCATTTACCAATCTTTTCTCCCTCACTACTTTTGCTCGGATTTTGGTGAACATTGATACCTCCAAGAATCTTCCAAATAAAATTACTCTGAAGGTTGGAGATCGCACTTGGTCTCAATCTATTGACTATAAAGGTTTATTGTTTCGTTGCCGTAGTTATTTTGCCACTGAACATTTGACCAAAAACTACAACCTCCTCAGAAAAAAGAAAGATTCTTCCTGGTGGAAAGATTTTATCCCCAAAAATCTCACGGTGTTGGTTGCAAACGAAGAGTGGGCTACTAACAGCTAGAATTCTGCCTCTTCTTCTGAAGCCCCTGGTTGCCCTACCTCAAACAAGGATTCCAAAATCTCGTCATACTTCGAAGATGAATTGTTGTTTGATTTAATCTCTCCAAGGAAGGTTTTGTCAATCCCAGCGTCCTCGAAGGAGATCCCAGATTTCGCTTCATCTAGGGTAGATACTAATCTAGGGACAATAGCAGAAGACAAATCCCAGCGCTGCGTCTTAGTTTAGGAAGCCTCATCAGCGCTTCACACTGAGAACAATGATGGTCAATGGTTCAAAAAAAGAAAAAATGTAAAAAAGCAATGGCCCAACCTTCCTGTATGTCTTTTCGCTAGGGGGGACTCTTTGATAATTTTCTAAAAATCAGCGAAAAAGAGGTCAAGTTCCCAGGATAAGTTTGGCGAAAACTTCACAAAAGTTTCCTGGTAAGTTTTTTTTTAAGTTTGTTTTTGGTGGAAGTCCCTGTAATGAGGGAATCTTGCCGCCCATTTGGTTGCCGCTGGCAGAGGTGTCCTATATGAGCTTTAATGTTTGATTTTTAATTCTCTCCTTTATATAAGGTTACAGGGCCTTTCAAATATTGTTTTAACCTATCTAATAATAGAAAAAGAGTTGTCGAGATATAATGGTCACTACAATCTATTGATATTGTTGTATGATGTATCGACTAAAAACCCATTACTATATGCTTTTAATAAACCACAATATACTTAATATAATTATTCAAGTCTACAACCTTAAAACATTCGTTAAATCCAGTCTTAAGATTGTATATTCAGACTTCTTATCGATTGTCAACCCGTCTATATATCTACATGGGTGTCGAAAAACTAGATTTAAAAGTCTGTAACTATGTTAAAGTCCCAATTTATTTATATAAATCCGTTCCACTAACACTCAGGTTCCTATTAGAAATCATGTGCACATGAATTTATAAAAACATAAATCATACCCAGGGGAACTCTTCTTACTGTCAAAACAACATCGTATATATTTTAAGATACCACATGAATAACCTCGTGTACATGAATTTAATAATGTAAATTGATAGCAATCTGGATGTATAAGCATATGTATATAACAGCCTCGTATATATATGTGTGTATATTTTAATCCTCTCTTTTTTTTTACCCCGCATATATATATATCAGACAAACCTATCCATATGCATAAAATACTATAAATAGACCACTGAGTTATTTATTAAATAAGTAGTCATAAATATAGACGAACAAATCTCATGCACAGACCGCTGTAAACCAACAAAATGACATATTACACATTCTAAATATTCAACGTTTTAATGAATATTTAAACTCGGCGTTTTAATATAACAAACTCAGCACTTTGATATATATAAACTCAGCGCTTATATGTGTATAGGCTCAGCGCTTAAATACATAAGGGTTCAGTGACTTAAATACATACTATGCCGGTATTAAACTGTTGTTTGCTACATTCGCTGCACTACATCATGTATAAGTGTATCTACATAGAACAGTTCGCAATAAACTCAGCAAGGATAAAAGTAATTCACTCTATAAACTATATTTAATTCAACGAGTTCATAATAAATCGTTGTAGATAATATATTTTACAGGCATAAATCACTAGGACCATTATAATAATTCGATATGAATTCGACTGCTCATAAATCGCTGTATACTCATCATCATAGAAATATTGTTGTGTATATACATCAACTCGACTCGCATATGAGTCACTGCACACCATTATCATCATCAGACTTGCAATTTAGAACCAACACTCTAGAATTTTAACACGCTAGAGGTCAGCATTACCAATAGAAAATTAAAGCAACGATTCTTCTAAAAGATGCATGCTTTTCATAGAGGAAGATGAAATGTACTTGGAGTTCCAAGCACTAGCATGGTCACAACTTAATAAGACTAAGACTTTGTTGAGGCTCATAAGCTCGTATGCTAATAGATAAGCAGATTTTGCAGTCTTGTAGAGAGGAAATAAAGCCTCGATAGATACGGCAAGCTTATGGTCTCCAGTCCAAAAAAAATAGATCTATCGTAAGATAGGTCTCCACAAGCCTTTGTATCTCTTTCTGCAGCAAGTGGCGAATTTGATTTTCCACTAAAACCTATATTCTTTCTCTCAACTATAGAGTTTTACATGTCTCCCCCAAATGATGCAGTTGGTTCTTCGCCTTCCAAAGGATGGAATGTTGCCAGTTGAGAAGGATGTACAAACCCCACTTCATTTATGAGGAGATCTCGATGAAGGATCAACTCCAGCTCACCCATTAGACGGACATTGTGTCCTCTATCCCCCATCATCTCAAAGCGTTACCTATAATATCACTACGGTTATAGTGCTTCAGCTTCATCCCCCTTCAATTTCCTTTCCAAAAACTCTCCTTAAAAACATGGCATAGCTTTCTTTTTTTCTCTTTTTTAGATTTTCCTTTGTTATTCTTTTTTTTCTATTTTATTAATTTCTTACTTTTTTTGTTTTTCTCCAATTTTAGACCTTCCCCCCCACCCTTTTTTTTTAATTTATTTATTTATTTATTTTCTTTATTTTCAAACCTTCTATTTAGCAATTTATAAAAATCAATACATATTAGCATCTCTATTATCATAACAATTTAATAACTAACTCTTTAGTCAATTAAATTAAAATTTACTCTAACCACGCAAATTGCATCTGCAAGAAAACATTAATGATCGTAAACGTAATCACACAAGATAAAATCACCCAAGCATAAACCTGGACTAACACGCAAGGAAATTTCACAAAATCATTAACTATGCTAGTAAACCATGAAAATCAGCTATTTAATGCAAGCAAAATTAAACACACTATGTTACCCATTTCATTATGCATTTCTAATATGTACTAACTACTATGGTGTGTGCAGGGTTCAAGCCAGTTTCTTTGTTGTCCTTCGACATCTCCATCTACGTCACCCTATCTGATAATGCTCTCCCTCCAACACACTATGAGGGATGTGTTCTCCTACATCAACTTCACAACAAGCAAATAATTAGACCATATCAACATGATATACATACATCTTAAAGTATAGTTGAAATAACGAATCAGCATGTTCGTAATGTAAACACATACACTACAACTAACTCATAGCAATGTATTCATGTAACCTAAGCAATATCAAATTGTCCCATAACAGCATATATCTCAAAGCTTAGTCAAATCTAAATTTGACAACTATAAATATCCACCGATAATCCAATAGTTTGCTTAGCAAGAAATCGAGATGTAATAATTGAGGATTTTGGACCCGAAAAAAGTACACCCACAGATTATACCATTGTGATCATCTCACTGAGACAAATCCAACGATCGCTAATTTGCACAAAGGTGCAAAAAAAATCCACACTTTTTTTCGAAAAAAAGACTTTGAACAATACTATGCTGACGAAAACATTAAATTCTTCTCGAATTGTGAGTTATGTTTTTTCGATTCCTCAATGCAGACACTCCATTTTCATCACTTTCATATCAAAATTTTCACAAATCAAGTCAGAAATCATGAAAACATCCAAGTTTGCTCACACACATTAAGTGCATATATCCTGAAACACATTGATGCATTCCTTATTGAAGCAATGCACTATTTCCAAACATTGGCTTCATTTAATTCATAATTACAACTTTGCAAGTAACATTTAGGACCAATTAGGTGGAACCCTTATTCAACTTTAAAAAATCACATCACTTTGCGTTAAGTTAATTAACTTTTGTTAATTAACTTAATCTTCCTCTAATAAGAAATTCTATAGATTTTTCGAATTCCCTATTTTCTTAATTCATTGATTGAATTATTCCTTTATTCAAATGGCAAATGGATTCAAATATCTGGAATCATGACATCACATGAAAAGTTGTCAAGCATTTACCTAAATGCAAACAAATATTAGAAATGCAACCTAATGCCTAATTAATGGAAACTCTATCTCAAATATTACTAGTAGTAATTCTCCAAATTGGACTGAACCTCAACCACACATCTTAACCATCATCCAACAATTGAGAACAGTTGAGAAATTTATAAATACAACAGTCATTTACCACTCTAATCAACCTTTTCAATGTAAACTTACTCTACCAAAACTTATAACAAAGCTTCAACATTTCTTCTATTGTTCATCCAAATCACAAGTAGTCAATGGGAGATGACGTCTACATGTTACGACATTGACAAAGATCTCATGCACTACAATCTAGTCTCAACACATCTGCATCTAGCTTAGAAGGTGACATCCACATAGAAGGTATAATCATCTTTGTTTTGTCTTTCATTTGCTAGCTTGTTGCATCTTAGACCTTGTCCAATCTGAAGACCACACCTAGTATGTTATGTTGCTTGTTGTTTTCATGTTTGATTTCATGACTAACAAGAACTAACCTCCTTTGCAATCGTGTGTTTACATTTGGCGCGCCCATTGGGACCGACGCACCCCACAATCCTCTTGAGAACATTCTATAATCCTCTAATTACAAAATTAGATTAGTTTTTTATCCTAAATTCTCTTCTCATTTTTTTGTTTTTCTGTCCTTTGCATATTGATAGGAATGCTTTGTGTATCAACAGATTCGCTTCCTATAATCGACGGTATCATTTTTTTTGTTTTTTTGGTCTTGTGTTTTTCAAGAAAAAGGTAGATTCGCTCTGCTAAATGACGGGATTATGACCAAAACGGTGGGATTGTGACCAAAATGACGAGATCGTGACCAAAACGGCACAATCACTATGCAAAATGGAAGATCTGCCATGTAGTGTTTTATGCCTACCTTTTGGAGGCTTGTTCTTGCTCATCCGGACTTCATTTCGGGTTCTTTTTTTAACGGCATGTTTTCACATGAATTTTTTGAATTTCAATAAAATAGAAGATACAAGAGTGTTAATAGGTTTGCTCGCAAATTGCCTATTAAAAAGAACATATTGAAAATCTAACTTGTTTGCTATAGGTTTAGCTTGTCAAAGACCACATATCAAACTCTAATCTATTTTCTACAGATTACGCTAGTCAAATCCATGGCTCCTATTCAACCAAACATTTTTTGAAGACTTCTTTTGGTGCAACTAAAAAAAACCAATCTTTGCATTTAGTGTTCTTAAAATTTACTTGTATATTTCATTTACTTGCGTGATTGTTTTGATTACTTGCAAATAATCTATCATGCCTATGCTCTCCCCTTGCCCCCTTTATGGACCTAGGAGACCAAAAACACAATTTATTATTATTTTTTCCAGAAGCGAACAAAAGTATACTCTCCTCTTACCCACTTGTTGGGTCTTGAGGATTAGAAATAGCGACACTTCCTTTTCTTTTTAATTGTGCAGGGTGGATTTCATCTCCTCCTTCCAAGTCCGCAGGGTGAGGTAATTAGGACTTCATTTCCCAATGTACATATCAACCACATACATTCAACGGGGTACATAAATTGAGGTTGTATTTTGTCATTTTTGGTTAAGTGACTATATGTTTTAAGTGCATTCGTAAAGTAGCGGAGCTTCCATGCTCCAAAACAAACCTCAGACAGTACCACTCGAGGCTCAATTATTCTAGTAGCACTTCATTGAGACCTTTATGACTGAAGTGAGCGAGAAGGGAGTAGACCCCCCTGCGTTGCTTGTTAATCCTTCATCTTCAACCAATTTTGAGCCACACGTACTGCAAGGAATATCAAGGACCATTAGACAACTTTGTAACAGTTTAAATTAGGCCCATCAATCGTAAACAATTCGTAGTGAACCAACCTCCCTGAAGATTTCACAACGTACCGCTTGAAGTGAGGGTTAATTGGCATTAATCTGTCACCTCTTCAAGGTGGTTGCATGGACTACGATCATGTTGCCCACCCATCTTACCATTAAAAATAAGGCTTGTCTTGTATATTTGTTATTGATTGTTTGTTGTTATACCCACATGTTATGTGTTGCGTACTTTACACTTCAAACCAATCAACATTATCATAAGTCCAAATTTGTCATTATTTTCGCAATAAGGCGTTATGCTGCCCAACTTCTAGGTCATTCTAACTATTGTGTTGTCTAATTAAAAAAATATAAATCAAATCTATTTAGACCTAAATCCAATTTGAAATCAATTGTCCACATTAGGTTACTTTTGACCCCATTCCTATTTTGATCCAATCAAGTCAAATCAAGTCAAGTTTGACCAAAGCCAAGCACATCAAAACAATCCGCCCTCTTTGAGGCCAAGCCAGTCAAAACAATCTGCCCTCTTTGGGGCCAAGCCAATCAAATCCAATTTGCCCTCTTTGGGGCAACTCCAATCAGCATCAAGTCAATCTGCCCTCTTTGGGACCAATCACATCAAAACAAATCCACCCTCTTTAGGGTAAATCCAATCACCATCAAGTCAATCCATCCTCTTTGGGACCAAATACATTGAATCGAATCCCCTTGCATGTATCCTTGCTTGGGGGCATAATCCAACACAGTCCGAGTCATGGCATCTCAACACCTATTTGGGTAGATTCCTAATGATTCTCAAAACCCTAATCATGTTTTAGCATTGCCATTCATTAGTCAAGACGTGATAGACCAACTCTTCCAACTTCGCCAACAGCTATCCCACTTTGTGTCTACTCTGGACACTTCATTCACTAGTCCAAAATCCAATTTGGCCCTAGTGCCACAACAAATCTAACAGCCGAGGGATATGTCCTTGCCCTTCCAAGAGCAATCATCTGTTGAAGACCCAAGTGCATCCAAGAATAAGAATCACTCAATGGGGATATGTCATGATCCCCTTCCTAAGCACAATCAAATTCATCCACTTGCAAGTCAAGGTCAACACAACCACCCCATCTTCGATGTTTTTGTCGAATCACCCATCCTTGACAAGTCAATTTTTCATGAGTCACGCTTTGATTGTCGACCCCTATATGACGGAGGACCCCTCTTTAACAAAAGACCCATCTTTGATGAGCCCAATTTTGAACCTATTATTGACCAGCAGTCTATCTTTCATCCACAGCAAACCACTCCCAAAGCGTTCATTTCCAAGCGAAAAGTGAAAAGGGTACTTATGGACAATGCAATTCAATTGGCCATCTTTGTGGCCACATTTAAATCAGAATCAGAATCCACTTCGGAATTAGGTTCCATGTTAGAACCAACATCAGTATCAACATCGGATTCAGAATGAACATCAAAATCAATTTTAGCATTAGAACTAGTTTCCAAATCGAAATACACTAATGGATATTACAACATCAGCTACACACATCTGACAAATCCACTTGAGTCAAAATCAGCTTCAGAATCGGAATACACTAGTGGATATTACAACATCGATTACACACTTTTGGCATATCAACTTGAGTCAGAATTGGAATACACTAGTGGATATTATGACATCGGCTACACACTTCTGGGAGATAAACTTGAGTTAAAATCAGCTTCAGAATCAGAATAAATTAGTGGATATTATGGCATCAATTACACACTTCTGGTAGATCAAATTGAAAACATCAGTGATCTTCCACAATTTTCAAGGAAGTTTCCCTTTGACATCAATGCAATTTCTCCTAGAAGACTCTAGGACGATTGTACAAGTTCACCTAGAATCCTCTATGAGGATTGTGCTTCCTTTACTAGTCCATTGACATTCTACATCCTATTCACATTAAATTATCCTATCCATTACTTTGACATCCAATTTTCCACAACCATCAATTAGGACCAACAAAATCACGTATTATTGGCCTTTTTCCATGGCAACATATCAATTGCAGAATTTCTATGAATCCAAGGCAGCAATCAATCAAAAGACAAGTCTCCTAGTGAAACCTTCTTTGAGGCACTAGGGGACCATCAAAATTTAAAATCAGCATCTCCTAGTGAAACCTTCTTTGAGGCATCAGAGGATAATCAAAGTCAAAAGTCAATATCCTTTAGTGAAATCTTGTTTGAAGCGCTAGAAGACAATCAAAATCAAGAAGACTTTGTTGGTGAAAACCTCTTTGAGCTACCAATAGCTAAACAACTCAATTCTTCATTCTTTGATGAGGACATTATTGAAGTCAATATCGACATAGCAGAGAATCCAAAAATTATTCATATTGCAGCAACTCTCAGGCCTAAGGAACAGAAAAATTTTATGGTTTTATTGAGAGAATTTTCAGAGGTCTTTGACACCACCACAACCAAAATTATGTCACAATTGAAACATTAAGAACCAACAACAATGTGCATACTATTAGTTCCAATGCCCTTTGGCCTCCTAACATTTATACCCCCTATTATGAACCCAACATTTATCCAAGTCTTATATTACCCCTAAAAATCAGGGCATTTATCCAACGCTTATCCTTATTCCCCTTCCCAAGCGGCACTTTCTTTAATAGAGGTTACAAAGACATCTTGTTTAGAGGTTTGGAGGAAACAGAATCAACCACCAATGAAGATCACATCATCAGTGTAGTCTACATCCACAATAGCATACTAATAGAGAAACTATTCAGAGTGGGTATTGGCTAGACATCAAAGGGTCAACATTTGGCATATCGTAATCTCCATTGAGTTGAAACGCTAAAAAATAAAAATTTCATTCAAAAATCAAAAGAGAAATAATTCATCCAACGATGAAAACCATTCTTATGGCACCTTGGGCAAATACCATGATGAAAACCAATTTTCTAGCGTCATGTATAAATAATTAGTTGTTTGCAAGTATCTTGACACTTGCGGGCAGCCCCATTTGTATTGACAACCGTTCCATTCAAGCCATCTTGGCCATCTCATCCCATCCTATCATGCCCATCAACTTTCTCGTCTTGACCTTGTTACAGAAGTAGAAGGTATATTGAGACTTGTTTTGGGAAACATTATACCCTAATATCCACCTAGTACTTTGATGACTAGACTCATTGGTTCCCACAGGACATAGTCCTTGGAGTTTCCTAGTCCCTTCCATCATCGTCCATTTTTATTCCACACTTTCCTTTTCGTTCGTCCATTCATTATCATTCCACATCCCGATACTAAAATAGATTTTCCCTTTCTTAGTAACACCTTGTGCATTTTGTATATACTTATTCAAAAAATCAAAACATTCAAACATTAACAAATCCAAAAACGTTCATATGATCAAAAATACTAAAAATCAGAGAAGGCCAAAAATCTCCAAATGAGATAGAAATCCACACAATACAAAAACATTGGTCATCTTAAATTCAGTCAACAATCCTTGGTTAATCATTGATCCAATCATTTTAGCAACCATTGGGATGTGTCCTTCCCAAGTTCATCCTCTTTTGAGCAAAATCATTAATCTAAGCATGTAAATTTCACCCTATTTTAGATAAATCAAAGCATGCAACTTATTTCGAGATATTCTCCACATTCCATCCCCTTGCATGTATCCTTGCTTGGGGGATCCATTCCATTATTATTATCATTGCACCTTCACACGTGGATATTGACTTGATTAACGACAAGATGCTTTATGTCGTTTTTATTTTCAAGTGTGTGTGTCTGTTTGCTTGTTTCTTTGTTTTCCTTATTGTGCATTGAGTCAGTTCATATGCATCAATAGGGTGATTCCTTGCGCTTGTACCTGAGTCCATCCATTGGAATACGACAACAATGTCATCTTGATTTTTCCATATCATGGTGCGTTTGTGTCATTTGTCATTGGACCGAGTCTCAGTCCTTATGCACATCGCAGCCAGGTCAACATGATATTTTATATCATGGGACATACTATTGTGTGCTACATTAAAAATCAAGTGCTTAAGGCTTATATACAATGTCGCACTCTAGTGGCAACTTATCCCTTTGCAAAATCATCCATTTTCAAATCCAATCATTTTGGTCATCTTTGACCACATCCCATCATTTCATTCCTCTTTGATCTTTGTCAACATTCAACCTATCATTCTATTTCTCCTTCATTCCTCATCCTATGTTCTCCCATCCAAGGGAACTACAATGGCTTGAGGTCTATTTGGACTATGTAGGTAGCACTAAGTCGCATAAAATTTCTAAAGTTAACTCGACCACCCTTATTCTCATTCTTGTTCATCTCTTCATCTCTATCATTTCCCCTACTCTTTTCGTCAATCTTCTGCACATGTCGATTGGGACCGACAAAATCATGACAATTCATCTTTTCTTTATCAAATCAATCATTATTACTTCAATCTTTGTGATTCTTCATGTCTCCGGTTTTTTTGCAGCTTCTTCATTCATTGGAAAGTCATTATACCATCACACATACATTTGTGTCATTCATATCCTCATTAATTCGTGTTATAGGTTAAATCCTTGAGCTATGCTTGTCAATCAATTACTTAAACAATCAATTTCGCCCTCTTTGGAGCACTTTTCTCAATTCGCCTTCTTTGGGACACTTTTATCAATTCGCCCTACTGGGGCAAATCAATTACTTAATCAATCCAAAAAGCTCACCGCTTTGGGGTAAATTTCTCATCTGCCCTCTTTGGACCAAATTATTTAATCTTACCTTGCTGCTTTTTTGGGATCAATCCTTCCCAACTTCCTCCTATTTTGGGCAAGTCAAACCCTGTAGCTCATTATCTTTGGATGTGCCCTTCCAAAACTCGCCCTATGGGGAAAATCATTATCATTCTTAGCAATCAAAGAGTGCAAGCATTAGCTCAAGTGGCTTAAAATTATCCATGAGTTAATTTCTACTTATTCTCGCATCTTTCTTCCTTTCGAGGGTTCGTCCATCCATATTATTTTTCAGCCACTCCCTCAACAGGGCATCATTCTTCAATCATTTTTAACGACTTTTTCATTTCTTTGAAAAATCGTTGCTTTGTCTAATGTCTCGCAATGCCCTTTCAAACAAGGGCAGAATGCAGACGCTCTACTTTCATCATTTTCTTGCCAAAATTGCAATCAGAGTGATTTCTAGCAATAATGCACAAATCAAGTCAAAAATCGCAAAAACATCCAAATTCGTTCACACATGTTACGTGCATATTCTGAAACACATTGGTGCATCCCCAACTGGGGCAATGCACTGTTTCCAATCATAAACTTCATGTAATTCGCCCTGAATCACATTGTGACTTTGCAAGTAAACATTTTCCACCAATTAGGTGGAACTCTTATTCGACTTTTAAAAGTCACATCATTTTGCACTAAGTTAATTAACTTTTGTTAATTACCCTAATCTTCCTCTAATGAGAAATGTCATAGCTTTTTGGAATTACCTATTTTCTTGATTCATTAATTGAATTATTCCTCCATTCACATGACAAGTGAATTCAAATGACATCACATGGAAAGTTGTTGAACATTTGCCTAAATGCAAACAACTATCAGATATATAATCCATGCCTAATTAATGCAAACTTTAGCCCAAATATTAATGGCATTGAACCTCCAAATTAGACTGAACCTCAACCACGCATCTTTATCATCGTTCGATGGTCGAGAACAGTCTGAAAATTTTATAAATACAAGAGTCATTTGCCACTATAATCAAGTTTTCCAGTGTAAACTTACTATGCCAAAACTTATAACAAAGCTTCAACATTTCTTCCATTCTTCATCCAAATTACTAGTAGTCAAGGGGAGATGTCGTCTACATGATGTTGTTGCATTGACAAATATTTCATGCATTACAATCTAGGCTCAGCACATCTACATCCGACTTAGAAGGTGACATCCACACGGAAGGTATATTCACATGGAAAGTTGTTGAACATTTGCCTAAATGCAAACAAATATCAGATATATAATCCATGCCTAATTAATGCAAACTTTAGCCCAAATATTAATGGCATTGAACCTCCAAATTAGACTGAACCTCAACCACACATCTTTATCATCGTTCGATGGTCGAGAACAGTCTGAAAATTTTATAAATACAAGAGTCATTTGCCACTATAATCAAGTTTTCCAGTGTAAACTTACTATGCCAAAACTTATAACAAAGCTTCAACATTTCTTCCATTCTTCATCCAAATTACTAGTAGTCAAGGGGAGATGTCGTCTACATGATGTTGCTGCATTGAAAAATATCTCATGCATTACAATCTAGGCTCAGCACATCTACATCCGACTTAGAAGGTGACATCCACACGGAAGGTATATTCCTCTTTGTTTTGTCTTTCATTTGCTAGTTTGTTTCTTTTTAGACCTTGCCCAATCTTAGAACCACGCCTAGGATGTTATGTTGCTTATTGTTTTCATGTTTGATTTCCTAACTAACAACTAACCTCCTTTGCAATCATGTGTTTACACTCGACTCTCAGAACCACAACACCAGATTTGAAAAAAACACACCATAGAAACTTGCACAAATCAAATGATCTGATACCACTTGTAATGAAATTACTTAAATAATTCACACCAATGGAATGATATATTGCATAAATATGAACAGAATAAGCAAACTCACAACAATAATTGCTGAAAAAGCAAAGTACTTGATGTCTATGACTGAGCCACTTCAAGGAGGCAACCTCCTCAACAATCTAATAAGATCAGAATTTGCAATATGATGGTCAAAGACTCACCACTACCTCCTACATATACTTTATCTAGGCCATGGTTATTCCATAGGCCAACCCTACTAACAATATAAGAATCGTAGAGAAATGTGACAAAATATTATGAAAGGTTATGTAAGTCACAAGTCGCTGACACATATCCCTAGACATGCTATAGGTTAAGGGCGTAGCAACATCACAATTCCAACAATGCTTGCATAGGGACCCTGAGACATTTCCTCAATTTTTTTGTGTCTTAGAACATTGTTTAAAAGATAATTATGGACCAATAGGAAAAGGGTACTCACAAGTTTACATTATTGCATTTTAAACCTCTACAAGATCATCTCAACATATTTCCTCTAATTCAACCATAGTTTCCTATCTGGTCGATGCCAAGACCAGTATGATGTTTTTAGCACCCAAATCCTTCACATCAAATTGAGATGACAACTAAGATTGCACTTACTTGGTCATTTCTTTGTTGTTACCGATTAACAACATATCATCTACATATATAACTATGGGAACAAAGTTATCACCCACTTGTTTGAAATACACACTATGATCAGTTTTGCTTCATACAAACCCTTTAATTCCACATCCTTGGTGATTGTTTTAAACCATAAAGTGACTTCTTCAACATGCACACTAAGTCCTCCTTTCCATTAACCTTAAAAACTTAGTCTGCACCATGTAGAAATGTTGCTTTCACATCCATTTGTTCTCCTTCAAGATCAAAAGCAACAACAATAGCCAAAATAAATATAATACAAGTTAATTTAGTGATGTTTGAAAAAATCACACCAAACTCTATTCCCTCCACGTAAAAAAATCCCTTTGCTATCAAGTGAGATTCATACTTTTCAATTTTTCTTTTTGCATTGTAATTCTTCTTGAACACCAATTTACAACCAACAAGGTTTCAAACAATGAAGAATTTTGTTAAGTCCCATGTTAGATTGTTATCCAATGACTATATTTTTTCATCCATGGGCTTCTTCAAAATTTTATTTTTCTTTGAATCAAGGGCTTCCCTCACAATCTTAGGATCTTCATCTGTCACAGATAACATTGACAAAACAAATGAAGAACAAAAATCGATTGGACTATACCTTTCTGGCTTCCTTCTAATTCGATATAATTTTTTCAAGACTAGAGTTTGAGATCCTTCATCTTTTGATTCATCTTCGTGTGCTTCGTTTAAATCTTCCTTAGCCAACTCCCTTTTTGGTTCATTTTCTTCAATTGCTTTGTATTCAAAAATAGATTCTCCTCCTAATTCAACATGCACTTTTTCGAGTTCTTCCTTAGATCTTGTTTCATTAGAAATATCTTTGGACCTTTTACACTTAATACACGGTAATGTGTTTAGACCTCTTATGGTTTTATCACTAGGAAAATCTGTTTTATATTTCTTTTATAGATGACTACTCAAAGAAAACTTGGGTACATTGTATTAAGAATAAATCTAAGGTTTTTAGTAAATTCAATAAGTTTAAGGCTCTTGTTGAAACCCAGACATAATAGAAGATTAAGGTTTTGTGAAGTTATAATGGTGGGGAGTACTGCTTAATTGTAGTACAAGTAGTTTTTGTAGTTTTGTGTGGAATAGAAAGGCAAAGGCCAACTCCATGTACACCACAACAAATTAAATTAAAACAAGGATCTAATGAAAAGAAAGAACATGAAAAGGATCTAATGAACATCTTGCTAACTATGTGCTTAAATTTAAAACCATTCTTAACAATAATGTCACATCAAATCCCTGATAGTGAGCTTCAAATTATATTCTCAAAGTTTTCTCTTGCCACTTAAGGACAAACTCATGTTTAATACTTATGAATCTATTGACAATATTTGCCATGCGTTGCACAACATTGAGATTAAATTTATGGATTCAAATACGTTAAAAGTATACATCTATCGCTTCTACATCCACTACCCCCAAATATTTGGAAAAACAATGTTCAAAGCTAAGACTAACAATGCGCCTAATTTTCAAAATAAGAAGGATGCCAAAACCATAAACATAGTTTCACAAACCAACAATAGGCTTATCTTTCCTACTTATAGGAAAATTTAACAATTTACAACATTACCAAACCCACCTCACAAAGTGTTTAAATGCTCGAATGTAATGTGATTACTTTACCCAAGCCATATCAATTACATACTGCCTAAAGAGTATAATTCAAACCTATATTGTGATTACCATCAAACTTCCAAACATTCAACTAATCAATGCTTCAAGTTAAGACATAAGATTCACGATCTCATCGATAACAACAATATTTCAATTGAAGGCCATAACTCAATATTGACTAAATTTGTCAAAATGCCTAATCAATGTTTGTAAATCTTTAATAATCCATTGCCAAATCATAATAAAACAAAGTAAGAAAATGCATATATGACAACATCTATACATCAATTGACTTTTCCACATGAGCATGAGATTGATAACATCACAAGTATGATTTCGAGCTCTCAACAACAAGCACCATCCATTACATTTTATGACCACGAGATACCTAACGATGAATCAAACAATGATCCTATGGTGCCATGGTCTTTACCATACACATCACTATTCGTGATATTAGTATGCTTGTTGCCTAAGTTGCCATCATCTTTACCCTGCATCTATTGGGGCGTCTGGAATGCTATTGTGTGTGCTTCATTGTTTTATCTAGCCCTACTTGCAACACATTTGCAACATACCATTTGTCCCTATCTTGCTTGGGCCACTTGGGGGCATTATGCCCTTCCATACCTCCTTGACTTTATTACTATGATATATATCTTACACATACAAAGCATTCATTGGGGCATGTTGTTTGCCCTTAATGGGAAGTGTTCTTTGTTTTCATCATAGGATGAAGAAGATATCAAAGGTAAACTCTGGTTCACAAATCGAATACAATTAAATTGATTTATATTTCTTCTAATATTTCATCCGGGATCTGATGAAATATCATAATTTGCAAAAGAATTTTGAAGATATGTTTTGACCTTCCATAGATCAACTATCCTATCCCTTTAATCTCTTGAAATATTGAAGCGCATCTTGTCGCCTTTTCAATAATTTGAATTTTTCAATGGGTTTCTTGGTAGTACTAACATTTATACATGATTCATCTATTGAAAAATGATCAAACACTGCTTTCCAAAATTCCAACTCTAAGTTGCATATCATGATATTTTACCATAGATACATACATGTGATTTATCCAAATTTTCAAGCATTTTCAAAGCTTTGGCTATATATACATATAACACGTGATACATTTCACTGATTTTGAGATGAGTGATTGCAGCACAAATTTTTCAATCCCTCACCCCAAAGGGGGGACATATATCTGGATATTTCAAGATATTCAAGAATGAGCAAATGATTAAAACAAGATTTTTCAAGATTAACAAAAAAGGGTTTGAGCAAACATTTGAGCACCAAAAAAGGGCCATTTGTCTACTCCCTAGAGCAAGAAGTGGATTGGGTTGTCAGAACTTCCTAATGTCTAAAATATTCTAATTGGAATAATCACAATAGATTTTTGTTTTCAAGTTGTGGCAGCATTGGATCGAATACAAATAAGTGTAGTCATTCCTATGTTCATTTTTCAATTAAGTTTTTCAGGTTACTATATTTCGCATTGATATGACATTGACTACTTATTGCAATTGGCCATTATTTTCAAGTATTTCAGACTTTCCAAGAAACAACATATCTGTGTGGATGAAACTTATCTTGAGCATCAATTAATTCATCCATCCTTCCCTAGGTAAGTCAATGAAGGCACTTCAATTTATTATTTTCATACTTTGATATAAGCATACATACACACATCAAAGTAGATTCATTAAACACCTAAATTTGGTACAAGACCTTTTTTTGTAGCGTCTTTTATCTGTTCTTGCACATTTAGTCTACGTGTGTATACTTGGTTATTTTTAAGACATTACCTAGCCCACACTAATCTTTCTCCAACCTTTGAGCCTTTTAGATGTCTTCAACATACATCTATTTCAGCTTTTTAAGCCTAATTTATCCATCTTCTAAGTTACTTGCACCCAGTATAGACATCTATCTTTGCAGAGATAGACTTGACAACTACATGTGTACCATCAAATCTATCATGTATATTTATGTGAGTCCTTCCACCTTGGCCTGATTTCCAATTCCTTTGATTTTGTTTAAAGTTATTTTCCATGGTCGGCCATTGTGCTCGTCATGTCCTAAGAAGTCCTAAATATACAAACCATTCCTAGTCATTTACCAATAGAGAATCAAACAGAGAACCTTCCCTTAGATAGTGTCTTCATTGATCATATCCTTTGCTAGACTTGAGATGAGGTTTGCACATTGAGCCAACATTGATCATTTCAAGCTATTGTTACAATATCCACTTGTACCAAAAGAAAGTTTAGACAAATGTTCATGTAGTTGCATCACATATCTAGGGAAGAGGAGGTCAAATCCCTCACTAGAGATTCCATTTACATGGCACTTGGACTATATAGGGTCTGATTCTGAGCATGTGAGTTATGTAATTGCAACTCTCTTGTCATTTTCTGACCCATAATCTATTTTTGTTGTTCTTTGTACGTCTATGGCGAAGTAGGTCGAGATAAGACATCAAATTGGATATTCTATCCACAAATTCAAGAAAGCAAACACATGACTATACAACATCAGATCATAGATCCATAAATCATCAAAAATCGATGATAAAATGCAATTTTTTGTGAGCAAGACTCAAAAAGATTTCTCATTATGAAAATCACGATTCGCATAATAACGATTACTCCGCAAAAATCGCCAAGTATCTCCCTCGACTCGCCTGAGGTGTGAATAAAACCCAAGTCAAAAAAAAATGCAAATTTATCATTTTGGGGCACTTTTTTTGTGTGTTTTACAATTGCAATTTGACAGCTCATTTATAACGAGATTTGAATCAGGGTTTACACTATATTCAATCATTCCTTTTGTATATCATCAGCTGATAGATTTGTTGTTATATGAGTCGCCCCTGGTATTGTCATATGAATATCATCACGTTGAGTCGAAATACCATATCACCAACTGAAATAACAAAGTTGAATTGAAATAGCCTCTATAACAATTGTTCATTGAATATCATGACTCGCGTTGAATTTTTTGGTTATAACATCAACTAATTGAATATTCCAACTACGGTTTGATGACTCGTGCTCATGCAGTTTGTCATCTGACATTTGAATATCAATGATTCAACACTTATATTTGTATATGAGCGATTCACGATCAAGACTCTATCCACTGTTTGTAACTTTGTGCCAAGGCTTCCACAATTACCCAAAGTCTCAGCAGTGAAATTTGAATACCAACACTTCATTCATAGTACATAACAACATACTGATACATACATTTATGAATCTATGCATCTAGTTGCTAATACAGTCACTTCAAGGCTTCCATTTGCTCTCCCAAATACATACTCAAAATACAGTCACTTCAAGGCTCCAAGTTTAAACTCTCAAGTGACTATCATGTCTGATACAGTCATACATAAATGAATGAAAGTCATATTCAAGTCTGATATAGTTTGATATAGTCACACATGAATGAATGAATGAATGAAAGTCATCCAAGTCTGATACAGTCTGATAAAGCCATAGTCAAGTCTGATATAGTCATACATACATATTTCAAAATTGATATTATTGTTTACAACTTTATTTTGAAGTACATACTCTGTTTTAGAGCCTCAAAAAAAAAACAATCACACACTCAAAGCCGACAATATACAACATACAGCAGAAAGAGGTATTTATTTTTATTTTTCATTATCTTTCTATTTTCTAATATGAAATTTCAGATCGTGATTATTGAAATTTGATATCTATATTCCACTTCGTCTTCTACTTCCTTTGATTAGAAATAAGGTTTAAATTCTAAAACATTTTTTTATATAGTGTTCAAGCTTGTTGTTTAAAAATAGCATAAGCATCTAGTTCAGTAACCCGTTGTAAGCCTAAGTCCAATGACCCTTCTTGTAAGCATTGTGAAAAGGCAGCATAGGGCAACTGTGTTATACGCAATTAATATTGGATGGAGATGAGTGGAGGTGTTTATCACTTGAAATACCACATCACATGACTGTCATCACACGACTGTCAGGGAATGATGTGGCATTGTGCAAACAAGCACCAATTGAGGCTCAAAGAGAGATGGTTGCTTGCCTTGCAGCTTATGCAGAGTAAAAAAATGAAAGAAAGAGGAAAGTTGATGCGCTTGCAATACTAATGAATAGGACAGCAAAAGATAATTGTGACATTGAGGCCTTTTTTATTGCCCCAACTCCAAGAGGTCGAGGTTGAGAACAAGGCTCATCTACTGAAGATAATTCAACTACTTTTTTTGTTCCTCAAAGTAGCACTGGGTCACAATCTTCACTCAAAGGTACCACTTAGAACCGAGAATTGTACAATGAAGCAAAAGATAGTTGTAGCAAAATTATAGAAATACAACATTCCTTTCAATGTGACAAAAAGTCCATATTGGGAGAATTTTGTCATATGGACTTTTTGTCACTGCATTGACCGGTGTTAGGGAGGGGTTCAAAGCTCCTACTCATGACTTGAGTGGCCTATTGTTGGAGGATTCTATGAAACATACACAAGCTCTTGTAGAAGACAAAAAAAATACAAAAAAAAAAGGGGTGTACCATTTTATCTGATAGGTGGACGGATGAGGAAAACCACACATTAATTAACTTTCTAGTGGCTTCAAGTGAGTAGTTGATCTTCTTCAAGTCAATTGATGCTTTCCATCAAGTAAAAAATGTGAACACTTTGTGTGACATGTTGGATGAAGTGGTGATGGAAGTCTACAGAATGTTATTCAACTTGTGACAGAGAATGCGGCCACATATGTAACAACAGGCAGACTTCTTGAAGAGAGGCACCTTACACTTTTTTGGACCCCTTATGCAGCCTATTGCATTGATCTCCTACTCGAGGACGTAGGAAAGATCTCATGGGTGAAGAATGTGGTTAAAGGGGCAATAAATATCACCAAGTTCATCTACAATCACACTTGGGTGCTACACTTGATGAGAGTAGAAATAAAAAAGAGCTTGTGCAATTGGAAGTCACACAATTCACCACAAACTTCATCGCATTGCAGAGCATTGCGGCCTTACTAACATCCCGTAAGCAGATGTTCGTCAATCACCGATGATTAAAGTCTTCCTATGCTAAGAAGGTCGAAGGGGAAGGGGTTGTGAAGACCATTGTTTATGAAGTTTTTGCGAAGCGTATAGACGAAATAATTAAGGAAGCCTTAAACTTTTTTTTTTTTATAATTTAGTTTTCATAAAAAAAAATCTTGAATTTTCATTTTAAATTTGTATATTATTTTGTTTTAGCTGTCAAAGCCTATGGTTCAAGTTCTACAGTCAGTGGATGGGAAGAAGAGAAACCCAATGGGTTATTTGTATGAGGCCATGGACGTGGCCAAGGAAGGCATAGCCAAATATTGTGGGCAAAATAAAAAAAAATATGAATCCATGTCGCATAATTGATCGGAGATGGAACAGACACTCCACCAACGTATTCATCCAATGGCCTATTACTTGAATCCTAAGTTTTGTATTCTGATTCATTTAATGCCGATGAGGAGGTTATCGATGGTCTCAATACATGATGATGAGACTAGAGATGCAACTATTGAGGTACTGCAAATTTACAAAAATGCAATGGGGAGACTCTTTTTTTTGATCTATACATTAAAAGAAGAAACACCTCTTAGCCAAGCAAAAACAAATTGAGTCATTTGTTATTTATTTCTACTCTCATTACTCGTAATCTATTGATACTAGTAGGAGACTTCTTTCATTTATTCAAGCCTGGTTGACTTACAAAATAATAAAACTTCTATTTGCAAATGTGTGGTGGGAAGATTATGCTGCAAAAACACAAATCTTCGAAGGTTAATCACCCGCATTTTATGTCAGCCGTGTTACTCTTTTAGGTGTGAACATAATTGGAGCATGTTTGAAGTTGTTCACACAAAAAAACGTAACAAGTTAACAACACAACACCTAATCGCCTTATATGTGCTATATTGTTGGAATATTGTCATTGATGTGAAAGGAATTGTAATTGATGTCAATGGAATCGTCAACGAAATTGTCAACGGACACATCTTTTGGTGAAAAGATGCCTCTTGGATGGGACGCCTCCTTTGTGAAGAGCCTTTAGAGGTTATATAAAGTGGCTAGAAGATTGAAAACGATATGAGAAATAATTATTTCCATCATTCAAGTATAAGCAGATTTTTGTGGAGAAGAGATTGAATTTGTCATCATTCATTGATGAACAACAATAGTAAAGTGAAAGATTGTTTCAGTGGAGGTCGGTGTCTCAGAACACAGAAATTGGTGTCTCTTGCTAAGTCAGTGCTTGGTGGTTGAGATTGGTGTCTCCAAGTAGGTTGGTGCCTACGAAATTTTGTGAAAAGAATATTATTTTACAGCTGGATTTGGCCAGTAGATCCAAGCATCTCTACATTGTAGTTTTTCCTAAGAGAGAGTTTTCCACGTAAATCTTGTGTTGCTTAATTTTTAGATCTTTTGTGAATGCTTTCTTTGTGAATATTAATTTATGAAAATTAAAGTTTTATTATACACTAATTCACTCCCCCCTCTCAGTGTATCGTGTGCTTAATAAATACAATCTTCATCTTCACGTGAGACAAGTAGAGGGGCTAGAAAAATATGATGCTATTGACTTTGATAAGATCGATCTATATGTTGAATGGATCGTTGATGATGTAGAGCCCTCGGAGGAGATCACGGATTTGGAAAGAGTGGCAGAAAAAAAAATAGCATCCGGGGCAGTAAAGGCATTAGGACGAGTTGGTGAGAATCCATATAATATATTTGTTGACGGTGTTAGCACTGCAAAGGAGTAATCTTTACCTTCTGCTTCCAAGAGGTAGCCACAACAAACTTACTCTAGGCATAAGAGATGAAATGTAATATATAAATTTGAAATTTCATGACTCTATAACCATTGTAGTTAGTAACTTTGTACTTTCTAGTTTGTACTCTTTTTTGGTAAAAAATTAATAGAAAACATACTTATGGCATTCTTTACATTCATTTCTCATGTCATTTGACAATGTTTTACATTTAATTTAAGTTTCTTTTATGAATTTATATGTTTTTTAAAGTAGCGATAAAATTGCCAAACAATTGTCGAGTCCCAAGTCCCAGTTCAAATTTTGGCCTGTCGAGTAATTGTCGTGTGCAAGATTTTGAAATATACATCACATAGCACACCTACACAATTAAAATCAAAATCATAAACAAAGTGCAATATAGATTCAATGCAACAGAGCATATTTTTCAATTACAACACAGGGGAGCCTATTTGGTGGCCAAATCTACCCAGGGCATATTCGATGGTAGCAGAATACCAAATCTATTCTTGTACAGTCAACACTCTAAATTTCACACAATGTTGAGATATCATTTCTAAACCATTATTACACTCGTAATCCCAAGATTCCACCAAGCTGTGATTGTTTCATCACTTTCATTATTTTCTTTAGTCATTGCTTGTCCAACTGTTCAATTTATGTTTGTTTGCTATTTTCAACCACTCGGGCATCTCTGATTTACTATTTTGGACAATTGTGTGTTTGATCTCCTTTACGCAAACGTTTTAGCTTATTGTGTTTAGGTTGTTAGCCCTAATCCACTTTTAGTTAAAACAAATTGGTGAATCCCTCCATTTTTTGAATGCGTATATCTTTTAAAGTATCCCCTTAGGGTTTCATGATCAATTTCTGATTTAACTAACCACAATGTTAAACGCATTCAAGAGCTCTTTCTCAAATTCATCGCCATTCATCCTTAAGGATTACAACTTATTTTTAAAAACGATTTTGTTCACGAGACTTAACCTGATACAAATTTATGAACTTATCCCAAAGTAGCTTAGCATTTTTTTCTCCAAAGACATTTAACAACACACAATCTAGTTGAACTCTTCGCCTTCCAATCCATCTTGTCCCATTCTTTTCCCTTCATATTTGTAGGTTGTTTCATGTCTTTGTCCACAAGATCTTCCATCTTAAGCTTCCATAACTCAAATTGTTGCCACTAAATTTTTTGATCTCTTTGTGCTTCCGATCATTTCCTTCACCCAAAGATTCTCACGCACACAACTCGCACTCAATAAAACATGTATCACAACGCCAATTAAACTATATATACTCACCCCTCAACATTAATTAGATTAGAAATGGAGTGCCCAAAAGGTGTGAATCAAGTCAAGCTAGCACCCGATAATAGTAGGTGGGTTAGACATCAAGGGCAGTAGGCAAGTTAATCGGGGGTTGGATTGGGCCTCCCCCGCCCATACCTTAAATTCTATATAGAGGCACTGATGGCTCTTTATATCGCTGAAATAGGGACAGACAAAGGGAGAGAGAGAGAGAGAGAGAGAGAGAGAGAGAGCATTGTAGCTTATGTTCCAAGCGATGAAATATCCCAAAATAGGATAAAATACTGAAATTTGGAATTTCTGCAAAACCCTAACCAAAACAAATATTTTTCTGATTTTTTTTTGCAAACCCTAATGCTCAAACCCTCACACACTACTACAAATAATTATCAAACCCTATCAATAATTCAGCAAATTATTTCAATGATGAATAGGGCATAAAATAGCCTTCCAATCCTCAAACCCTAGACACCACAAGGGCTAAAAAATTGCAGAATTAAATGGATATTTTTCCACCCCGAAATCACCGTATTTTATGATCGAATAAATATCAAAAAATTATCAAATATTCAGCCAATATAAATACCTTTTTCCAACATGTTTTGAAACAATAATTATTGGAAAAATTCCAATAAAATGATAGAAATATGTTTCCAATAGAATGATAGAAATATTATGCAATGTTCATATATGCAATTTAGGTCAATCAAGTCCTAGAAAATTATGCAAACAATCCCCAAGGGAGGTCGCCCAACTGCAAAACAGCAAATACATATGTCCTTATCCACGCAACCCTAGGACAAGGGGTCTTCAAAAAACAAATTGGTTTGCTATCCATAAACAACCCTAAAACCCTTGGTCTGAACTCCCAAATCAAGTCGCAACACTCCCAAGGTGTTCGCCACACTTCACAATGTGTATTTTTGAATTTTATGAATATTCAAGCTCAATTGTAGCCTCTAAAATGATGCTGCCCTAATCAAAAATTAGAGAGATGCTCTTTAGCCTTGAAGGTTTTCGTCTCCAAGTCTTAGGTTAAGTTTTTCGTGCCTAGACCACAAAATTCAAATATCATAATAGCATGCCCTCCAAATGATCCTTCACTCTCTTTTATATCAATTCCCTCAAGGGGTGCGTTCCATTTTGTAGGGAAGATCTTTTTTCAAATATTAAAAGAACTCTCCTTATAATCCACTTAAGTGGTTTGGGTGCCCATGACCCTTAAAAGACCACAACTTAAGTGAAATTTATCATAATAAAGTACTTTTACAAATGTTTTTAAGAAACCCAAAGTGTTTCCCTTCTTTCTTTTTCCCTTAGCCCTTGGGAAACAAATCAAGGCTAAGGGTCTTCAATGGATCCACGATCAAAAGGGGGACATGACAAGCAGCCAGATTTTGGATTAATGAGCTAGTTGGGCCGGATATTCATCCAAGTTTGATCCATTCAACTCCCCTATATGTAGTAGAGAAGGCCAATCAAACAATCAAGGGATAACTAGAACTCGTAGTATGTATATTCATTGGCACTCGACCTCCAGATGGAGATATGAACCCATATATAGGGCCAAGATGTCCTAGCTCTTCAGACATAGCTAAACCCTAGCTTTGTTACCAAATGAAAATAAAATACACTAATAAACTTATGCAAAAGACTCAATACTAACAAAGTATTAAGTTATAACAAAAAGGGAAAATAGCACACATGATACACAATATTTTCACCTGGGAAAACCTTTTCGAGAAAAAACCCAACACAGTAAACTCCTTATTGCATCAACTCGACCGTTTACAATAAAATAATATACTTCTAGGTTCTACTTTACCCTAATGCATGTGCGAGTATTTGTAGGCACAACAATAGGAAACCATTCAATCGATATGGCAATATAATAGGGTATTAAACCATGGGCCATGAAACCACCCATACAATATTATAAGTAAAAACCCACGACTTGACCGAAACACGCATCCATTCTAGAGAAAAATTTTGACAACACATTTCCAACAACCTCAAAGATGGGAAACTCTACAAGTGGAATAAGCTATGTAATGCAGGAGCATCAACTTAAGAGATCCATGTTTGTAAATTTTGGTCACTTTTGGTTGTGTTTAGATATATAAGGTCTTGTTGGATCATTTAGAAGGTTTTATTTTGGTTTGTTCTTCAATTTCCCACCAAAATGGGAATTAAAAATATGGAAATTGTAAAATTCAATTTTAAGGTTTTCATGTCCTAGAACATACCTTGAGTGGCTAAAATGCCTTAATTGATACTAGTCATGTGAAACTCAAGCAAGGTCAAGATTTAAGCCGAGTTAGAAAGTTGGTTGGAGAGTTTTATGGAAGTAATACGATGGAAATAGGGAAAAAAGGAGGTTTCATAGGTGGAAAGGAGAGTTTTAAGTGGCCTTATACTTTATTCATACTTATACATGTTTAAACCCATTTAAGGTCAGGGCTTAACATAGTAAGTCAATGATTTGTATGATAGAGAAAAAGTAGGACAGTTAATGACTGCGAAAGAAGGTTCTAATGGGTCATTTTAGAAAAAATAGAGATGAGAAAGAAAAGAGTACGAAGAGACAAGGACAGTGAAGGGAAAAGGCTTCATGAGCAAAAGAACTTCAAGAAATAAAAAGGGAATAAAAGAATAAAGGTCTGAAGTTCAGGAAGGAAGAATTTGTAAACACTATAATCTCTGTTTTTGATCATTATCAATAAAGATTGTTTTCTTGGCATTTGTGCCTCAATATCCATTTTGAGTACATGTAAGTGAAAGTGCCTATCATCCTTGAATCTTTATCTTTGTATTGGTACAGAGGTTTTCCTATGTTGCAGGTCTGAACACAGTGGACACAGTATTAAGGCTACTTGATAGTCAAAAAGGTTGTTTTGTCCATCTTCAAATTCTGTTTGGTTTGTAAAAGCATTAGAAAGAGTCAGTGGAGTAAGTGAAGAATCTATTCAGATCAAAAAGAACCCTAAAGAGTTCATGAAATTTGAATTCTTCTCAATGTTTATGGTCATTGTTTAGTCACAGTACAGACAGAGTTATATCAGTCCAAAGGAAGTGTATTCTAGACATGTGTTAGGGTTGATCAGGCAGAAAGAATGATTGTACAAGTAGGGAAGGTGTGCATAGACTCAGTTGAACACAAGTAGACTTCTTGATAGTCCTTAGAATTTGAAATACAATTTTTGAGTGCTCCCGAGTCTTGCATAGTCCTGCAAACCCTAGTCCAGGGTTTTAGAAGATTAAAACCTTTATATCTTGAGATTTAACTGTGTAAATGCTCTGTAACTTCGTAGAAGAGTATAAGAGATTGTTGGTGAAGCAATAAAAGAGGTTTCATGAATTGAGAGTCACTGTAGAGGGAGAAATTCTGAGATATCAGTCAACAGATCTATATATTACAGTCTAGACCCTATTTGAGAGTTCTAAAAGAGAACATAACTCCAAGATGACTAATTCAGAGTGTCTGAATCTTTGTGGAAGATTGAAATAGGTTGTTTATGAAATGTCTGTTGTGATTTTAAGGTCCGGATAGCATAGTGTTGCAAGATATTAAGGAACCCCTATCTGCAGACCTGTTTACATGACCTTAAACCCATGTTATCAGTTTCAATCAAGAAATGAGTTCAAGAGTAAGTTGAAAGATGTGTTTCTTAAGTTAGATCATGTTGTGATGAATGCGACAATCATTAATAAATATCTATTGTCTTAAGTTAAATCAAACTTAGCTGGAGAAACAAGACTATAAGTAAAGCAAGAAGACCTAGTTGTGAACAGGGCACACCTATTAAAATAAGGCTACTTACATCACACTGTGTGCCAAAGGAGGAAAGACATCCATTGATGAGGAAGGAGCATACTTCCAAGGTCTCAAGATACTTTGGTATTGGTAAGACCATAGCTCATTTGCAAAGGTATGTGTATAGGCCCAATATGTAAGAAGTATCAAAATTCATTAAAATGTGTATGTTATGTTGTACAAGCAAGCCTAGGGTTAAGAAAGAAGGATTGCACATGCCACTCCCTGTGCCTACTAGACCATGGGAAAGCATTTCTAAGGATTTTGTAGAAGGATTACCATTGCCTAAGCATGGCTGTGCCTATGTTGTTGTAGATAGTTTCAGCAAAACGTGTGTTAATTGCATGTAAGAAAACAAAAAAATGACATGAAGCAGCTAAACGTTTTTTCTAATGTTTGGGAACATTTTGTGATACCTAAGTCCATTGTTTCAGACAGACATTCTAGTTTTTAGGGAATTTTTTTAACCACCTTGTGGAGCAAGATGTATAGCAAGCTCCAAAAAAGCAAACTTTCCATCCACAAACTGATGGACAAATAGAAGTTCTAAATAGGACTTTGGTACAGCTGATAAGAGGTTATTACAGCATCTAAGGAATTGGGATGTCTTTGGCATATACCCAACACCCATGCAATAACGCAGTAGATACATCCACTAATAAGTTACTGTTTGAAGCATGTTTTGGCTTCTTGCCAACTAATCCATGATGTTACAATAGATCAATAGGAGAAGGATTAGGCAAATTTGTCTCAATGTGAAGGAACAATTGTAGAAGTCTCGAACAAAGTACAAGGCTAGACATGACCAACATCAGAAAGAGCATACACCCAAAGTGGGTGATAAGGTATCGTTGTACTTGAGCAACAAAAGTCTTCAAGGACAAACTAGGAAGGTCAAAACTCTGAGGTATGGACCATTTGCCATCTTGGAGCATATTGGAGATAATGCTCTCAGAGTTGATCTACCCTCATTCATGAAGATGTATTCAGTAGTGAAATGTAAGAATTTGCTTTGGTATGAACCATCCATGTAAGATGGAGGAGGAGAACTACTAATCTTTATAGAAGACTTGGTTGTGGACACACATGGAGAATTGGAGGAGGATGAAATGCTGAAGTGCAAAGTCGGAGAAACTTGCAGAGGACCAAAGGAATCTTGACAGGTTGGCCTCAAGGGGAAGACACTAACGCAAGCAAGATGGTACCTCAAGAAGAAAGTGGTGAGAATTGCTTCCCCATCTCCTCCACATTCAGCTTTTACGCGACCAAAGTCTCTAAGAAGGGAGAGATGACCCATAAGGATCCACAAAAATAGTCCACTTCATCAATCAACCAAGACAACCCCAATTTCAACCAGCAGTAAGGATTCAATTAAAGTATTTAATGCATTTTGACAAAAGTGCCACTTCATGCAGGTAGATGTTGTGAAACCGTCGGTATTAACCAATTATTTCGCCCGTGATAACCTTACAAGTACGATAACGACAGAGGAAGGTGACTTCAATTCTTGAAATGTTTGGAGATCCTTTAGTGCATGAAAGGACATCTTTGAGCATTATCTTAAGAGGCACGAGTTCATAGAAAATCATCAGTGATTAGAGTTGGTGTTTCATTGATTGTAGCAATGCTTGGAGAAAGGAACAGAGGAAGGTTCGTGAGCAGGATAGTAGACTGACTATTGTACTTGTTCTAAAGAACTCTTTGCAATATGTCTTTGGCCATAAGAAGATAGGAAGTTGGGTGATCGCCACTTCCAATCTGGTTTTCTTCATCTTGGAGTTTTCTAGACCAAAATATGTGTCTTCACATCTCCATGGTTTGTGTGTTATGTTCATGTTTCTTAACATTCATGTCCCATTTGTGAAAGTATTGTTTGTCTTCCTAAAATTCATGTTTCTTGACTATTGTACTTGTTTTAAAGATCTCTTTGCAATCCATCTTTGGCCATAAGAAGATAAGAAGCTGAGCAATTGCCACTTCCAATTGGGTTTTACTCAGTTTGAAGTTTTCAGACCAAAAATCTGTCTTTGCATCTCCATGGTCTGTGTTCTATGCATATTTTTTAACATTCATGTTTTAGTTTTGAAAGTATTGTTTGTCTTCCAACAACACATCACATTAATTCTTAGCCATTCGACTAATTTGAATTGTCATTTTGAAACAAATTCAAAGTGGAACAACTTGTGATTTTGTGAATTCTAGCATGAATTGTACTTGATAGTTTACTAGATCACCCCAAGCAAGCTTTGTGAGGAGGCAAGTGGGAGTTGAAAATTGTAAATCATCCCCTTGGACAGCATGGGCCATCGAACACAATATTAAAAATATGTGTGCAATTTCAAATTCAAATTTGGTAGAAAAGGTAACTTTCCCCATATGGTAGTATATATCTCTCTCATTGAAAGTTGTGCATGGGGTTGACTGCATTATCATGAAATTTGACCTTGTTTAAGCTTTCATGTGGGGTTGAAGGCTCACACATGCTAAGCAAGCATCTTACCCTTCGTGTCTAAGCAAACCAATATTGCAGCCATGAAGGGCATTGAAAGGGAAACATCACAGCTTTTGGAAGCGGAGCACATGGGAGTTGAGGCCAACCAATCCAAATACTCCTCCTTCTACTTCTTGTTTCTGTTACTTCTCGACTCTTTCTTGTGCGTGCTGCATGGGAGGCTCAATGAATCCCGTAGGAATTGGTGAGAGAAGTCTTAGGGAATGACTTGGGAAAAGTTGGAATGTGTTCTTGATAAGATTTGAGTCCCTCGCTTAAATACTACCCTTGAGAGAACTTGGATAGGATTTTTGGGAGCTTCTCCTTGTCACCAGTTGCTGGTTTTGTCCCTTCCATTGAAGAAGAGGCAAGTATTGTGCCATTTCTTCTTCTTCTTGACAGCAAAATGAAATTTGAGATTACTGTGAATGAGAGAATTGGCATGCTTTCCCCTACCTACTTGATTTTTTCTTGAATGTAAGAGAATCTTTCTGGAACTAAGTGTGTAAATCTCCACCCCTTTTCTTGGGATTACAGAAGTTGCCATGAAATCTACAACTTGCTGGGAATGGATGTTCTGGCCTTGTTTAATTTGTATGCTTGTTTTCTCCTTATAATGGTAGAAACCCAACGTGAGTGGCCATTGAGATTATGGATGGCTAGGAAATCCTCTTTCTTTGGTCATATTACTACTTGTAACAGCTTTTTGATAAATATGCTCTTAACAGAGCTTGATCATGAGAGACTATAGAAGCTATTAGGTATTAGAAGTTTGCATGTAACATAACCCCTTCCCAAGGATGCTTATCAAGCGATTGAAGGATTTAAGTTTTTCTGAAACACGGTATACCCGCCAGTAATGGCAGCATGTATGCCCGATCCCAACAGCGGGTTCACTCTGCCAGCCAGCAGGTGTGCATAAAGGGAAACTCATGGGTTTGCTATGTCACTAAAATAGAGAGTAGATGCCAGAGACCACTTGGGTTACTTGCCTTAGTGAAACCTTCTGAATGAAAATAGGACCCTGCTGAAAACTCAAGTTAGGTATGATTGTGTTGAATGACTGAATAGGAAGTAGGGTGCAAGACTTGATGCCTGGAAGGAGCATAAGAGACATTTTAGTGGTCGAATTATGCCTCTCGGGGGTTTAGTAGTTACATTGTGGAGTCTGGTTGACAGTGCATTTTGTGGATGTAATCTAAATTTAGATAGTGTACCCATGGATGCTCTTTCTTCTTTACATATGCATTCCCATTGAAGTTTTTTTGTACCTTCCCTGTTTGAGCAAAGTGTTGGGACATTTGGAGCGTGGACTAGCATATACGCTTGGTGGACACTGACTAATTTATTTAGTGGGACCCCAAACTGAATAATGTTCTCTCCCCTTTAAGTAGGTGTCGGCACACTTAAGAGGGTAGAGGTGATAGATATGCTTAGAGCCTTAGACGGCATTGTGATATAGTTGTAGAGGTGGATGCTCTTTGATCTCTATGCCTTAATTACCCACTTGGGAGTGGTCAGGTGGTGAGCAAGGTGAAGAACTAGCTTGCTCAACTGTTCACCCTGATATGGTTATAATCAAGCTGCCACTTGTACTTTGCTATTTGATTTTTAATTATAGATATACTAGTTCTAGTTCATTTAAGAATTGAACATTCATAGATCATACATGTTATTAGCTAATATCATGTCTTTACAGGAGGAAGTAAGTTTAACGTCTTGTCCTTGGAAGATTACATGAGACCTTGGAGGAGGGTGGAGCTTCTGATTTGTAGGCAACATAGGGATTAATTAAAAGATGCAATTCTAAGGTGAAGATCTCGCTGTTGTTTTTGAAACAGCACGTTACGTTGTCACATACTAGCCTTGAGAAGCCACTATACTCTTAATATTGAGATATGGTTGGAAACCAATCTACACCCTTAGACCTTGGAAGTTATGAGCGCCTCATGTTTGTTGATTTATCCCTTATTCTGTGCATGGACCTTCTCTTGATCATACCTCGTGTATTTAGTAGTTGCTAGTCCCGTGAGTCCAGATGAGGACAAGTATGGATTGTAAGCTGATGTATCACATGGATCATTACTTTATTGCCTTGATGGAGGCTTTTTGTAATTATTATAGTCAGCCATGTTTTAGAATCAAGTAGCATGTGGATGGATTTAGCCTAGATTTTGGACATGGATGTGTATACACTTGTTGATGCCAGCAGATGAGGGCCTTCTATTTGTTGCTGATCACCCTTTTAATGGAGCGCATCCATGGGCTCATGAGCGCATGTTAGTTCTCAGTTTTATGTGCTTTCTGTATTTATGACAGCAGTATGCCCTTCTCTGGAGAAATAAGAATTCTTCGACCTTAGAAAAGCTATTTATTGCATGTAGATTGTAAGCTTATTGCATGTCTTGGGATGGAGCATGACTCCCGCTTATGATTGTACCTCATCTCTTGCTAAAGTAAAGTGGACCAAGAGCCTACTGTTTATTCCTTGTTGCGTAGTTGTAACAATGAGCTAATATGGATATTCAAGTGATGTTGTGAATGAATGGTTCGAGACACAGTAACTATGTGGAAAGAACCAGTTTGTCAACCTCGACTATAAAGATGCATAGCGATGTTCCTACCCCTTCCATGATATATCAATGTCATAATGATTGTGCAAGATCACCTAATGGTATGGTTTCTATGGGTAGATGCTCATTATAAGAGTAAAAGGAACCATGACACCTAAGACAACTTCAGTCACCTAAAGATGGAATCTACCAACTAGAACAATATAAAAAGTACCCTTATGATGAAATGACCTGATGATAGTCCTCTATTAAGAAAGAAAATGTAAAAGTGTACCCTGGTAATTTGGAAACTTGTGATGGTGAACCTCCACAATGTAAGAAGCATACAGTTACTTGTATAGTATGAGGAGGATAACAAGGTAGTATCCTTTATAATAATGAGGTAGTTAAGGTTTCAAGGGAATCAAGTTTAGCAGGTTTAAAGTATTGGTGCTCAGCTGGTGCTACAAGGCCATTCTCAATAATGCTATTTAAAATAGCCAAGCTGCAAAATTTTGGCTCACTATGGGGCCAAGAGAGGCAGTCCCAATCATAGAAAGGAAATTTGAATGCAAGATTGCTCCAATAGTATCTGTAATTTCTTGAACGTGGGGGCAATGTAAGTGAATTTTTCCAAGGCACCACTGATGTTTGGTCTTCTATGGGAGGCATGGAAAAGGCATTTTTGGAGGAGGATGGTTGAAAAAGGAGGAAGTTGGAAAGGTAACTTTGATGGACCACAATTAGAGGATGGAAGCAATGCAGAACACCATTACTCAATGGGGAGGTTCTGGCCTAAATAGTCCATTCTGGTATGGGTTTGGGTACAGATACGGGATTCGGGTGCGCCGATACAGCAATTTTTCGGTACAGCCATAAAAAAAAAATATAAAATATTAAAAAATATAGCAAAATAGAAAAATTAGCTACATAATATGCAGAGTAAACAAAATAAGTTAAATGACCATACAATAGGTGAAAACACCACTCATAATTCAATGCCAAATGTCAAGATATTCATTGATCGAACTTCGAACAAGTACATAGTGCATATGTACACACAAAAATCAAGATAAATTAGCATATTCATTATATTCATGTTGCTCTTCATTGAAAGCATCAATCATTAGAACCATTGTTACCATGTTCGAAAAGTTCGGATCGTTCGGAAGGGAAAAAACTTTTGGAAGTTTGGAATTTTGCAAAAAGCTCGGTTTGGTTCGGAAATTTACAAATTTAAAGAACATATAAAAAATAATTATAAAGTTATACCTATAAGATTATAACTTAAAAAAATGCAACAATATAAACTTTAAACTTAGTAGAAAATTAAAATAAAACAAGTACAAACTAATTAAATAGTAAATAGTAATACGAAGTCAAAACAAAATTATTAAAATCTTAAACTAATTAATAGCTTAAGTTATTAAATACTAATAATAATAGAATATTATATTTTTAAAATGTTAAACTAAATTAAAGTTTTAAACTACATTAAATTTTAAAAACTTATCCAAAATAAAATTATGTGTTACACAATAATCATTAGAGCGTGGCACATAATTTTATATTAAATGCTAATATTTAATATAATTATAAACATATTATATTATATTATATTAATATTTTATGAACTATTATATATAACTATAAATATATTATATAACATTAATATTATATTAGTATATTTATAAAATATTAAATAAGAGTAATTCCCATATTTAATGGAGATGCGGGGAAAATCTTAATAAAATTCAAAATATTAATGCTAATTGCTAAATAATGACAAGGCACCCGTGCACCATTGAACAGGGTAAAACAAGAAACAAAAGTATTTAAATTTTAACGCCGATGACACAGGAAAATTTATCGGCGGGCACCAATTCGCATGGCAAGTTTGACAGGTAGACAAGGGTTGTTTCTTGGACAGCTTTTAAATCAATGGGATGTATAGCATTAGCAGTTTTGTTTGACCTGACCACTTCAAAGAACCAACAAGCAACAAGTATTATCAGCTTCATTTTAAGATTTGGCTTCTTTATTTTAGGGTTTTTTTAAATCTTTTTATTTATTTTTATGCAAGAGAAGAGTGTGATCCGCTAATTCTCCCCTCATCTCCTACAATGTAAAAAAATAATATAGTGATTAAAATGGGCCAAGCACCCAAACTGAACCAGACAAGTTCAGTCGGCTCGAAAAGTTCAGTGCAAACCAAACCTACTCTAGGTTCGGCCAACCCTGGTAACTATGATTAGAACCACAATCAATTGAAAAAATGTAGTAACGTATGATTAGCAAAAGAATCAAGTTTCAATCCTAAGCAATAAAAAATAAAATGTGAAAGAGTAAATGTGCAATGAGGGTCACTGTAAGCATAGTGTACATAACTATCGAGTACTCAACGGTTACTCAAGTACTCACTGGAAAAACCCTAAAATGATTACTTGCTGCTCAAACTCGCCATTTTTTTAACCGCAGCATTTTTCCCTGCAGGGGAGTACTTTCCTACAAACCTGGACATCCAGACGCTTCTAGCACGCATCCAAGCTAGAAAAACATGCAAAAAAACACTGCTAAAACACGAAAAAAAACAAGGATATTTGTCTTAAAAATTGAAACACACCCCCATATTGCATTCACACAAGATTTGGAGCTTTTAAAAACAAATTGAAAGGAGAATTCAGAACTCAGCAAACATATTTTCAGGTTAGCACATTTGTTTTGTTTTTGTTTTTTTAAATTTCCTAGCATGTAAATGAATGTTAATTTAATTGTAAACATGTTTGATATATATTCATGCATTCCTTTTAATTCCATGGAATGCTATTTACAATTTATGCATAATTTATCATAATTTTTGTTTAACAATGTTGTTTTTTCACTGTTATAGTTTCCATTTACAATTATAATTTATTTATTGTAGAGAATCGTTCTCACTGTTTTCAATATTATGTCCTAGCATCTAGGGTTACATTAAAATGTTTAAAATTAAATTTACAAGTTTACAATGTAAGGTTATATTTTTAAATGTATTTTATTTTGTGTTAAATGATTTTATAATTTAATGTTGTTTTGAGCATATTTGCAAGTCATCCATTAGCAAACAATGCCATCCATTAGTGCATTGAGGTCAGACTCAGTCAATGGTGGGCAAAAGGGTCCCCCTAATGCTCGCATTGTTGCTTGGAAGCATAGTCACAAGTTTCAAAAACCCGAATCTGTTCAAGAGGGCCAAAAATGCGGAATCCAAAATTCTTGAAAAAGTTCAAAAAAATCCGATTCGAAATATATATATGTGCAAAATATTTCAATCTACTAAAGAATGAACATTAATTTAACACTTACAAAATTGGGAAATGCATAACAGTTTCAAACTTGAATTACACTAAAAGATAGCAAAATATCCATAGTCCATAGTTTAGAGCCTAAGCTCAAAATTGATATAAAACTTAAAAAGTTTCAAACATTTGCAACATCAAAACCTGCTTCAAAATCAAAACTAGGACTAGCACCATTAGCAAATCCGCTATCAAGCTCATCAACACTATCAATATTTTTCTCAACTCCTTCAAATGATGGTTCTCCAAGATGAAGATCGTCATCTTCTTTTGCAAGATTATGCTCAAGCAATCTTAAATTGTCATGGACAAACACAAGATTTGAGAGCCTTTTGGCACTTAGTTGGTTTCTCTTGTTAGTATGGATCAAATCATGCGTGCTCTAATTTATTTCGCATGAAGAAGCACTAGCACACTGGCTGTGGACACGCACAAGCTTTTGTAACTCTGGAGTAGAAGAACCACGTCTGCCACCATAAATGGGGATCCATACTACCAAGGTCTTTCTACTTCCTTGAGGGAAAACATGCATTTTTGGTTCTTGAATGTAGTCAACTGCCTTCTCACTTCAGGGTTTTCATTTTCATCTTGAACCAACCTGTCTATTGTTGCCAATACACCATTTTTTACCTCCTCATCTGAATCATGATCCACCTCTATCAACTTAGGATTTAAATAGCAATTTGTAGCATGTATAGGTCGATGTAGCATATTCCATCGAATGTCCACAATGTCCCAAATACGTTGGACCTCATCACCCTCATCTACTAGTGCTTTTTCAATTTGTTATTTTCCTTGCTCCATGCCTTCATACACAAAACTAATACAAGGTTTCATGTGATCATTTAATCTCAACAAGCGGACAAGTGACTCAAACACCTTAAGGGTCTTCTTGACGCCCTCCCAAAATGAACTACCCAAGATAATTCTCTCAATGTCCTTTGCAACGTTTTCCTTAGAAAGCTTAGAATGTACTCATTCTTCACTAGTCACAACTCTTCTCAATGTTGTCCTCTCCTCCAACTCCCTTTGCAAAGTTATTGTTGACAATTTTGCCCCCATAGGGCAAATTGTCACCCCTACTATTCGGAACTTTGCTATGGTGCCAAGTTTGTCTTGTGAATCAGTTCTGGGGTTCTTAAATGTGCATTTACAGCCACCCAAGTGGCCCTCTACAGCCATGTATAAGCCAAAGTGACCATCTACAACCAAGTGAAGTTTAGTCATTCAGAGGTTTCCAAGGAGCTTTCTTGATTACAGCCAACGCAATGTACAAAGACAGCCATGCAAATGATGACGAAAAGGTCTCCTACGGCCATGTAAATTCTGATGGACTCCTACAGCCATCATATAGAGCATATAGTTCATTCAAAAGGACACATGCAGCAATTTTAAGAGGGTTTTTCTCCTAAAAACATCATCTACAGCAGTTTGAAAGGTTTTTCCTCTTCTTCTAAGCATCATGTACAGCCAAAAGCCAAGACATGCAAGCTGGAAGTTCATTTATTTTGTCTTCCCAAAGATTTTTTCAGGCTATAAGAGGTGGACTATTTCTTCGGACATTTTGTCGGAGAGAAAGAGCTCTCAAAGGACTGTGTAAAAGTCCGAAAAAATTACTAAGTGGTAGTCGTTCAAAGTTTATTTTCTTCGGACTTTTCTCGGAAGGAAAAGGAAAAGCACAGTTGAAAAGATCCAAAGGGCACCTGCCCTTCAAGAAGGTCCAATTCAAAAGTCCCGAAAGGTATGTACCCTTAGGGTTGGTTCACTTTATGTTTCTAGAGATGCAAAAAATTCATCCGAAAGACAATTTCAAAAAGCCGAAGTGCCCTTCAAAAAGCCCGGGTACCTTTCAAAAAAGCCCGAAGGGCAATTGCCCTTGTGGAGGGCACTCAGGGAGCAAGAGGACCTTTCATTTTTCCCTAAGGGTCATTTTCAGAAACCCCGAAGGGTATGTACCCTTGCAGGGGACACTTCAAGCACGATGAAGACATTAGCAAAAGTTCCGAAGGACAAAATCAATTTTTTCGAAAGACACCTGCCCTTGCAGAGGGCACTTGGTCAGTGGCAGGGCCCTTTCAAAAGTTTCAAAAGGCACTTTTGAGGACGAATAGCCCTTGCGGAAGGCACCCAGGCGACTAAAAGGACCAAATCAAGAAGCCCGAAGGGCATTTTTGGGAAGTAGAAGCCCTTGCAATGGGCACCTTCATAGTGTCAGGGACATTTTGAAAATTCCCATAGGCACAAGGAAAGGAATTCCTTTGGACTTTTTGTCCGAAGGAATTCGGGAGGGACAAAAAGCCCAATAGAAAAGACAAGGCCACAAGCAAGGAACAAAAGCCCAAAGGCTAAAGCGTGAACAAAACCAAGACAGAGAAGATTCCATGAACAGAAAAGCCGCTCGAAGGCAAAGACAAACGCAGAGAACAGAATCTGCAAGAAAAGATGACCCAGAGAATCAAAACACAAATGTTAGACACAGAAACCTGATGGAAATACAAGATGAACATGCGCATGAACAATGGCATAAGGGAAGATTCGTGGAAAAGACAAATACAAACGATGAACATGCCTAAATAGTTCGAGAATACAAGAGCATGCAACAACCATGAACAGGAATAGACACGTCCAGATTTGACCGTTCTAACACAACACCTTCAGTTCTTAAATAGAGGCTCGCTTTGCATGAGGACCCGAGTAGTGGAACGGTGGAAGGCTTAAACAAAATAAATTCCATGCACGCACTCTCGTTTGTCTCAAAGCTTGAAAACGTTTCAACGGTTCAAACGTAATTCTTAATTTGGCATTTGCATTGATTTCATGCAAAGGGAAGACTTTCACACGTTCCAGCAGTTCGAGTGGATTTGACTACTCTTGTTTTGGAGTTGACTGGTTTTCAAGTCAAAACATCTATTCGTAGATTTCATGCATCCAAAGCTTGCCTTCTTTTTTTTTCAATGCAAGAAATTTTCATGCAAGACAAAATAGACTTTTGTAAACGCTGAGTTGGTTTGAGTTTACTCCCTCTCTATTTTTCAACGCCAATCTCTTGGCTTTTTGTAATTTTCTATATTAATGGCTTTTCAACCTCGTAAAATCCATCCCTCTTGGGAAGACCAGGGTCTGCCATTGGTGAGTTGTGTAACCTCTTTAATCAATAGAAAGACTCTACTTTTAGATTTCAAGTGCTGACATAGTGTACATTCATTCAAAAATTTGCATTCGTGGTAGATTTCTCTCCATTCCCAAATTCTGATTTGCAGCTAGTTGCTAGTTTATCATGTTATGCAAGTCATGTTCAGTGTTTTATGTCTTTTGTTGAAGCTATAAGTGGATGTTAGGTGGCTACAAAATGTCTTGTATCATACCTCTCTCCATAGTTTTTTCTCACGTTTGCCATTGGATCAAACCTTCTCATGAAATACTTATGCATAGTAATCAATTGAAATCAAAGGTCTTCCTTTTCCCTTGTTTGTTCAGTGTTCAAGGTTCCAAGTAGGGTGTATCATTATTCTGGTGTATCACTGTCATTAGGTAGGATTTCCCCTTCAAGTTTCTTTCTCCCTTTTCCATGGTAGTCTACAACACAGAGTAGAGATCATTGATACACCTACGAGAGCTAGCCCTCATAATCTAAAGACTCAATCCACTTACCAGATCACCCACAACCTCGGATTGTTTCCATGTTCCAGCAAACCGTGAAAGCTTAAAACTACTTTCACAAGGGTGCAGGGTCTGATTGACAATAGTTATAAAATTAGATGAAAATATTTTTTTAGCAAGAGAAAGAAGTTCACGCTTTGCATATGAGCAATGCAAGCTCAAAGTCAAGTAGTGATTAAGTATAAACTTGGAAATTTGTTTCTTCTCTTGAAATTTTGTTTCCCTTCTTTGACAACACTATTTACCCACTCCAACATTGCAAGATCTTCAAGCAAAAGATCCAAAACGTGAATTGCACATGGAGTCCAAAACAAATAAGAAAACATGTCCATAAGAAGCTCCCCTACTGCTTTACAATTCGTTGCATTATCCGTAATGACTTAGACAACATATTCTTCTCCAGTGTCCAAAATAGTAGATTCAATGCAATTGTGAAAAAAAAATTGTAGTCTTCACATCATTGCTTGTATCAATTAATTAAATAAACATAGATCCTTTAAAACATTGAGTCAATATATTGAGGGGCCTTCGCTTTGCGTTAAACAACCCGTCATTTATTACAATGCAACTTGATTTTCTCCAGTGCTTTTTCATTTTATCCAGTTCACTAGATATTGATGTCACCTCCTCTTCCATCAGAAGATTTCTTAAGTTTTCAGAAGATGACATTGTGTACCCTTTCTCAAAATTGGCGATCCCCTCTACTGTTGCTTTCGTATGTGGGTTTCGAACAACATTGAAGGAGATGGCATTTGCATAAAAAAACAGAGCACCAATCTGTCTACTTCATGTTTTTCATGCGGCTTCCACATAGCTTTCAAAAACTGTTGGGAGTGGGACATTTGATGATCAGTTTTGTTGGCTTCAATAGACGTTGGGGAATGCATTTAGCTAGAAAATGAACCAAACTTTGTCAAACTGCGTTGAATTTTTGCCCTCTTTGAAAATTCAAATGTTGATTCAACTATCTTGAATTCATATTTGCTTCGGAGTTGATTGAGAAATGATGCATATATGGAGTTCACCGTTATTGGACAAATCTTCACATCTGGGCCTCCAAGATAATGGTTCCAAACCCTTGTTATAATCTCTATGATATTCGAGTCACAAGGAGTGCATTTCATATTTATGAAATTCGCGTCTCGTTGAATAATGTATTTCTTCTCACGTGAAGTACTTGCCATGATGATAAGTTGTCTTTCGTTGCCCTATAAAAGTTTTATAAACATTTTTTAATTTAACTAAATGACATATATATACAATAATATTATAAAACTATAATTATTTGCATAAATATATAATAAAATTTGAATTTAAAAAATATTAAAAAATAAAAATATTTAAAATAAACATTATAAAATATAAATTTAAACTTAAACATAAATACAATTATATTTTATATTATAAATTATAATTATAAAATAAAATAAAATCTATTAATAATTTCAATTTTTTTAATTTATATTTTATAATATAAATAAATTTGTACTTAATATTAGAACTTACATGTTAATATTTTATGATAAGTTTAAATGTATATTTATTTATTTATTTATGATAAATTTAAAATTTATCATAAAATATAAATTATAATATAAACATGAATACAATTATATCTTATAATATAAATTATACTTATAAAATAAAATAAAATCTATTAATAATTTCAATTTTTTTATTTATATTTTAGAATTTAAATAAATTTAAACTTAATATTACAACTTACAAGTTAATATTTTATGATAAGTTTAAATTTATGTTTATTTGCTTATGTTAAACTTAAATTTTATCATAAAATATATTTATATTTATGAACTTAAATTTATATTTATTTATTTATGAGAAACATAAAATATATTTATATTTATGAACTTAAAATTTATATTTATTTCTTTATAGTAAACTAAAACTTCACATAACAGGGTTTAAGTTTATTAGAAACAAATAAAATTATAATTTATAAAATTAAAATTTAAGTTTAATTTTATTTATATTATAAAATATAAATAAATTATTAATAGATTTTAATTAATAAAAAAATTACAATTTATAATATAAAATATATATTTAAATTTAATAATATTTATTCTGATTTTATTTTTATTTTTAATAAATTGAAATTTTATTAGATTAAGTTTTATTTTATTTATATTATAAAATATAAATATAAACAATTGAAATAATAGTGCTTAAAAAAAATTTAAAAAATTAATTTTTTTTGAATAAAAATTATATTATAATTTAAATATATATTTATATTAAAATTATTTATTAAATAATATGAAAATAATTTTAATTAGATTTTTATTTTATTTAGTAAAATAATTATAATATAAAATATATATTTAAATTGTAATATAATTTTTCTTCAAAAAAAATTAAGAATTGTTATTTCGATTGTGTATACTTAAATTTTAAAATATAAATAAAATTTAAATTTATAAATTAAAAGAAAAAATTAAACTAAACCTAGATTTTTAAACCAAATGGAAAACGTAAACATTCGAGAGGCACCTATCTCACGCTCACGTTGCTCTGTTGGTTGCCAATCCCATCACCCAACTGTTGGTCGCCAATCCCGTCACTCAACTACCTTATGCCCCTGGTGTCTACGTTTGCCTAGTTGTTCGTGTTAGTCGTTTCGTCCAAGGTCACCAACCTGTTGTCCGCGTTGACATCACCGCCTTGCTGTCCACAATTCTCTTTGCCGCTATTGTGTTCGTTTTGCCTTCTTAGTCAATCTCTTGCCCTTCTTAGTGAATCTCTTGCCCTTTGCATTGACCTCAAGCAATATGTTTAACTACTACGAATTCACTAAATATTCATAAGATGTTTTAGGGTTCGCATCCGCTAACAAGGTCTTTTTAGAATTTTTTTTGTTTTTTTAACTATTTATGCTTTAACATTAAAAAATGGTTTGAACCCGATGCATTAATCCAAACGATTGCAAAAATGCAGATCGTTCCAGATTTGGCTGAGATCTCGTTGAACCTTACCTATGCTTGGAAGTATGCCGTGTGGGTTAGATCATCCTAGACAGTTTCAATTTGTTTGTTTTGCTCAAAAAAGATGTTAGGAGGCATCAATCGCCTCAAATACCACTTTTCATGGAAGAAAAGATAAAATAAATATATTAATGTCCAACGAAAGACCACAAAAGTAGGTCAAATGGACTATAGATAACGTGTGCAAGTCCAAAGCTGGAGAACCAAAAGATTCTCGAGAAAGAAATAAAAAGTACAAAACTAGAGAAAGTGGCAAAACCGAAAAGAGCAATCCCACGAACCCAAAACCGGGGGTGGAAATGCAAACAAGAAGAGATAAAATGAGAGATTATTGCAGAGCTTGCATTGCTAAATGAAAATAAATTAGAAAGGGCAAAGATGCAAGCAACCCTAACAGCAACCATTGCTCCCACATCGACAGGGAAAAAAGAGGCAATTATGACAAAAATTGTGAGCTCTACTCGTGATCCATGCAAACACCATAGCACATCTTCATCGAGTCCGAGCTAGATACATTCTTTTCTTGTGCCTAGAAACACATATGGGGTACAACCTTTGTTGCAAGGTACAGGATGGAACAAAGAGGTGCATACAAAATAAATAAAGCATTCACAAATTTTTAGTATTTCAACAACCTTCTGTTCAACGTGGCAAGGAACTTCTACTCAAAACATTTGGTGACAACATTGACAGTTGCACAGAAAGGGTACAAGGCACCCTCCACGAGATTTAAGTGAGAAGTTGCTTCAAAATGCAATTGAAAATGCAAAGGTAATTGCAGAAGATCAAAAAAAAAAATTGTGACATAAATGTGCAAGATCAAAAGAGGTTGTGACATAAATTCAGCTACACCATTTTTTTTTATGGATAGACGAGATGGAAAGAACTGCACCCTCATCAACTTTTTGGCATCTTCAAATGGTGAGCTGATTTTTTTGAAATCCATTGATGCATCTAACAAGATAAAGAATGCATAAACTTTGAACTTAATACTCGAGCAGATTGTTTTACAGGTGGGCATCCAGAATATTGTCCAAATTGTCCCCAACAATGCAACAGCGTATGTGGCAGTTGGGAGACTTCCCAAGGAGAGACATCCATCAGTGTTTTGGACACCTTACACAGCTCATTGCCTTGATCTCTTTTCGGAGGATATAGGCAAACTTGATTGGGTGCAACTGGTTGTAGAAGCAGCTAGAGAGATCAAAAAATATATATACAATCACCCTTGAGTTCTCAACTTGATGAGAAAGCACACCAAGGCAAAAGAGTTTGTTCACGCAGGTGTCCCCAGGGTTGCAACACACTTTCTTACATTGCAAAGTATTTGCAATTTGTTGACTTCTTTAGAGCAAATGTTTGTGAGTCGAGCTTGGATGGACTCATCATATTCCAAGAAAGTTAATGGAATCAAGGTTGGGAATGCAGTTTTCAGTGAGGCCTTCGAAAAAAAAGCCATAGAGATTGTCAAGGTAACTTGAAATTTAAATTTAGATTTCAAGTCGATTCTCTTAATTTTAATTTTTTAAACTTAGTATTTATTTTATTTATAAATTTGTAACTTTAATTTGTTTGTAACTTTGTAAGTGTTGGAGTCTTTAGTGAAGGTTTTGTGCTTGGTGGATGGAGATAAGATAAATATATTAATGTCCAACTAATAACCACAAAAGTAGGTCAAAGGGACTGCAGATTACAGAAATGTGTCAGGAAAAAGTGGTAAACCAAAAAGGTCTCCGAAAACAAGAAAAACAATGCTGAAAGAAAAAATGTAAAAACATGGCAAAGAGTGACCATGCTCAAAGCCAATGGGTTATATTTTTGAGGCCATGGATGAGGCCAAAGAGGCCGTCCAAAACTATTATGGGGGGATCGTGTCAAATTTGATCCCATTTAGGAGTTGACTGATCGGAGGTGGAACAATCAACCCCACCAACTCATCCATGCAGCGAAGTACTACCTTAACCCTAGGTTTTTCTACTCTGATGGCTTCGTAGATGCTACTAGGGAGGTTATGGAGGGGCTCTCAACATGCATCAAGAGTATGACACCTAACGTTGAAGTGAGGGTTCTCATTATTTGAGAGTTGCAAAACTACAAGCAAGCTAAGGGAAGGCTCTTTTCTTCAACCCTAGCTATCTAAGGAAGAGCCACAGTTACCATTTAATAAAAAATGAAGTCTTTACTTGTACTTTACCAGTTATAAATTTACAATTATTAATTACTTACAAAGTTTTGAATATCTTGTTTACAAAGTCGTGACGTGGTGGAAAGATTGGAGTGGGAATACCTCAAATCTAGATGTGAGTGCAATTGGAGTTTGTTTTTGTGCAATACAACCTTCACCTTCGCACAAAGAAGTTGGAGAACACATCACAAAAGCCTATCGATCTAGATGAGATCGAATCCCTACAGTGACTAGACTGCACAGGAGGCCTCCATGTTCACAGAGGATAAGATTGTTGATTTTGAGAGGCAAGCATTGGAGGGTGCAACTGCAACAACAGAAGGAGACATTGGATTAGAGGACATCCTTGAAGATGAGGCAGAGGAGGAGGTGGAGGTGGAGCCACAACATTCTAGACAGAGCGAGGAGGGGCAGCCGAAGGATGTATATATCATTGTATTAGTTTGTTGTTGACAAATTGACAATATCACAATTGTATTTGCATGATTATGCAATTTTGTACTTTATTTGTGTTCAAATCTAATAGAAAACATTTTCCCAACGTTTTATAGACTCATCCAATACATTTTGCAACTATAATATCTATAAAATTTATGTTTTTTTGATAAATTTAAGTATTTTTTTCCTTTGTTGGTTATTCCCCGTTATTCAACCCCACCCGTTGATTACTATCCGATTAAAAAAAATCCTCCCAGTGAGTACTCACCAGTTACGATTATGTATACTATAACTGTAAGTATGCAATGAGAGGTAGGTCTGTTTTTGTTCTTGTTGGCTTTTGATAAAATGAATGTGACTGGCTTTTAGGGTTTTCCCATACTTTCATTTGTTTTTATTTTGCATTACCAAATACACCCCTGGATACCCCCTATATCCCCTGGGTACAGGTACGCAACGTACTAGTACAGGTAAGGGGGCGGTATGCCCAACCTACGCCCAAGGTACGCCCCAACACTTGCAAGTATGTTGGGGTACGTCCTCAGCGGTACACCTAGCCTATGTAGGTTGGATGTACTAGCCCTCGTACCCGTACTAGTATGTTGTGTACCCGTACCTAGGGGACATAGGGGCATACACACAGGTGCTGGGGCATACTCTGGGCATAGGTTGAGCATACCGCCCCAAAAAATATTTTTTTTATTTTTTCCGTCCTTATTTTGTCGGTCAATGTCTAATATGGACCTCAAAAAACATTTTAAAGTGCATTTGCAACCCAAAAAGCATGAATCACACTCATTTTATCAAAAGATAACGCATTTACCTTTCATTGCATTTTTACCTCCCATTGCATATTTGTTCACTCTTGCTCATTTTTTCAATTGCATAAGTTTGAAACTGCTTCTTTGTGCTAAATATACGCCATCACCTCTACCTATTTGGCACTAAAGACCTTGAAGAGCTTGCAACAAGGAGGATTCTTCATTCAAGGTACGTTTTTTTCAATTTTCTAGGTTTTTTGTGAAGTTTTTTTTTTCCTAGCTTCTAAATGTATGTTTGTTTGTAATTAGTTTTTATTTTTTTTGTTGTTTTTTTAATAAATTTTAAATATTCTTCAACAAATGTTAAATATAATAATATTAATTATTATTATAATTTTATCAGGGGTTATAGGCATTTCCGATTTGCCAGAATGCCTACCGATGCAAGTGCTAATTCAGTGGGCCAAGGGTTACCCTCCAAAGCCAATGCTCAAACCCTTTTTTGGCAATATGTGACGTTGCTTGAACAACTCCCAAGTGGAGGGTGTTTCCTTTGGCAATGTTTAGAATGTGGCTATCAATACAAGAGCTCATATAAACGGGCGAAAGCCCATTTGTGTACAATTCCAAGAGAATGAATCAAAATTTGTAGTGGGCCAAGTATAAATGGAAAACCAGGGAAGGGTTTGCCACATGCAAAGGTTCTTGCATACATCAAAGAGCAAGAAGAAGCGGATGCCCTTTTTGATAAAAGACAACCATCCTTTGAGCAAGAAAGGATCGACCCTTGTGGATATTGATCAATCTCATCCTAGTATGGTTGCCCCATCACACCCATTTCTTGCTAAACCTGACGTGGTCGTAAGGCAATAAGATTCACCTCTTGCTCGCAAAAGAACAAAAGATTCAAACCCATTAGAAAGGTCATTCCAAAATGAATCAAGGGACGTAATAGAGCTAAGTATTGCACGTTGTCTCTATGCATGTGGGCTGCCATTTAATGTTGTTAGATCATTAAACTGCCACAATATGATGAGATCTATCAATGTTGCCCCTAAAGGATTCATCGGCCTAGGGTATGAAAAGGTGAAAACCAACTTGTTACAAAATAAGAAAAAAAGTTAAAGATGCATTGAATCCTGTCAGGGATTCGTGAATCAAGACAGGAGTGTCCATCGTTTCCAATGGATGGAAAGATACAACAAATAGACCATTAATTAATGCGGTCACGGTGAGCCCTTAAGGGGCAATATTTTTTAGGCCCGTTGATTGTGAGAGGTAAGTGAAAGATGCACGATTCATTGCCAACATCCTGAAAGAGTCCATTGAGGCAGTTGGGCCTCAAAACGTTGTCCAAGTTATAATGAAAAACGCTAAAAATTGTAAAGTTGTAGGCATGTTGGTTGAGGAGAAGTATGGGCACATATTTTGGACACCTTGTGCCATTCATTCCCTCAACCTTATGTTGCAAAAATTGGGCACAAAAATTGATTGGATCAAACAAGTCTATGAGGAGGCGAGCGAGATCCAAATGTTCATATCTAACCATCATTTGTCCCAATGCATCCTCAGGACCTTCTCGAAGTTGCAATTGTTGAAGGTAACATTTTATTTAAATTTTTAAATTTTATTCATGAATCATGTATATTTTCATTTTTAATTTAATTTTTAATTCTGTAAGTTTGTAATTTGAATACTTTTTTAATTTTAATTTTAAATTTGTTTTGATTTGGTGTTAGGTTGCTGAGACTCGATTTGCCTCACACCCTCACCTTGAGATGACTTGTTAAGGTGCGTGAGGCATTGAGTAGCATGGTCATCAACAACCTTTGGAGTATATGGAGTCGAGCAAACACTGAGAGGGCCAAAAAGGTGAAAGCGTGAATTCTTGATGATGTTTGGTGGGAACGTGTGGAGTATTTGTTGAGTTTTACTGAGCCCATCATTAGCATGTTGAGATATGTGGACATGGATCATCCATATTTGGTTGAGCTTTATGATGGAATCGATTCAATGATTGAGAACATTAGATCCATCATAAATGCCAAATAGCAAGATCCTACAAAGAGATTCTTCAAGGAAGTGCAATCACATCTCATTGAATGGTGGAACAAAATGACCACCCCATTGCATCTTCTTACTTTTGCCTTGACGCCCAAATACTACAATACGGAGATTCTTTCTTTGTTTAGGAGGGTCGCACTATATAGGGATGTTAAGGTTAGCGAGGGATATAAGGCAGCATTCTCTAGACTCTTTCCTAATCCAAAAATTGAAGACCTAGTTTGGAAAGAGTTTGTGCATTTCATATCCTCCGTGAAACACTCCCTTGCCGCTATTCGTGACAAGTACAAGATGGAAGCTCAATTTTGGAGGTACCTCCATGGGAGACCATACACCCACCTCCAACTGCTTGCTATTAAAATTCTATCACAAGATTTATTTTTTTTAAACTCTTTACTCTTCTAGTTCTTTTCTATGTTTTATTTTTATTTTTTTATTTTATAAATTCTAATTTAAATTGACTTTGTGGCTTGTCTCAATAGGTTGCAAGTTCCTCTTCCGCCGAGTGAAACTAGGGTCTTTACAGCGTTATCCACTTGGTGAAGCGCAACAAATTGGCAGCAAAAAAGGCGGAGGACTTGGTTTATGTGCATTCCAACTTGCATCTTCTCTCCCACAAGCAACCTGACTACAAGGGGCAACAAAGTGTTGGGATGTGGACCCAAAGACTACCAACTTGGACGACTCTCTTGCCTACCTTTCATTGCTTGAAACAGATTTGGAGGGTGCTTCATAGGACCTACATAGTGGAGCTAGTGGGAGTGGCATCGCTGCTGCTTGTGATTCTAATGAACCATATCATGATGAAGACATCGCAGCCGAAGATGAAATTTTTTAAATTAATAAAGACTATAGCGAATGTTGAGTTGTCTTTATTGTTTTCCATACATTGTAATTTTTAACATTTGCACTATGTACCTGTTGACAATTCTTCCACAAGTCAGATTGTCTCTTGCTATTTAGAAAGTTCACATCTCTAGCCAAGGAAGAAGAGTACATTGTTTTTGGTAGGGTCCTTACTACAAAGGATGAATTCCTTCGGAATGGTTCACCAAAAAGGTTTTACTACGGAAAAGAACCTTCGGAAAAGTGCTAAGGCGAAAGTCCTCAAGGCAAAAGACAAACGGAAGGCAAAAGACAAAGGAAGTAATTCCTTCGAAATTTTTGTCCGAAGGAATACTTCGGAGAAATTATAAGAGAACACCCACAGGCCAAACAGGGAGAATCCAAAAGTCCACCCAAATAAGCAAAGAAAAGCCAAGGTACCCTTCAGAAGGGTCATTTGCAACAATCCCGAAGGGCACCTACCCTTCGGGAAGGTACAGAGAACGAATTCGGGACCTTTGTGAAAAGTCCGAGTGCCCTACAATTCTTCTGAAAAGGGCACAGACACGAGCAACTAGCCCTTGCGAAGGGCACTTGGTCGACGAGAGGACCATGGTAACTTTTCCGAAGGGCACATTTCAGAAAAGCAAAGGCACAAAAGAGACCTTCGGACAAAAAGTCCGAAGAAATTCGGAATACATAGGAAGAGGCTCGTGGAAAAGCTGACGGCAAAAAATCCAAAGGCTTCGGATAAGTTAAAAGGCAAAGGCAGGGAATCCGAAGGAATTCCTTCGGACAAAAAGTCCGAAGAAATTCGGAAGACTTGAAAGTCTGCAAAAAAACAAGTGAAGGCAAAGCAAAAGGAAACCTTCGGACTTTTTGTCCAAAGGAATTCCTTCGGACAAAAGTCCGAAGAAATTCGGCGGATAAAGCCGAGGGAAAGAAAGCCGCAAGAAATACATGCAGAGAAAAGTTTACGAAGGAAGTAAGAAGACTAAGGGTGACGTCCCGCTAGCCATCAAATTCTGACCGCGGGAAGTAACCGTTGAAACAGGGGTAAAGCCAAAATTCCAAAAGCAAAGCCCAATGGAGAAAATATAGACCGAATATAAATTAATTCATCCGAATATAGAATCTCGCCAGAAATAGACAGGAACACGCAGACCAGAGCATGATAAAATACATGCAAGCGGGAGCTATTTTCAAACACCGGTCAAAGCTTCAGTTGACTGGTTATTAAAGTCCCGCTCGTCTCCAAATCATCTCACACATCCGAGGGTCCAACTCAGCTTCAACCGGAGTTCTAAATTCGAAAAACGAGTTGACTGTTCCAGATTTAGAGTTGACTAATTGTTAAATGCCGTATCCACTAGGAGCTTTCCATGCAAGGGAGAATGATCTCTTCGACCAACTCAGCTTGCCAAACAATCAACTCAGTCGATCCCTTCATCCAACTCAGCTTATCAAACGGCCAACTCAATGTTTCCAACGTTCCAATTTAGCATCAAGCAGCGCATATAGAGTTCTAAAATTAACATTGGCATGGATTTCCATGCAAAGAGAGGTGGGCGGTTCATAACAAGGACAAGTTCACTTCCTCAAGCGCAAGAAGCTTCATGCAAAGATTAAAAAAGACATATTTTATTGAAAGGCCAAGTAAAGCCTTGAGTTAACCGAAGTGAATCCTTCTCTTCAAATTTTCAACGCCAATCTTTGGCCTCTTGTAATTCTCTATATAATGGCTTTCAGCCTTGATTAAAAATCATCCAATCTCTCTTGGTTAGACCAGACTCAGCCATTGGTGAGTTGTGTAACCTCTTCGATCAATAGAACTGTACTTTCAAATTTCAAGCGTTGGCATAGTGTATATTTCATTCAGCAATTTGCATAAGTGGTAGATTTCTCGCCCTTCCCAAATTCTGGTTCATACCTAGTTGCTAGATTATACTTATGCAGGTCATGTTAAAGTGTTCATGTCTTTTTCTGACGCTGTAAGTGGATGTTAGGTGGCTGCAAAGTGTCTTTTATCAGACATCTCTCCATCGTTTTCCCTCAAGTTTTAGTCATTGGATCGAACCTCTCCATGAAATATTTATGCATAAGTAATTGATTGAAATCATAGGTCTTCCTTTTCCCTTTTTCGTTCAATGTTCAAGGTTCCAAGTTGAGTGGATCAAAATTCTGGGGTATCACCCCCCTTTAGGTAGGATTTCCCCTTTAAGTTTTCCTTCTCCCTTTTCCACCGTAGTCCGCAGCATAGAGTAGAGATCCTAATTGATACATCATACAGAAACCAGCGTTCTCTGGAGGTTCTTCTCACCGTTGAGGCACCCACCCTCGTGAGAAGATCCCATTGTTTCAGCCGGATAGAGGACTGGCCATTTCGTGCACGTCTTCGAATCAGGGCGCAGCTCTAGGTTGACAACAGTACCTATTTATAATTTATAAAACTATTTAAAGTGCTACCTTTGGCATTGAAATTATGAGTATATTTTGTGGTTATTTAATTTATTTTGTTTCCTCTATGCATATTATGTGGTTACTTCTGCTTATATGGCTATATTTTTATATTTTTAATTTTTATATATATTTTTGTATGGCCGTACCCAGCCGTACCCAAACCCAAAAAAAAAAATCCCCCGTATCCACGTCCTGATACTTGTAACCGTACCTGTATCAGCTATTAGTTTTTTTTTACTGTTTTTTAAAGGCCAACTTTAACTTTAAGTTAAAAAAATTTAAAAAAGGCTTTTGATGGCGGGTCCTCTCTATGTACGACCCCGCTACTGCCCGGTAGGGTTGGGTACACCCAGGTTCATCATTGGAAGAACCCAGGAGTACCTGACCCTACTGAGCAGTACCCTGGCCATATCCACAGTAGTATCGGACCAGTACCTGTATCCAATATGCACAATACCAGGATGAGCCCCCCTGGGTGAAGGACCCAGTAATGTAGGTTCTGGCAGATGTGGTTGAGAAACTTGCTGCTAACATGCAGGTGAAGGAAGCAGATATCAATTTCTTGTAAAATGGCTTGCAAATTTCTATTGCCCAGTGTGTGCAGGACATTTTAGGCAGGGGGGTGGGGTCCTTGAAGAATGTCCACTATATTAAAGCTCACTGGTAACTTAGAAACTCCGAGAACCAACTGGTCCCTGGATTACTGATGTGGGAAAGCTGTGTTTTATCAAGCTGCAGGTAATGGCTCCGATGAGGGAAAACACCTGACTCTTCCGAGTAATGCTGGTGCAACATGAGTATATGTGGCAATATTCGACCACCTGTTTGATGGAGTCAAATGTGATTGTGGAATCTGAATTAACAAGATGTGGGAAAGCTGTGTTTTATCAAGCTGCAGGTATTGGCTCCGATGAGGGAAAGCACCTGACGACTCCAAGTAATGCTGGTGCAACATGAGTATATGTGGCAATATTCGACCTGTTGTTTGATGGAGTCAAATGTGATTGTGGATTCTGAATTAACATTTCAATTAGGTGTCGTTAACGATGTTTTCTGATGGATTACAGACAAATGTTTTGATAATGGCTGATTTTTGGCAGCTATCCTCAATAGCAGTACAGTCAATCAAAGTGGTAATGTTATTTATATAACAGGTGGCACATACAAAATTATTGATATTTGTCTGAGAAATATGTTTCTTCAACCACACATACAGGTGGTTCCAAAATAGTTTTTGCAGCCATTTTTCCTTCTACAACTTTCACTAATCTCTTCTGTTAACATATTTCTGGCTCAAAACCCAGAACGACCAGATGAACAATCCCCTGCTTTCAGGACAGACATTAACACCCAAAAATGTTAGCTCAATGACAGGGTTTTAGGACTGAGCAAATTGCAAAAAAGAATGTGAAAAACTAAAATCTATAAATGCTTTCCATGTCCAGGAATACAAAATCCCACTAAATTTATGTCTACTGCTTATTAAAAAAAATGTCCAAAGTACATGCTCTATAATATTTGCAGCAATGGATTTTAAATAGGTCAAAGTTTCAAACAACAGCCTCCCTCGCCATTTCAATTTACTTGTTTCACCATTATAGTGGCCATTTCTTGAAAATATTATTCCATACTATATTTACAGAACTCTGGGCATGAGCCATTTGAATTTCCATGTTTTGAATCTCTAAAGATATAGTTCTTGCAATTCTGGCCTGGGTCCTTGAAGAATGTCCACAATTTGAAGGCTCACATGTAACTTGGAAACTCCGAGGACCAACTGATCCCTGGATTACTGATGTGGGAAAGCTGTGTTTTATCAAGCTGCAGGCATTGGCTCTGATGAGGGAAAGCACCTGACTCCTCCAAGTAATGCTGGTGCAACATGAGTATATGTGGCAATATTCGACCTGCTGTTGGATGGAGTCAAATGCGATACTGGAATCTGAATTATCATTTCATTTAGGTGTTGTTAACGATGTTTTCTGATGGATTATAGACAAATGATTTGATAATGGCTGATTTTTGGCAGCTATTCACAATCGCAGTACGGTTAACCAAAGTGGTAACGTTAATTATATAACAAGTGGCACATAAAAAAAAATATTGATATTTGTATGAGAAATATGTTTCTTCATCCACACATACAGGTGGTTCAAAAATAGTTTTTGCAGCCATTTTTCCTTCTACAACTGTCACTAATCTCTTCTTTGTTAATATATTTCTGGCTCAAAACCCAGAATGACCAGATGAACAATCCCCTATTTTCAGGACCGACAATAACACCCAAAAATGTTTGCTCATTGACAGGGTTTTAGGACTGAGCAAATTGCTAAAAAGAAAGTGAAAAACTAAAATCTATAAATGTATTTCAATATACAGGAATAGAAAATCCCACTAAATTTACGTCTACTGCATATTAAAAAAAATGCCCGAAGTACATGCTCATAATATTTGCAGCAATGGATTTTAAACAGGTCAAAATTTCAAACAATAGCCTCCCTCGCAATCTCAATTTCCTTTTTTCGCCATTATAGTGGCCATTTCTTGAAAATATTATTCTATACTATATTTACAGGACTCTGGGCATGAGCCATTTGAATTTCCATGTTTTGAATCTCTTAAGATATAGTTCTTGCGATTTTGGAAAAGTAGCACATTAAAAATACAAATAACTGGAATAAAAAGTTACGACAAAGTTACCTCATCTCTACAATAACAACTGAATAATCATTTTAGGACATATGTTTTTACCATTTTTATTATTAGAACGGGATAAATATCATCAAAAATTAAATATTTTAACAGATTCACTGAACAGTTATCTTCCTACAAATGCTAAATACATCTTTAAAACATTATCCTAAGTACTCGAATCCGGATAGTGTGCAGGCAAAAGACCAAATTTGACAGTGAATTATTTGGTATAGAGTAAAAAAGAATAGCTGGAAATGTTTGAAAAAAAAGCAAATGTTAAATTAAAATAAGGGTATTTTACCTGCCGGTTACGCATATACTCTAAAAATGAGCGGACATGTGGATATCTAAATCGTTCATCCTCATCAGGTGAAAGAGCCCTCTGAAAGCAGATAATGTCTCCATCTTCAAGCTGTAACAATGGTAACAGAGAACTGTCATTTAAGTAATAAAAAAAAATTAAAGAAGCGAACATAAAGCTACAAATTGACGTTAATTTGTATTTGTTCAAAATGAAAAAACATGCACCGAGTTACACACTGAATTCTTGAAGAAACGAATCCCCTGAAGGACAGGGAGGAATGGACATGGTGGGGAAATCCTCAAAGTTATCCCTTTGCAGCAGACAATTTGGGGATGTTAACACCATGTACTCCTCCTGTTCCCCATGGGAACTTGTTCCCCATGGGAACTTGTTCCCCCAACAGAGGTTCATTGAGAAAAAAATAAATAATTCTTATGAAAAACGCACAATGTCTGCCCCCTAAAAACCAGACCCATATTTAGTTTGGCATTTGATGAGGATAGCTGAATTTAGACATTGTATTGTGGCTTATCAGTGTGTGATGCTCCTCTCTGTGTATTGTGATGAATTTTGACAGAGTATTGTGGCTTATCAGTGTGTTATGTTCCTCTCTGTGTAAACGAAAAGACCCTATTTAGAGCTGCTTCTATGTATTTGCTTGCTACTATGTTGTGGAGTACAAACTGTTTTGTGGAAGTTCCCTGGCATATGTGCCTGTGTGTTCTGTTTTCTGAATATCATCTATCAAACCATAGCTGAAACCCATCTGCAAGTTCATTTCTCAAAAAAAATCTGAAGTTCATCTCTCCTCAGAAAAAATCAATTCCAGCTTTGAAACATTGACAAATTCAAACTCAACTTTAATGATCTTGATTTCTCACCTTCAATCAGACGATTCCAGCTCTGAACTAGACAAGTCCAGTTTTGATTTCTTAGATATGAAAATTTGACTCTAAACAAATTGACTCTCGGCTCTAATTGCTTCACTCTCAAGTGGGATTGCTAGTATATTAATTTGCATTTTTTATTTTAAATATTTTTGTTCAGACACCCCCTTGGTCATCCCTTTTTACGTAGGATAAATATGCATAATATTAAAAAAGTACACTCGTCCTATCCGAATAGAAATAGTTGCTGTAATAACAGTCGATTACTTATCAGCTTGAACTTGCATTGACATATGGAATCATAAATTGTGATCAATTATGATCATATTTACCATTTGTCAGCTTTATTGAGTCATAGTCAATTTCCAACTGATTAGTCCTAATTAATTTTAACCATGGTTTAAATATGGTCAATTTTTACTATGATTAATCAAATTAAGTTGAAGGGGTCGAATTTAAAAGAATCAAATTAGTTGTATAATAAAACAAACAATGCTTAAAGATAAATATAAAAAATTAATGTTTATTTTATAATAAGTGCAATTTAGTTCTTTGCCACGAGGGTGTTATTAGGACATGATGACTTCGGACACAGCTGGATGGTGACTGGGAGAAAGGAAATGGATTACTAGGAACAAATTCATTTTTCATCTTTTGCCAAACACAAAACATACACAATCAAACACTAATTTGCATCAATAATTGATTTAAAGCATTATTGCATCTTTTATATTCTTACTTTGGCTAGGCAAAGAAAAAGACAGCCTCAGTTTCCAAATACCAGAAAGTTCAATTGTTTAACGAAATAAATGCCAAAAACCTAAAGAGTGGCATGGAGAATGCTTATTGATTAATCTTAAATTCCCATTTTCTAATTGTTATTGAAATGTGTCTCACCATGCCCAAACATCACGATAACATACTTTATACATGATTTAGTTGCATGTAAGTTGAGTGACTATTATTATACTGGTTTAAGTTGTCGGTGCTAAAAGAACCTTTGGTAATCCCAACTTGTTAGGGTTTCCTTAATCTATGACATTAGTCTCCTTGAAGCACCAACCTTGTGGATTGACCCTTGGAAGACATGTGTACCTACCCCAAGGGTACATGAACATGTGAAAGGACCCGTTGTATATTTTCCCCAATGTACTGCGGGCCACTTTAAGTGGGGGGCATGCTCAGTTAACTTAAGGCCTAACTAAAAGGAGGCACATAAATAGTTAGGGTTGTGCTATGTATTGTACACAAGCAATAAAGTAATATGTGAGGGTACTCATTGTACCTCCCTCTCTCTTTCCCTCTCTCTTTCTCTCTCTCCCCCCTACTATTATGCTCGTAGATGAATGCTAGGCGATGATGTAATAGAGTAGCTAAATGATCATTTTCTAAAAAATCTTGGTTAAGGGTTAACAAGATAGGGCATATTATTTGTATTGGGCCTAAAATGGATCTCTACATTTAACAAGCCTCTAAATACGTAAAAGGTAGAAGACCATTCTAAATCCAACACATTAGAATCTGTGTTGCAGGAACCACCCCCCTCCCCCTAGAATTTGTGTTCCATTTCGAAGGAATTTGTGTTGCATTTAGAAGGAATTCATCATTTTGAGGACAATCTAGATGATTTATTCTAGATTTGAATGTACATTTTGTCTTTGAAGTAATGAAAAGAATGAATGCTATATTTTTTCAAATGTTTTATCTTTTGTAGACTAAAAATGAGTATCATGCATTGTTTACCAAAAAAAGGAGTATCATGCATTGTTTACCAAAAAAAGAAGTAATGTGCATTGGTTTAGATATATATGTGGATGTTTCCACAGCGTTTCCAAATCAAGGTTTTTGAAAAATGGCGTGTCTGAAACATTTCCATTTCCAAAAAACATAGATTAGATTATAGGTCCACAAAACGCTCTAGAGTTGTAGGCAAGTGTTATGTATACAAGAGGTTGAAATGGGTCTATAAGGGAAACCCACACATATCATCTCTATTTATAGAAAGGCGGTGGATGAACTTACTAGATCTAGGGTGTCACTATATAAAGTAAGTGCTATAATAACTAGGTCAAGGACCTTGGTAAAGGTAAGGCCTGAGATAGCAATAATATAAAGGTAGCATTAAATTAAATGACAACCAATATGTTTTATACTAAAAATATATGGAACATACAACATTCACAAATCAAACTAAGTGTAAAAGAAAGAGATCAGAGTTAGAGATACTTACCTCAAGTCGACTTGTCAACACATTAATATCCCCTTTCGATTTTATCACTTTGCGAGAGATGGTTGTAAATAAAGTCAAGATGGATAGAAGAAAACCTAAGTAGACCAAAGTTGGAAAATCCAAAGACTTGGTATACCTCATTGGAGTCGCTCCTATTTTTGAAATCTTCCAAGCCATTGTTGCTCACTTTCTTCTTTTAGTGCAACTCCTTTAACTCTAAATCTTCGTCTTCTTCCTAAGGAGGAATTGAGAATGCAAGAAGAGTAAATTGTTGTTCTTTTAGAGAAATGACAAAAAGGGAAACTTAAAAATATAGTTTGCATCCCTCAGTGAAAACTCAATTTTAGCCGATGTCACCGGTCCAAACAACGGTTATAAAGAAATAAAAGGCATCGTGGACCTGCAGGGGTGTTGGGGGGCGTCATTGGTCAAGGCGATGATGTCAATTGTGAGCATGCAATATAGGAATGGGGGTCGGAGAAAGGATTTGGAGGTTTAGAAAGACAAAATTGCTGATACGAAGATGATATAAAGGTGGTAGTAAGAAAGATGACCCACAACACCTCTCACAAAGTTCTCAAAGTCAACCCACCCTGATACTGGTGTATAGAATGCATACACTAAGAGAAATTAATGCACCGACAGGCCCTGGGCAAGATACATGTTAATAGATCATTTTTAATGTGTATACATATGGCCTCTCTGCTCCCCTCCTCCACAACAAATCGCATGTCCCAATAGTTTAGCGAGTGATGGTGCTTCGTGAGATTGTATCAAAAATAATAATAGATGAATATAATAAATGTTGATAAAATGAGAAATAAAAATAAATAAATAACAATAAGTACCTTCACTTACCTGACTAATTGAAGAAATAATACCAACTTTAATCATTGGAACTAGGTCATGTCTGATAAATAGGTGCTAGGATAGGTATGGTAGATTGGTGCTAGGACAAGTCAAGCAAGTCTGCAAATCAAACTAATTTTTCAAAAAAAATTGTAAAAATAAACTATTTGTAACATAAAATTCCTTGTGTTGTCAGCGTTTCTGCAATACTTTCGGTTTGTCATTAGGGTATACAGTTAAAAAGATGCATTTACAAAATTTGAGGAATAATTTTGAGGTTTGAAATTTTGGATTTGGGGCTATAAAAAGGTACTCCAGCTAGTTTCTCTCTATGTTAAAAATAGATATCCCAGAGCTCAAAATATCAAATATATTAATTTTAAAAATATGTGTCTTACCAACTTCAATCATTGGAGCTAGGTCATGTCTCATATATAGGTGTTAGGGAGGGTCCGATAGACTGGAGCTAGGACGTGTCCGATAGACTAGTGCTAGGATGGGTCTGATAGACTGCAAAAAGCTAATTCTTCAAAAACAAATTTGTAAAAATAAACCAGTTGTACCATAAAATTCCTTGCGACGTTCACATTTGGCCATTTCTCCCAGTTTGTCGATAGCGTCTATGGTCGCAAAGATACGCAACTTTAAAAAATCTAAGGAATAATTTTTAAAGGTTTAAAATCTTAGATTTGGGAGCGCCATAAAAAGGGGGTCAATGCCCTTCATTTAACACATTGATATTTGATATTTTTGAAATTTTTGAGCTCTGGCTATCTATTTTCAGCGGAGCGAGAGACAATAACTACAAAATAGGGAGGTGAATGTGGAGCAGTACATTTGGACCCACCAACAACAATCATGCAGGTAGGTATTGTTTTTTAATTTGGGATGGGAAGATGGGTTAATTTTATAAATCGTACCATGGGGCAAATCCTCACAACGGAATTTGCCTCAAAATAAAGATGGCGGAAAAATGCAAGTGGGTATAGGGCAGAATAATGTTTTGAAGAGCATGCAATTAATAGGGGCAAAAAAGAGGCCACGCATTCATACGTCGTCATCAGCCAAGCCAATGACATTTTGTGTGTCCAAGATCGAAGCATGGTTAATGACATTATGTCAGATGGTTGATGATGTCTGAAAAGGCCAATTGGCCAATGAAGTTTGGGAAAATCGCCAATGATGTTTTAAAACTACAGATGGCCAATGAGGTTTCCCAAATTGGCTAATGATGATAGAGAGTATTGTCTTTTCTTATTTTGTTTAGATTTATTTGACTTTGCTTCTAATTTTTAATATGAGAGATTGATTGGGTCTTGTTGGTTGACTTTTCAATGAGGAGAGTCGAAGTAGACTATGGACGACATTGAATGCTCCCTAGTTGCCAGAGATATCAGGTTGGATATTTGATGCGGATAGGGCATGATATGCTAGCTTGGGGTTTGGAGGCATCAAGTAAATGTGTAGGGCACCCTTAAATGCAGATTTTCTAGTTATGTTTATAAATTTTTGGGTGATCATCGTTGACACCTTCAGGGGTATAGTAGATGGTAACACCATTGAAGTCACTTTCACACTAGAGATGCACATGTCATCCTAGGTCTACATATTGAGGGTACTCCCATTATATGGGATACCCTAGAGGTTATTGCAACGCGGAAAGAATTGCTCGATGGACTACTTCAGATTACTACCATCTGCATGCATCACAATTTGGTTGAGTGATGTATATGTAGTTGTTATTCCAAACATCCAAAAGATGATTTTAGGGCTCATGGTGACACGAGTGTTGAATCACAAGTCGGATGGAGGTGTATGATTATTTGTGATAGTGATGAGTTGGGAAACATAAACCAAGGCACAATATATAGCATGGGTGGTACTATATGTGTTTAGTTGTTCCATGACATATAAAGCATTTTGGCATAAGAGTATATGGCAGTTGGGCTAGTTATTCTCCTTAGTGCATGGATATATGAGATGTTCCCTATGTACACACTTGCAAGGACAACTCTACAAGTTGCAAAAGAGTTGCCTCGAATTTGGCAAGGGGTTCGAATACCGTTAGTGTCTTAAGAGGGTTGGTTATCTAAGACTAGGCACAATGAGGAGAGGGGATATCGTATGGACCCCTTATGTTGGGACAGTTGACCCATGGGCATATTGGCCTAGTAGAATGCGAGCTTGGAGTTTGAGGTATTTCATTGAAAATTTCTCATGGTGGGTGGAGCACCAATTATGTGATTGTGTTCCAACCCAATTAGGATAGGCACCCCCAACAACACAAATGAAATTGTTCCCACATCGAGCAAGGCATGCGAGGGAGCCATAAAAGAAGAGCAAGATCACAATTGCAGGCACCAAATTTGAGACCTCGAAATGCACCTCAACCCCATAGGAGACAAAGGTGGAGGATAGATTCGATGCCAATGTAGGGAGGGAATGATATACATGTAATGGTAGTTGCATGGGTATAGGGGCCAGTACAAGAGGCATTTTTAAAGGGGAGTGTTATGCATGAGGATCCTATGTGTAATATGTTGCCCTAACTACAGAGCAGAGGGTAGGAGAGGAGAGACCCCATGTGTAGGGGGCGAAAGTGGAGACTACAAAGGCCATTACAAACATTTTGGCTCATGACATGACGAACGGGGCTTATGAGACCTCGACCGTGAATTTTATTCCTGCAAAGGGATAAATGGGAGTCAATCCTATCGACATGTTGAACTAAGAAGGACAATGTGATCCTCAGTCAACAAAAAGATGGGGAGGTTGTCCCCAATCGATAGGATGGAGATCCAAGGAAGAAAAGGTATGGCATTTATGATTTACCATGCATTAAGGAGAGACTAAAAAGTAGAGTAAAAATATGTAGCTAAAATATATGGAATGTGTTAAATGACTCGCAACATATGTATTTGTTTGAGTACGGTAGCGAGGTGGCACTCATTAATCGAGGGTACTCATCATGAGATATTACATGGGTTGCTCCCACCAATTGGGAGACATGCAAGAGGCTTTAGGTGGTTGGGGTTGCTACAAATGCACTTGAGAGGTGGAGAGATGACTAATCTTTCTTCCACAATAGTCAACACTAGAGATGAGGCCTTAAGGCGTCAACTGATGGACTCTCCATAGGTTCTGGTAATAGAGAAGCAAGACCACATGACCACCATGAGAGAGGATGGTGACAAGGAGAGGAGGCCATAGGACGCAGTGCTGGAGAGTAAGGAGAGAGAGAGAGTTATGTTTGAGCACATTTTGTAGTTGGAGAGAGCTCTTGACATAGCTTGGGAAGAGGCACAGGGGGTTGCAATCTAGAGAGCAATCCCTTGTTCAGTCCCTTAGGGAGGATACAAGGATGTGTCCTCACATAGTGTGGCCGCATGCTCTAATCCAAGTGTTGGAGGCATTTGATGTATCATTTTGTATTGAAACATTGTATATGTATCTATGAGATATTTGATCTCACATTGTTTTGTGTAAATGTGTATTTTGCTTTTCATTGACGTTGGAGTTGATAGTATGTGATATTTCTTCTTCATTGAGTGTGAGCAAAAAAGTCTTTTACTGAAAGAACTAATGAATACAGAAAAAATGTGATGGTAGGAATCTAATGAAACAAATGATGTGATAATATAAGCAAAGAAATGGGTTAAAACAAATCAATACTTGTGCCAAACATTCTAACTAGTAAACATTACCATCTAATAGCAAGACTAATTTTCAAAAAATAGTGAAATGTATATGAACATAGGAGGTTGTTGCTTCTGAGGAAAGCCTTGGTGATTTCTCCAATCTTACAATACAAGACACACAAGCCTCTAGCTAAATTCCAATAAACAAAGTTAAATATGAAGCATGTTTAGAAAAGGATGAAATATGGTCAAATGATAGCAATATTCAAGGGGAAATTGGAAATAATAATAAGGGAAAATAGGGAGGCACCATGAAGGTGATATGACATCACTAAGGGAGACAGAACACCCTAATCAATTGGCAAAACTAGGAGTTTTCGATATCAAAAAGTTAAGGAACCCTGTTTTGTAAGGTTGTGGTTTGGGCCTACTAGTGAAGCAAGTAGCTTATCCCATGAAGGCTATAAAATGCACGAAAAAGTAAAGGCACATACCTTGCCATAGTTTTTTTTCCATTCCTCAAGATTGATCATTCTCAACGACCACTCTGAGGATTAGTTTTTTCTCCATTCCTCAAGACTAATTGCTATCGACGACCACTATGAGGATTGGGTACTTGCATGAAAAGGCAAGTAGCATGAATAAGAGGCCTTCTACCCCAATCTACTAGCCTACTACAATCCAATACTCAACACTTTTGTGACGCCAACCGTAGAGTTTGAGATTTCAACTAGAGTAGGGGCAATGCCTATAATTTTGACCATTTTTTTTTTTTGTGATTGGCTTTTGCAAATTTGCCTTTTGGTTTTTCTAGATCTTTGGCTTGACTTTATTTCTTTCTTGATTTTGATTTTTCTATTGTCCTCCTCCATATGGATTCTGTAAAGCCAACAATGGCCTTGTACACTGATATCACTAAGAGAACTTGCACCTAGTCAAAAAGAGGGAAGCCTAAGCCCAGACATGTAGATACTCTGTAGAAACTCCTAGTTTCCTTTGATTCTGAAAACCGACTGTTTAATTGTTTTTTTTCTGAAGTTTTTGATTTTTTTGATGTTTTTGGGGTTTTTGCTAGAAATGAAGGAAATGCGATTTTTGCATAAAATAGTAAATAAATCCTATAAAATTTATCCAACTCCGTAAACTATATGGTATACTGCAACTTCAAGCTTATTTTTATATAAAAAATCTACCAGAGACGCTTTCAACTAAACAGTTACATGCAAAGTATAAAATAATGATATTATTTGAAAACCTGGTTTTTTCCTTTGTTGTAGCAGCTGAAAGTACAGATCTGGTACAGCTGCATTAAATGCGTCCTCCTAAAAATTGATGGCAGATGATCCCAGATACAGGGCGCCAATGATGAAACCAACTGGTAAGTGAAGTATGCTGCGCCTCCCCCTGAAAATGAAGTACAGCCTGGTGAATGGTACGGCCAGGTACAAAAAAGTACAATTCTGTACCAACAACAAGTACAATAGTACGGCTTGCCCAAAAATCAATGCCTAACCCTCTGAAATGAAGCGCCTAGTATGAGGAAGGCTCTCTGGATGCAACACTGATAAAAACTCTGTAGATAATTGATCTCTTAAAACTCTGTGATTTCTCTTGAATGAAGAAACCTCTGCTGCAATAAATCAGGTGTTATATCACACCCTCTGAACTGCTTCCAATGGAGATGGCACGTTCCCCAAGGAATTCGAACTTGAAACCCTGAAGCTTCTTGCTCAGATCAAAGTCGATCAATTTCAATTCTCAATAATGACATAATGGCTCGATTCCCAAGGCAAATGCATAAGTAACCACAGAGGTGCGATTTCCTTCATAATAGGGGTTTTTAATTAAAATTTCGCATTTCTCTTTATTTTAATATTTCCATAGTCTTGGCCAATTTTATAATAATATATAATTACAAATTGGCCCCCTCCTGATGATGGGCGACCCCTCAGCATTAAAATCACTTAAGTTATAATTTTTAATTATAACTTAATATAATAGTCTTCGCATCATTAATATTTAATTAATACAATTAAATATTAATGTTTCCCTCCTTACTCACCCGATGACTGAACCGTCTGAAGTGGTCATATACTGAAGTGATTCTGAACGCTGCCAACCCATATTGCTAAAAATAGCAGGGGTCCCACTCTGACTACCAGGGACTGCTAAAAATAGTAACTTCTGCCAGAAGTCTCCGATCGAGCCCAAACGAAAGCCACTGATCAAACTCTGCCAACTGAAGCATGAGCCAAGCTCCAATGTGACCCTCTATCCAGTCTATCAGCGTACGAGGGTCATATGATAGGCTAATCCTGTGCTCCGAGAGATGTCACTTAGAAGGGGACATGACAGTCCGCCCCTCCTGAAATTGCTTGTCCTCAAGCAATCTCAATGCCGGATGCTGTAGAATATCCTCGCTCTCCCATGTTGCATCCTCAACAGGCAAATCTCTCCATTTCACCAAATATTCCCTGATAGTCCTCCTACGCAACTGTCTCTCCCTATACTCCAGGATGGACTCAGGTACTAAAATCAGCTTTCCCTCATCATCTAAGGGAGGTAGAACCGCAGACGGTACCACACAATGACCCAACGCCTTCTTGAAGCGTGATACATGAAAAACGTTGTGCACCCTGCTCTCTGCTGGAAGCTCAAGCTCGTAAGCCACCTCGCCAACCCTCCTCAGGATCCTGAAAGGTCCGTAATAGCGTGGCTTAAGCTTCTCTGACCCACTCTTCCTAAGAGTGGACTGACGGTAGGGCTGCAGCATGAGGTAAACCATGTCACCCACCTCGAAATGCCTCTCCGTCCTCTTCTGATCTGCATACTGTCTCTGCTGGTTTTGTGCCTTAGCTATATTTTCCTTGAGAGCCCTCATAGTGTCCTGACTCTCCTGCAACCAACCTCCTGCACTCGACACTCTACTGTCGCTCAGTAGCAAATCAAGGAAACTCGGCGCCTCATACCCGTACAACGCCATGAAGGGTGACATCTGAATGGTCATATGAAATGTCGAGTTATAGCAATACTCACACAAATGTATCCATTTGACCCACGCCTTCTGCTGCCCAGCTATATAGTTTCGGAGGTAACCTTCCACCCACTTATTAACAATCTCCGTCTGTCCATCAGTCTGCGGGTGGTAGCTAGTGCTCGGAGTGAGCTCAGTCCCACAAAGTCTGAAAACCTCCTGCCAGAAGTTACTCAGGAACCGACTATCTCTGTCGCTCACGATGGTCCGAGGCAACCCATGAAGTCTGAATACCTCGCGAAAGAAAACCTCTGCTACCTGTTTAACTGTGTAAGTCGTGGTGATCGGAAAGAAGTGGGCATACTTCGTAAGCCGATCCACAACTACATAAATGCAATCACGCCCTTGGGCTTTAGGCAAGCCCGTGATAAAATCCATCGACAGGGATTCCCACTTCCTGTCAGGAATCGAAAGTGGCTGCAACAAACCTGCCGGGTACGTGTTCTCCTGTTTGTTCTGCTGACAAACAGGGCACTCACGCACATACTGAAGAACCTCTGCCTTGAGTCCTTTCCAGGTGAATCTCTCCCTAATCTGCCTGTAGGTTTTGAAGTATCCAGGATGTCCTGTTGTAGGCATGTCATGAAAGGCTCGCATAACAATGTTCTTCACTTCTGACCCTGGGATCAAATATAACCTGTGCTTGTAAATGATCAAATCATTCACAAGTGTATACCTGGTATCAATTGCTGATCCCTCAACAATGCCGGAGGCCCAACTGTCCTTGGCATACTCTGCCACTATCATATGCCTCCAATCCTCAGAAATATGAACCATAGTGCTCAAGTACGGCTTACGTGAAAGTGCATCAGCGACTACGTTCTGTGTACCTTTGATATATGAGATATCAAAGTCATAAGCCTGCAACTTACTGACCCACTTCTGCTGCCTATCATTGAGATCTCGCTGCCCTAAGAAGTGTCTCAAACTGTTATGATCAGTTTTAATGCAAAATTTGCTGCCGACAAGATACTGTCGAAATTTTGCTAAGGCATGCATAATCGCGAGCATCTCCTTATCATATATACTATACAGCCTCTCTGGTCCTCTGAGCTTGCGGCTCTCATACACAGTCGGGTGCTTGTCCTGCATAAGCACCGCACCAATGCCCTCACTTGATGCATCGCATTGAAGCTCAAACGGCTTCGTAAAGTCGGGTAGTGCTAAAACAGGGCATGTGGTCATCAACTCCTTGAACTTCATAAAACACTCCTGTGCCTCTGAAGTCCAAACAAAGGCCCCCTTCTTCAACAAATCTGTCATCGGGGCTGCATGTCATGAATAACCATTCACGAATCTACGGTAGAATCCACATAAACCGAGAAACCCTCTCAACTGTGTCAGGTTTGCCGGTGTAGGCTAGTCAATAATGGCACGGATCTTTTCAGGATCCATACGCACTCCATCTGCACTGATGATGTGACCGAGATATAGCAATTCGGTCATCCCCACTTCGCACTTGGATTCCTTGGCGTACAAGGACTCCCTCTCCAAGATACTCAACACTGTCTCCAAATGAGCTAAGTACTCCTGCCAAGTCCTGCTATATATAAGGATGTCATCAAAAAAGACCAACACAAACGTCCTAAGCAATGAATGAAAAACCCTGTTCATCGTAGACTGAAAAGTGGCTGGTGCGTTAGTGAGCCCAAATGGCATCACTACGAACTCGAAGTGCCCACAATAGCATCTGAAGGCCGTCTTCTCTATGTCCTGCTCTCGGACTCTGATATGGTGATAACCCGACCGTAAATCAATCTTAGTAAAGTAGCATGCCCCATGGAGCTCATCAATAAGCTCGTCAATCCTCGGTATCGGGTATCTATTCTTAATTGTCCTCTTATTCAGGACCCTGTAATCAATGCACATGCGTAATGTTCCATCCTTCTTCTTCACCAAAACAACCGAAGAAGCAAATGGTGACTTGCTAGGCCGAATGTGACCCATAGCAAGAAACTCCTTTATTGTCTTTTCCATCTCATCCTTCAATCTTTTTGGATGCCTGTAAGGAGTTATCATAACTGGTTTCGCCCCCTCCTCGAGCTCAATGATGTGCTCTATGCCCCTGTCTGGAGGTCTACCTGGCAGAATATCACTGAACACCTTGTCATGCTTGACTCTCAATTCCTGAATGTCCGGATGATATTCTATCTTTTGCTGTCCCTCCTGTATAGGTGCTAAATGACACATAGCAGCCCACTCTACCATGTCGTGACGCATAAGCCACTCCATCCGGTGGAAAGAAATTGTTTTGATGTTGCTGTCCTGTATTGCCTTAAGTATGTGTGTCTTCCCGTCAACATCAAAACGGATCTACATGTCCTTGAGACGAAGTGTGACCTCATCCAATGAATGTAACCACTTCATTCCCAAGACCAAATCAATGTTCCCCATATTAACAACATAGTAATCTGCCTTGAACTCATAATTGTTCAAGCATAAAGGGAGATCCTTAATCATGCGTTCACATCTCAAAGTGTACCCATCAGCCACTTTGACTCTTATGCCCTCGAACTCCTCAATGATGAGTCCACATTTCTCAACAAACCTAGCATCTATGAAATTATGCATGGCTCCTGTATCAAGTAGGGTAATGACCCTCTGTCCTGCCAACACACCACGAATCCTGAAAGAACCCTCCTGCTGAATGCCAAATAAATGGGCCTCCTGTACCTGAAGCTCGGGCTCTGTCTCAACTCTAGGCTCTGGAGCCTCTGGCTCTGAATCCTCGAAACTCTCCTGCTGTTCGGAATCTTCCGATTCAGAGTCCTCATAGAATGCCCACATTATACGATTTGCCTTGCCCTTAGGTCTTAAAGGACAATCGTGATTGGCGTCATATGGTCCTTTGCAGTAGAAGCAAAGCTTCTTCCTGCGTAGGTCATTAAGGGCCTCATGATCCAAAGGTGGAGCTGCTGATTTACCTTTTGGATCATTTCTTGAGTTTGATTTTTCTTTATTAAAATCAGACTTATCCTTATTTCTGTTAAAGCCCTTGTTATCCCTGAATGATGAAGAACCTCTGGCGCTGAATTTACTCGATGGTGCTGCTAACTCCATGTTTCGTGCTTTCTTCATTGCCTCCTGTAACAAAGGAGGATCAAAAGCTTTGATCCAACCTCGCAATGGCTCTGACAACCCCTCCATGAAGAGTACTACCAAGCGTCTCTCTGAGATGTTAGGGACCATAACGGATAACTTCTGGAAGTCACCTATGTAGGTCTCTACACTGCCACTCTGTCTCAACTGTGCTAAGTCTCGGAAGTAGGTTTCCGAATCCTTCCTGTCAAACCTCTCAACCAACCTATCCACAAACTCCTGGTATGTAGTGATCCTGTCATGCTGTAAAGTCACCATGCCGTGGTGCCACCAGTCGTAGGCCACTCCCTCGAGATGCAATGTAGCATATCTAATGGCGTCACTCTCAGCCATCGGGCGTAGTGTAAGGAATGTATCAAGCTTGCTAATCCAAGCTTGGGCTGTCATCTTACCACTACCATCGAACGTCGCCAATGTGAGCCGGTTCGTAGCATGTTTTAGATCGTTATTCTGCTGTCGAGGTCTCCTATCCTGTCGAGCTCTGTTGTGTTCTCGCCTCTGTGTAATAAAACGGTCAAAAGTGATCATCTCTTGGACCACAGGCGGTAACAACTCCCATTCTTCACGTGCTGCCATAACGGTGTCAGCGAACAATTCATCATGCTCCTCATCTGGTATAGCCCTATCGGGCTCCTGTCTCGTGAAAGTAGGCCTGGTAGGCCTATCTGTTGTCCGTGACACTGTCCTAAGAGCTCTCCGTGACCCTGCATCACTTCTGTCATCGTCACGGTGAGGTGACGGTCTCCTCGAAGTACCCAATCTCTGCAGTGCCACTGCCACCTGCTGTAATACCTCATCGGACTGTCGTTGCCCTGCACGAAGATCTCTAAGTGTATGCATGAACTCTGCACCCTCCTGATCTCTATCATTATGTTCTGTCCTAGGTATATCTGTTATGTCAGCCATATTTTCCGACTGCCTGCTCAAGCTCTGTTGCTTGTCAATCAGAGCTCCCCTGCGCGTGTAATACCTGGGTGACCCAATCTGATCTGGCTGCATAAGATAGCTAAACCCGTAGGATGGCAGGATTTAGCTCTGATGCCACTGTAGAAACTCCTAGTTTCCTCTGATTCTGAAAACTGATTGTTTAATTGTTTTTTTTAAAGTTTTTGATTTTTTTGATGTTTTTGGGGTTTTTGCTAGAAATGAAGGAAATGCGATTTTTGCATAAAATAGTAAATAAATCCTATAAAATTTATCCAACTCCGTAAACTATATGGTATACTGCAACTTCAAGCTTATTTTTATATAAAAAATCTACCAGAGACGCTTTCAACTAAACAGTTACATGCAAAGTATAAAATAATGATATTATTTGAAAACCTGGTTTTTTCCTTTGCTGTAGCAGCTGAAAGTACAGATCCGGTACAGCTGCATTAAATGTGTCCTAAAAATTGATGGCAGATGATCCCAGATACAGGGCGCCAATGATGAAACCAACTGGTAAGTGAAGTATGCTGCGCCTCCCCCTGAAAATGAAGTACGCCCTGGTGAATGGTACGGCCAGGTACAAAAAAGTACATTTCTGTACCAGCAGCAAGTACAATAGTACGGCCTGCCCAAAAATCAATGCCTAACCCTCTGAAATGAAGCGCCTAGTATGAGGAAGGCTCTCTGGATGCAACACTGATAAAAACTCTGTAGATAATTGATCTCTTAAAACTCTGTGATTTCTCTTGAATGAAGAAACCTCTGCTGCAATAAATCAGGTGTTATATCACACCCTCTGAACTGCTTCCAATGGAGATGGCACGTTCCCCAAGGAATTCGAACTTGAAACCCTAAAGCTTCTTGCTCAGATCAAAGTCGATCAATTTCAATTCTCAATAATGACATAATGGCTCGATTCCCAAGGCAAATGCATAAGTAACCACAGAGGTGCGATTTCCTTCATAATAGGGGTTTTTAATTAAAATTTCGCATTTCTCTTTATTTTAATATTTCCATAGTCTTGGCCAATTTTATAATAATATATAATTACAAATTGGCCCCCACCTGATGATGGGCGACCCCTCAGCATTAAAATCACTTAAGTTATAATTTTTAATTATAACTTAATATAATAGTCTTCGCATCATTAATATTTAATTAATACAATTAAATATTAATGTTTCCCTCCTTACTCACCCAATGACTGAACCGTCTGAAGCGGTCATATACTGAAGTGATTCCGAACGCTACCAACCCATATTGCTAAAAATAGCAGGGGTCCCACTCTGACCACCAGGGACTGCTAAAAATAGTAACTTCTGCCAGAAGTATCCGATCGAGCCCAAACGAAAGCCAACTGATCAAACTCTGCCAACTGAAGCATGAGCCAAGCTCCAATGTGACCCTCTATCCAGTCTATCAGCCTACGAGGGTCATATGATAGGCTAATCCTGTGCTCCGAGAGATGTCACTGAGAAGGGGACATGACATACTCCTAGACTTGCTCTATATAAAAGAGCGGGCATATCTCCAACCTAAGGGTGCCTCAAAGGGGAAAATAGGAGCAGAAAAAATGGGGACTATGAAAATTTTGTAAGTAAAATATAATTATACAATGACGACATGCTAGGAATAGATCACTAGAGAGGAATTTATGCTTCAAAAGTGACTAGGAATATAGGATTTGAAGGTACATGTAAATGTGTATAATGTAATGTAATAAGGTGTATGAATATGGAGGCAAGCCCAAGCAAGTTAGAAAATATGGAGGAGGAATTTTATCATTAGACAATAAATGTAGAAAGAAAGAAAGAAAGAAAAAGATTATATTAATGTCCACAAATGACCAAAAGTAGGTCAATGGGACTGAAGGATACAACCAATAGTAATAGGATGTTCTAGGAAGAGAGAATCCTAGAGAAGAACCACAGAAATAAAGTACGAAGACAAAATAGAATAGCATGTCACAAAAATGAGTGGCAAAGAACAAAAAAATAAATACAAATAGCAATGAGGGGCGAATAAAAGCCCCAAGAGTAAGTGCCAATGAAGACTGAAGGCAAATCTCATTGAATATCCCTATCCGTGCCTAAAGTGGAAGGATCATCTGGGCCATTGTTGATCACTATGAGAGATCTGAAAATATTGTCCGGCGAGTATACAGGATCGAAGGAGCCAGGTTGGGGGATCCTAGGAGGAAGCAAGGCACTTCCTCTACAATCTCTCCTAACATCCAAGGCCAGTGTAACACCCGTAATAGAAAAGAAGCTAGTAATATCAGTTTGCCCGTGTGGTCTGGTGGGTAGCTGACAAGTAGTAGAACCATGTCGCCGGAGGAGGGTAAAGCCACGTCGACAAATCGGAGCAGAGCCACGATGCCGAGAGATAGCAGGATGTGAGATCTGAGTAGTCTGAGTAGTAATGATGCGCTGAGAGAGGCGTTGCCTAACTGATCTATTAGATCTGATGTGCGATGTACCAATGTCTAAGGGACGCTTAGTGTTCCCAATCACCTGAGTAGGTTGAAAGAAAGAGGTGATCAATATGGGAGCTCTAGAGCCTCTAGGCTCCCCCTCAAAGGATTTGCGTCGAAAAGTGACAACCTCACGAAGATAAAGAGCCAGGCACCGCTGGTCAGTATAACTGAAGAAAGTAGCTAGATTATTATCTGAGTCTCTGTAGACGCAGTGATACCTTCCCTGGATCTCATAATATATTGGGCATCTGAAAATGAACTGGTCCTTGGTCTCCACCTCCTAGAGGGAACAAAGACGACATATCGATCCTTTCAGAGAATGTGGTGGTCTGTTTCAACCCGTAGCTGGTGGGAACAAACTCTCATCTGGCCAAGGGGAAACCTCAAGCCGTGAGACCAATGGCGTTGGAGATAATGAGGGCAACGAATGATACCATCCATCACCTGTATGAAATGATCGACATAGAAAGCAAGCTTGGGACTAAGCGGCTCACAGCGTTAATGATGACGTCCTTAGTGGGAAGGAGCCTAGGAGGAGTATCCAGGGAATACATGAAAGGAGGTAACCTATCAATAGAGATGCTGATAGAAAGGAGGAGCAGCCTAGTCTCAAAGTACCAACAGTGCCGATGTCTAGTGGGGGCTAGTGAAGCAATTCTCTCTGAAAAACACAATGCTAAGTAGGGATATCTCTCATAACCAAAAGCTGAGTCCCCTAAGAATCTGAGTCTTTGGATGTAGAAAGTAAGCCGGAAGATAGTCTCAAGGCGTAGCGGGTAGGCAGCAAATTCAGCCTGGATGATGCACTGAGGAAGAGTCTGAACCCTCTCTATACGGGCCCAGTCAACAGACCCCAAGCTAGGTCCCCAAACCTCTAAACCATATAAAATTGTAAGCTTGATGATAGAATCAAACAAGTGTATCTTGGAAGGGATGTCTTGGAAGTGGATTTGGAAACACTGACATTCCAAAATAGAGAGGCGTACCTTTGCAAAGGCATGGTTGGGCAGCAAATTTCATGTTATTGCAAGGACCACAAAATTGGACACCCAAATAAGTGTAGCATGATGTGATCTCAAGAGGTTCCCCTCTGTAGATAAACTGGAATCTAGGGAGAGAGCGCTTGAAGATCAAGACCTTAGTTTTACTAAGGTTGACCACAAGCTATTGGAGTTTGCAAAAGCGAGCAAGGGCATCAAGTTGTCGTTGTAATGCCTCTACAGAGTGTGAGAGGACAACATCGTCGGCAAAAAGCAAGATGGCTATAAGCACCTCATGCAGTAGACAACCATCATCCATATGAGTATGTTATCGAATAAACCCCTCAAACTCGTCAATGTATATGTTGAGAAGGGTCAATGAGAGATGATAACCTTGTTTAAGCCCAATGGTACTCTTCACGAAGTCAAACAGACCGTGAGAGGTACGGAGCTGCCCAATGACTATCTCATAAAGCCTCCACGTTGCAGTAATCATAGAATCTAGGATGTCGAAACCTCTCAACTTCTTGAAAAGCAAGTGCCTCGGAACTGAGTCGAATGCTTTCTTGAAGTCAACAAAACATCAAAAGACTTTGGAAGACCTATGGCGAGCTTCTTCAATGATAGCTCAAAGTGTAAAGATGTGGTCAATAGTTTGGTAGTCCCTTCTGAAGCCCACTTGCCCTTGAGCTCTGATATTATTCCTTTCCAAGTATTCTGACAACTCCATGTCTAACACTGTGGCATAAAGTTTAGCAAAAGTATGCCCAATCATAATGGTCCTATAGTTGCCAGGAATAGAAGGATCCCCTGACTTATGAATAGGGCGGATGATGTGCTGGGACCAACACTGAGGGAAGCCTAAAGACACCACCCGATTAAAAGGCATGGCAAGGGGAAAGGCAAGAGAATATACACCATATTTGATGAACTCAACTTTGAGACCTTCACAATCAATTGCTTTACTGGTGTGTAATTTCAAAATAGTTATCTTAACAGAGGAAGTAAGACCAAGAAAGAAATAAAATAATAATAAGATCCCAAGAGGACCAAGTAGGACCCAAGGGAGGAGGATTCCCAGATATTGTCTATAGATATACTAGGGAACTCAAGCATGGTTGTAAGATAAATTGGGGATATAATGGCATGCTAAATATGTGAAAATAAGGAGGAATGTTGAAAGTGAGAGCTTTGCTGGTGTTTATAGGAGTTTGACAGAACCTGGTAGGCTTTGAGCTGATTTTGGTTTATTCCATGGTGAAGAGCACTGGTGAAGCTCATGCTCATTCTTGGTAAGAAGTGGATTTTGGTACCCGCAAAATGGGGGGTTGTCAAGTTTCACTAGACCTAATTTCTGCCATGTGGTCACTGGTGGGAGCTCAAATTTGGCTTAGGGAGGTACATGTGGCCGTTGGAGCCGTATTGAATAAGTTGATGACTCAAGAAACCAAGGTCAGTGCAATATACCTGGAATATTTAATGTACAACCCAATGTTGAAATTGGATAAGGAAAATTCAAAGGTAATATTCGTATACTATTATCTAGGGGTTTAATTTGTAGATTCTTAGGGATTTGTATGAATGCATTGGGAAATATTAGAAAACATTTGGAGAGTACGAAAACAATTCTTGTCCCAGACGATATTATATTATTGTCTTTTGCAAGTGAAGCAGATAGAGATAAAATCTTTCTTAGGGGGGCGGAGGGGGCAGCGGATATTTTTTACAAAATATGGAGCCCTTCATGAAGCACTAGCACATTGGTTTCAAAAAAACTAAAGAAATGCCAGGGAGAACACTTGTGTAGATCTCCTTGTATGTCCTCCCACACAAGTTGTGGTTGGATTATGTCTAATATTTTGGGAGATTTTATGGGAAGTTTTGTTGGAACACAACTATCTACTGAGAGGGGGGGTGAATCAGTAAATTGACTTAGTCCTTTTTAAAACTTTTCATGCAGATAAAAAACATATGCAGAGATCACATACACACAAATAGACACAACACCAAATGTATACATGGAAAACCCAATGTGGGAAAAACTACAGTGAGAAACAGCTGCTAGAATCTACCATTCTAATCCAGCCTCACAATCAAGAACCTAACTGGTACAATATTTAAGGTCACCGACCCTAAGGAGACACCAATCCCTTGATTTAAGAGCACCTACTCTAAGGAGGCACCCACTCCCTAACTAAGCACCAACTCAACTTATCTGATGGCACCCACCAATCAGATCTATATAGAGCTACAACTCCATATTACAATACATATTCATAAATGAATCTAATTCTTTGTTCTCTGTTACAACTCTGGTTTGTAACTGCTCATACTCTGCACTTCATCTCTCTCCTCTTCCACTCTGCCTCTTTGCTTTGTGTCTATATTTATCTATTTGACACACTTCATCAATCACTTGCTCTATGCCTCTTTCTTTCTCAATTTGACTCTGTTCAGCAGCAATAGCAACAACTCCAGCAGCAACTTTTTCTGTATCCTAGATGACATATATATAAGCATTTGATCTAGGGTTTCATATCTTCTTTGTGTTCACACTTGTTTACTAACACATCATGCCAGTTCTGGACTCAATTCATTTTTCTTGAACAAGTTTCCCGCATCTTGAACTCAAGATCCACCGCCATGATTTTTTGTCTCATTACTATTTTTAGCATATACTGAGCTCTGGTTTTGATGCACATGCATTATTACATAAATGTGATTGATCACCGCAATTTAACTCGTTTGTGTCGTATTTTACGACTTAACTACAAATTCCTGCATGTTCCATCGCTTGATCGTTGGGATGAACATATCTTTAAATCTTGACCATAGATCTTAAGGTTTCGTGCCATGATCCAATGATCCTCATTCAAATTGCTCAACTTTAAAACGCGTCCGTTGGATCATGTTCTGACAGGCTCACACGCTCCGTTGGATACTTGTATGCTTCCGAGCTTTAATGTTATAACTTTAAAACACATCCATTGGATCTTTTGATCCGAGCTCTCGCATGTCGTTAGATCTTCATAGTTGCACGACCTTTATCTCTATCTATGGTTAAACCTCCAGCTCTTAACCTCATCTTGTTGCTTCCTCAATCTTTGAAAAGAATACGCTCTGTTGACCTCGTCAAACTAGCTCAATCTTTAACTCGCCTTTGTGTCGTTAAACATCAAGCAGTCGGTCCCATTGAGTTCACTCGCTCCGTTAGATCTTCATTACATGATCACATGCTCACCGTTCGATCTTCTGACAAGCTCCCTGAATGTGACACTTGGCACCCTCGCGTGCCTTCTGTAGACTGTCAGTTTCTGCGCTTGTGACACTTGGCACTAGTGCGTGTCTTCTGCACATTTGTTGTCAGTTCCCGCTATTGTGACACTTGGCATTTCCGCATTTACTCGGAGGTGCCTTTGACAAATTGACTAAGTATGGGAGCCATCTCAATATACCTGGAAGGTTAACTTTGCACAAATATATCTTTTGCTTCGCTCAACTCCCTGTTCTGAAATTTGGACCATATAAACTAGGCATAATACTGAAGAAACCCATATGCTCATTTCTTCCTGAAACCTTCACGTTTGCAAGATATAACGCCATTAATCTACTCACTCAGATTATTCTGCCACAGAGCCAACTATGCGTAGAACTACCTGGAAGGCCAACTCTGTTCTTGCATAACTTTTGTTGCGCTTAGTCGCACGACTTGAATTTTAGCGCATAATATCCTCTCACATAGGGGATTCCATTCATATATCCATCTGCTCCTGAAACCTTCATACGTGCAAGATATGACATCATCAAAATGCATTCTCAGTGTTTCTTGCAACCTGCAAATTTGGCTAAGTGTGAGAAAAAACTGTCAAAATGCCTAGAAGCCCAACTTTGCACATGCATATTTTTTGTCGCGCTACATTGCGTGCCCTGAGATTCAACGCATAGAAACTACGCACAAAAATGAACAAACCCATATAATCATTTTGTCCTGACACCTCCATGTGTGCGAATGTTGACCTCATCAACATGCTTACTTGACTTTGCTTGAACCCTTAAGCAAATTTGGTTAAGTATAGAAACTTAGTGAATCCTTTATGAGTAGCCAACTTTGCATCCTCATATCTTCTATTGTACTTCATCGTATGACTTCAAATCTAGCACATAACAACTAGGGACTAATGTGATCACAACCATATGACCAACTCCCCCAAACTCATCCACACATGGCAATGGTGACATCAGCACACTGCCTATTCAGATTTTCTGCCACTGAACTCAAAATGTCTAGATGAAACAAAGAACTACCAAATGACATCCACTCACTTTCATACTCATTCTAAGCACTCTTGACACCCCATAGGGACTCTACAACATGTCCATACCAACAATATCATCCATCAAATGCCTCATTCAGGGAAACATTGAAGAACCATGCAGGAACACTAAGGCTCGTTGAAGCACACTTTGTCATTGTCATTCTAGCAGACATGACACCTCATCAACATCCTTGGACACCTTGGAGACATCATTGACAAACCTCTAACAAGTTTCATGTGTCTAAGGCAACTGCAGGATGAGGAGCTGCAAACTATGCTTGAATATGTGCAGTTGGATCTATCATGTCTGTTACCAAAGAGTATAGCATTAAATGTTTAAGGATTGGAATCGGGTTCAACCTATAGACACAAATACGAGCATTTGGTAAGATAATGCCCATTGGCCTTTCAACAAAAGACACAAAATCATCCTAAGGTGTGTTCGCAAATTATTTTGCACAATGGCAAAATAAAGGAATTTGTCAACAACGAAGTGGACAAACAATCCCTCCTCTATTATGTGGTCTATTATGTGGGGAGGTTCCCTTATTGAAAAATAGAAAAATACTTGGAAAGAAAAATATATACAATATTAATAGTCAAAATTGTATTTAGGGGTTTTACATTGAAAACTTACTTAAAAACGTGTGTGTGTGTGTGTGTGTGTGAGTGGGAGAGAGAGAGAGAGAGAGATGTATATACGCACAAGTAAGCAAACTCAGATTTTACTTTGCATGCAAAAAAAAACTAATAGAGTGACAGTCCAACATTGCATTTCTTAGCATAAAGAAAGATAAGAAATGACATGCATTAAACATAGGAGTAATACATATCTCGTACAAAGAATTAGTGAGACACAAGGTTCTACAAAATTGTCATTGTATTTTTCTTAAAAACAAGTACAAAGACGTCTTCAATCTTCCTCTCTACAAAAATTACTTGTAATGTCAAAGCCCTGCTACACTGAATTCCACTCCTATTTATAATGTATAGGAGGGCATAGCAATTTTATAACTACATTCTCAAGATTAATCTTATAAATCTATATTTTTAACTTTTTCGCATTATAAAGTGAAAGTAATACATTTCGAAGTAAAATGATATTACAAAAAGTGTAATGAAAAGTTAGAAGAAAAGAGCGAAAACTAGGAAGTTCCACTTGAAAGAGGTGGCTTGTTTGACTGGATGTCCTTTTCAGTTGTTTGCATAGGCATGCTCTGATCTCCAATTTAGGATTTCTTCAATCTGAAGGTCCTGAACTTAGTCACAGCTGTAACTATTCCTTCATGCTTCGGGATGATGATGTTTGTGAACCATAACTTATGCCATCTCATTGATCCCTTTCAAGAAGTTGAGGAGCCTTTTATTGAATTCATTGAGGGAATTAAAGATGTCACTCAGCTTAATCATTGCTTCCATGTTGAGAGTGCTCGCCCCAAAAAGTTCTTTTACAAACTTTTGAAATTGCTACTTCAATTTTGTTGTTATGCATGGTTCAAAATCCTCTTCTTTCAGCAGCTCGCAACAAATTGCCCAAATGTCTGCACATATTTTTGACTTCGTATCATCACATCTTTTATGTTGAACACACAAATCTTCAAAGGCATCCTCCAAGGCACTTATTTTCCACTGGACACCTGCCACCATAGGTAGGAAGCATTGTCTTCACCCTAAATGAAGACAACTTATATGAGCAAATTATTGTCTACATAGGCCATATCTTTCAAATCCTGGACTAGGCTCTTCCACAATGTCAATTCCTCCTCCACTATTTTTTACCTCTCCAACCACTTTGGCTTGCTCAGTTGTCAAAAGATCATAAGTTTTTCTACTTTCACCTATGATTTTCAATCCATTTATGAGCAATTACTCAGCCCATGTTTCCATCACCTTACTGTGACTATTGTACTTGCAAATGTTGACGTTGGCTTCTTTAACAATGTCCTTGATGGAGGCAGATTTTGGGATGGATGTTAGAGGAGTATTGCTTAGATTCAAGAATGTCTTGATATACGCAACAAGCGTGCGTACTTGTTCTTCAAGTTGTTCCTTCCTTTGTGCTCTTCACTCTGCCTACAGACTCTTTGAAGTTGTGAATGTTACTTTTGTGACTCAGCTCTCCCAAAGAAATTCTGATCAAACTATAGTCTACCAGAGTCATCTTGACACGCAACTTGAGCCTCAATGGAGTCTTTGCAACAAGTCTTATCAGGTAGCTTCCCTTGATTACGGTCTTCCTCATCACCTATGCTCCCTATTGCTGCACTTGATTGTGTAAGTTGGACAAGCACACTAGAGCTAGGTGGCTTCATGGATGACGTGGATGTTTGCTTCTGACCCTTGGAAGGTCTTGCACTCTTGGAGCTTCCCGCTCCTATGAACTCTGTCAATTTATTCTCAAAGTACTTCTTTGATTTGGACAGAACCAACTGGGTGCGTGCATTCAAATCTATAATTTATTTTAAATCCCAATTCAATTCAAGTAAACGCACATATTAGTATTTATTGGTGTACATAGGATCTTAAATGTCACTTCCATTATCAACTATCCCTTCTATAACCCATTCCAATTTGAATGTTTTCAAGTGTTCCAGGGTCATTCTTGTGTAATCTCTCCTCCTCACTTCAAAATCATCTATTTGGACAGAACCAACTGGGTGTGTGCATTCAAATATGTTATTTCTTTTAAATCCCAGTTCAATTCAAGTAAAAGCACGTATTAGTATTTATTGGTGTACATAGGATATTAAATGCCACTTCCATTATCAACTATCCCTTCTATAGCCCATTCCAATTTGAAAAATTTTCAAGTGTTCCAGGGTCATTCTTGTGTAATCTCTCCTCACTTCCAAATAATCTTCACAATCAGTCTAGTAGTCCTCAATTGTGAGTTCATCATAGCAGCTTGGTCCTAGTTTGAGATGATTTCTTACAAAGTACTTGAAGTCAAAGGGGAACCTTTTGGTGTAGATCTACATGGGAAAGTGAATCATTGTAGTTTCAATATTTTGCATGTCAAACGCAGGCCTACAAATGTAGAGATTCAAATCAACAGGGAACTGAATCCCAGTGATATGCTTTTCTACACACCTTTTGTGAATTTCCCCAAGTTGGCTGAAGAGTTCTATGAGAATCATTTTGTCATTAGCATACCTAGGTAGCCAATATGCAATTCCCTCAAATCCACCTACTCTGATGTAAGCAAACTTTGGGAAATGTATAAAGTAGCTCCCATAATGCTTGACCAAACTACCAGCTTCATCTGAGATTCACACTGCTATGTTGCCATCCATAGACCTTTCTATTAGGATAGAAAACACATAATTGACGTGACTAAAGTGTTTCTTTGTAATGTCCCATTTTCGGTCCCTTCCAACATTCTTGGAAAGTTCCAAGAATCTTGGAGAGAGCTAACCTTTTCAAAAAGGAACTCTGACAGTGGCGGTGAGTTCGGGAGACCAAGGTGAGTCCAATGATATTTTTCGGATGCAATTCTGACATTCTCAGAGCACTCCACACTTGTTGGAGAAGTTCGCTATTTTTGAAAAACACCAATTTTCATAAAGTTCATTACCCTAGGAACTTGAGGCTATTTTGGCATGATCGCAATTCATATTTGGATCATTTTAATATTTTCCATAAATTTGGATGGATGTGCGAAAAATAATTTAAAAAAATAAATTGTTAAATGTTAAGCTATCGAAAAGTAAAACTTAAAAGACAACTTATATTTAAATATTTAAAACGAGTCTTAAGTCACTTTTTGGAGGGAAAATAAGGGGACACAAATAATAATATTTTATTATTTTAAAAAGTGCTTATAAAAGGGGATTTTGAGGAGAGATAGCGGATTCGGAACATTTTATCAAACCCTTGTTTATTGGGAGATTGAACTTGGTTCATTCTTCAGCCAAAGGACGAAAACCCTTTTGGCAATCAGTTTCGTAGATGAAAATCCACCTAGCTGATCAAGTGATTTAAACCAGAGATCACCATTGCACTGAACGATTTGTGCCCAATTTTATTTGTGTGAAGTTTGCAGGCTTTTTTGGTATTTTGGAGATTTGGCTGCTTGCAGATAATTTCCAGATTTGTGTTGCAGCGGAGGTTTCACAGCTGGGTTTTAAAACCCTGCAGTACCATTTTGAATCTCATTGAATATGGTGAATTGCTGATCATACATTTAAAAGAGGCAGCGATCAATGTTTGAAGGTTTTAAAAAACCTTCCTAATGCAAGCGCAGCCTTTCTAAGGAAATCGCAGCCTATTAAGAATTCAAACCACTCTTTTGAAAGGAAGTTTAATCATATTTTGGGGTGATTGTACGTCCAGCAGGGTATCATGATGTAAAATCAGATTTTTTATCAGATTATTATTACAAGGACTTCCATCAGCTGCAAGGTGTCTATGATATCAAAAAAAAAATTCTGATTGTTCACGAATTTATGAATAACATTTTGGGATTCTGTTTTTCCTATCAGCATCAACAATTTGAGGTACATTACAATTGCATGTTTATTGATGACATTTGCAACAATTTAGAAAATATTCCATTCAGGATATTACATTCTTTCCCTTCTCAAAAGTGATCTGAGGATGGTAGTCAAAAATCATTCTACTAGGAGTGAATTGTCCATCTGCAGTGAGTCCATGCCGTCAGGAATGCAATTGAACACACCAATATAGGAATTCATATAAAAACTTTTGATGGTCTCCAGATTTGTCAATTACTCATGTAGGGTATCATTGATGATGTGACCCAGCCTATAAACCACTTTCCCTCGCAAGGTATTCATAATCATGCACATCCATTCATGGAACTCCCCTATGGTCGATTTCCCCCTCACCCTGTTTAGTGAACATATTTGTCAGTGCTTCATGGAAATCAAATCTGAATAGAGACTTAAGTAGCTTGGGGAGACCCTTTATCTTCTTCTTCAACTAAGTTTGGTTGACCATGTTCAAAAGCTTGTTTGTATTTTGATCCTAGTACAGCTATGCAATTTCTTTGCTCAGTGCCATTCGTTTCAACATGACGAGAAACTCCAAGAGTTATGTTCAATGAATGGCTATCTAGCTTCGCCATTACTACATCATCAACAATTTTGATCTCCATGGTCTGTTGATTGTAAAACTTCACACATACGAGCACCAAGTCCGTGCATTGGACTGAAGTTGGAAACACAACGGCTTGTTGGACGCGCTATTGAAGATGCGTTGCCCAATGGCAAAAAACTTGCCCTTTTTCATCATTTCCCCAAACTCTTCAAGATCTATGTTGCTGATTTTAGAATCCCCAATTTCAAGAATGTCAATCTCTAGGGTGGAAATGGGCTTGCAGCCCATATCCCTGATCATCATTTTGGAAGACTTTGTTAAGCAAAAGGCATCCTCGGTAAGCAACTTCAAATTTATGTATTTCTAATCCGGAGGCAGAAAATGTTTAGGAGGATGCAATGTAGGGGCCACAATGGTCATAAAAGTGTTGAAATTTCCTTATGAAACCCCTTTTGTGTGTTGTACCGTCCAACCAGAACGTCAGGGTGCTCGCAATACCTCCGTAACGCAAAATGTCCAGAATTGCTCAAAGATCCACCCAAACTTCAATGGCGAAAGCAAGGAAATACTCAGGCAATGCAAGCAGTCAGATGGGCATGAAAAATGGTGATGGGAATGATGGAGAACTTAGGAAAAAGATCAATGGGAAAACCAACAAACCCTAGGCAATGAGACAAGAAGAAACCAGGTAGGATGAGGATGAAAACGGTCCAGGACGTAGTAAACGTAACAAAAATGCAAGGAAAACTAACCTTTGAACTGAAGTACAGGAGAAATACAAAAGTGAATCACGATGGGTAGGGTTGCTTGGAGTCAACAAGTGAATTGAGAGGGAGTTTCATAACTTTGAATGCAAATAAAAACCCTATGCAACTTTATATAACTTCATACCTTGCCTTAGGCATTAAATGTGTTTGATCCATCGCCTAGAACCACTTTTGTTGCACTATTCGTGTCGTTCGAGTATCGAGGGAACTCCAAGCACTTTCTTTATTTCCTATGATGGATGCAAGAAAATTATTAAATTTTCTCTATTTTATACTTTAAAACAACCTCTCGCCTGCTTCACTCTTTTCACGCCTATTGCAAATCTCCGACACCTCGGGAACCTTTTGTTTTATGCTATGGACACGACGGGCTTATAGATTTTGATTTATTCTGCCTTTTACGCTAATTCTGGGAATTTAGTGTACCAAGTCACTTCCATGTACTTCACACTCTCTGAAAATTTTGGGAAATTCATCACCTTCGCAACTGTGCCCTATGGGAACCCAGCATTTTTCACAAACTTTGGGAACTTTGGGAAGTTTTGTAAGTACGAGAACTATGCAAAATTTCTAGAGTTGATTTTGATGCAGAGAATGATATTTTTATGCCAAGTGTTTGTAATCAAAATTCATCTTTGGGACAAGTTCTATGCATTGGAACCAATTTTGGGAAGTTTTGGGGAAGTCAATTTTTGATAACATGTGCCAAACAAAACGAATGTAGAAGGTTTCCAAAATCCAAAAAAGAAAAATATTGTAACGACCAAGTGGAGGAAATTTGGAAGCTCTAGCAAGTTGGGTGTGCCTCTAGTGTAAGGACAAAAAGGTGTGGATAAAAAGAAGATTAAAGGGGAGTCAAAAGAAAACCATAGAGAAACTGCCATATAGGAGATGTTTAAAGACTATGTTTTCAAGGAGAACATTGAAGGGATCTTGGAAGAGCCTCAGGAGGGGAAGGATTAGCAGTAGGTTGTCATGGAAAGCAGTCAAAATCTGCCTTTGGAAGTTCTTGGCTCATACTCGTTAAGCAAGAGGACAAGCCACTAAGAAAAGGCAAGAACTTGAAATGAAGGGGACCTTTGCTCAATTGGTCAATTGAAAAACGTAGATACGGGTCATGGTAAGCAAGGAAGAGATAAATTGAACATTAAGATTCTAAAAGAGATTGGTGGTGGAAGTAGAAAACGGGTCACAACCTATACTAACAGAATTGCTCGATAAGAGCAAAAAGCATAAATCAAACCAATGAGAATCATTTCTTCGAACATCAACAGAAAGAATGCCCTATCTAAGAGAAGGGTGTTAAAAGGTGTTATCAATCAAGAAAACACAAATATTTTTATGCTGCAGAACATTTATATTATCAAAAAATCAATTGGAGAGATTTGGTAAGATTTTATAAAGCAAGGCGATGAGTGTGGGAGTGGATGCAGATGGCTAGGCTCGTGGGCTTGCGTTTATTGGAACCCTGAAGTAGTTACTTGTGAAAAGTTTGAATTTGTCAAGCACTGGATAACATGCGACATATGGAGACTTAAATCAAACCACAATTTTGTGTTCACATATTTATACAAACCTAGGGAGTCTAATCTTTGACAAGAATGTATGTGCCACATTCGAGTGATTCGTGAAAGGTTATATGGGAAATGGTTAATAGGGGTCGATTTTAATATGATCTGGGAAGCTTCATATAAAACGTGGGGGATGGTTGGTTCACAGGGTTCAACTGGACACTGTCCAAAATTTTGTGTATGATAGAAAGAAGAGGATTTCACTACGAACAAGGCGGATAAATTCTTAGGCTCCAAGGAGTAGCTCAATCAAAATTTCATCTTGAAATCTAAGGTTATGATAATCAGGGGACAAGGGCAAGCGCAGGGCGGGAACGGGAACGGGAGTGAGGTGTCAAACCACTACGCAGTGAGCCTCCTCATCAGGGAAGACTCCATATTTGTGTCATGCCCCCTTTTCTAGATTAAAATAACCAAAAATATTATTTAAGTTGGGTCCGCTCATTTCTAATATTTTGAGCAACTTAACAATAATAATATTTGTTAAATATTGTAATAGGACTTAACTTAGTTAAGGTCCAAACTATTAACCTCCTATAACTGTTGAAATCTAAGGTTATGATAATCAGGGGACAAGGGCAAGCGCAGGGCGGGAACGGGAACGGGAGTGAGGTGTCAAACCACTACGCAGTGAGCCTCCTCATCAGGGAAGACTCCATATTTGTGTCATGCCCCCTTTTCTAGATTAAAATAACCAAAAATATTATTTAAGTTGGGTCCGCTCATTTCTAATATTTTGAGCAACTTAACAATAATAATATTTGTTAAATATTGTAATAGGACTTAACTTAGTTAAGGTCCAAACTATTAACCTCCTATAACTGTTGTAACCATGTTGCAACCAATTTTGCATATCATAAATAAGATGTATGCATAGATGAATATATCATGTGCTTCTCAACATGGTCTCTTCATTCATTTGCTAACAATGCTATCAAAGCCACCACTCGAGGACGCCGAAAAGGTACGAGTGATCATTGTTCGAGGAAAACCTAGTTCTAGGGTACGAACAGGAGAAGAAAGAGAGACAGCCCCTTGGACCATCGACTATTGCAAACACAGTCCAGATCGAAGATTTTCCTATGGGGACAGAGAAACAACGACAGTCGTCAAAGGTCGTCACTAGTTCACATGGAACACAGTCCCGTCGAATGTCGAGTAAGGGCACAAAACAAAACACAGAGGATCTTCGCGTTGGGGAGAACACACAATCCCCAAGAACAACAAAAATTGCAGGAACAACGAAAGAAGGGTCGCAGAGAGATGCAGTTAAATCGCAAAAGAGTTAGGCAAGGTCACAAAAGGGCACACACAATACAACACACAAAAAAGTCGAAGTTGCAATCGTCGAAGGGCACACAGAACACAAAAGCATCGAAGTTACAGTCGTCGAAGGGCAAATAGACAATCAAATCCACAAGTAGGATTTTCAAGAGGGAAAAACACACCCAAGGAAGACACGTCAGGGACAAACGAGAAGGGCATAGTCCCCAGTAAATTCTAGTGAGTTCACAATTTATTTTTCACAAATTTTCTGATTTTTGTAAAATATATTTCAAGGTGGTTGAAAACTTGAAAAACATCAAAAAGATCAAAGCACAAAATCAGAAAGATAAAAATAGTTCAACTTTTTGGAATTTTTAGTATGGAATTTTGTTCTTAGTATTTTATTGGTTAAAAAAAAAAATTGGAGTGAAAAATGGCCAATATCCAGAATCTTGTCCTTCTTGAGGCCCAAAAATTAACTGGGCAGAATTAAAATGTGTGTAGTCATAAAATCTTGACAATTGCGAAATTCTATGATTGTGACAACATTATACTTGACACAAAACAACGACCGGCAACAAGCTTTGTTGATTATGACAAATGTCATAAAGAAGCCCTTCTTTTGTTGAAACTTTGTGTGAGATGATATGATACCAGAGGTCAAGAATGTTGCACAAGCAAGTGCACTATGGTCCAGTCTCAAAAACAAGTACTAGATTTTGAAAAAGAGACAAGTACTTTATTTGAAAAATCTATTGTTTTCCACAAAAATGACAGAAGGTGGGTCTCTGTTAGAATATTTATTACAGATGAAATATTTTCGTGACCAATTGTCAGCGATCAACAAAAAGGTAGATGACAATGATATGGTGGCTCTTGTTCTGAATAGCCTAACACCTTATGAATCGTTTGTGAAAGCTTTGCACCTGATGACAAAGAATAACACTCTCACTTTTGATCAGGTGAGTTCATATTTGCTGCAAAAAGGACGCAAGCAGACCCACTTCAGTGAGCCCAGTTGTTGTCAATTGGAAAGTGTATTTGCTGCGCAATCAAAAGGGAAATGGAAAAGACATTTAAATACGTCTTCATCTTCCCCAAAATTCAAGGTAAAATGTTATTATTGTCAAAAAATTTGGTCATATTAAGAAAGAATGCAAAAAAAGACAATATGATCTAACACATAACAAGGCAGCAAAAGGGCATGCAAATGTGGCAACAGTTGACGTTGAATCTGAGGAAGAATATGCTCTCATCGCGTCATGTTCCAATGAGAGGTCTACCAATTACTAGTTTTTTGATTCCGATGCATTAAGGCATTTTACATGTCGAAAACAATGGTATGTTAATTTTACTACAAAAGAAAGTTTTTCTAATTCAGTTTTCTTGGGTGATAATAGGTCACATGCTGTAGAAGGGATAGGAGATATATGCAGTGCATTGAATACTGCTACAAAGTTCATAGTCAAGAATGTTAGGTATGTACCTAAAATGAAAAAAAATCTTCTATCAATCAGTTAGTTAACTGAAAACCCTCACATTACAGTAAATTTCTTAGAAAAGAAATGCATTGTGTCTGATATCAAAAATGATAAAGTCATAGCCCTAGGCATTGGGCAAAATGGCTTGTATAGACTTGTTGATCCTGCCACTGTCAGTTTGAATGAATTAATTGTGGAGGATAATACTAGTGTTGTATGGCATGAGAGATTTGAACATCTCTATCTTCAGTATTTAGCCAAACTCCAAAAATCGAATATGGTTTTTGGATTGCCTACTATCCAAGTCAAGCAGGATATATGTGCAAGTTGTTTGGTTGGCAAACAGAAGCGAAGACTTTTTCCCACTAAAGGTCCCTGGAGAGCAAAGAGGCTACTCGATCTTGTTCATACAAATCTAAGCCATTTTGGAAGTCATCTACTACTCTTGGTGCAAGGTATTTTTTGTTGTTCGTAGATGATTTTTCTAGAAAAATGTGGGTCTACTTCTCGAACAAGAAGTTTGACTTTTTTGTTGAGTTTATAAATTTCAAAGCACTGGTAGAAAATCAAACAAGTCGGTGGATCAAAACCTTACGCTCTGATAATGGGGGAGAATTCACTTCAAAGCGATTTCAAAACTATTGCGGCAAGGAATTCATCGACAGCTAAAAACCCCATACACTCATCAGAATGGAGTGGTTGAAAAGCATAATCGCACAATCATGAAGATGGCTTGATCCATGATGCACAACAGAGGTGTGTCGTATATATACTGGGGAGAAGCAGTAAACACGACAATCTACATATTGAACAAAAGTCCCTGCAAGGCTTTAGAGCACACTCCGGAAGAACCCTGGTCCAACATCAAACCAGAGGTAATACATTTTCATGTGTTTGGTTTAGTTGCATATGTTCTCATTCCTATGAAACAGAGAAGTAAACTAGATTCTAAATGTGCCCAATATTTCTTTGTTGGTTATAGTACTCAATCCAAAGCATATAAACTAATAGATGTGTCTACTAACAAGATCATTATTAGTCGGGATGTTGATGTAAAAAAAAACAGTCATTTTTTATTTGTAATCAGCAAGCTATCTCTGATAATCCAGAGGTTTCTAGTTTTGTTCTTCCTCTAAAAGATGAGGAACCACATGTTTTGGAGACACCATAGTTTTCAATGCAGCAATCTATGACTAACACTCCATTAATCTATCAGCGTCGTCGACTTGAGTCGACCACTTCTCCATTTGTTGTTCAGCAGGAACAGGAATCTTTGATACAGAAGAGACCCAACTGATATTACACCACTCTACAGGATGTACAAGAGGGTGATCTCCCTCAATCTCATACACAGTCTCAGCAACCAGGAAAAGGAAAGTCTGTTGTGGATTCAACTGATGATGAAGAGCTTATGTAATTTGCTCTTGCTTCTAATATTTTAACTATTTCAGAACCCCAACAATATTCTAATGCACAAGGCAAACCTGAGTGGGAGATGGCGATGCAATCGGAGTATGATGCCTTCATGAGAAACAATACCTGGACATTGGTGGATTTACCTCCAAGTAAGCAACCCATTGGCTCCAAATGGTGTACAAAGTCAAATGCAAGGCTGATGGTACTTTGGACAAGTACAAAGCCCGTCTTGTTGCAAAAGGATTTTCACAACAAGAGGGAATAAACTATGAGGAGACTTTTGCTCCTACTGCAAAAATGGTCACATTTCGGTTACTTCTTTCTATCGCATCTTAGATTGGTTGGAAAGTATTTCAAATGGATGTCAAAAAAGTTTTCCTTAATAGCAATTTGGATGAAGTATACGTGGTGCAACCTGAAGGCTTTCAAGAACCCGATCATGATCATTTGGTTTGCAAATTGAAGTCTCTTTATGGGCTTAAGTAGGCTCCTCGACCCTTGTGCATCAAAATTGATAAGCATCTACAAGATTTTGGATTCAAACAAAGTCCATTTGATCCAAATCTCTATATCAAAAGCATTGATGATGACATTGTGATACTCATTGTGCATGTTGACGACCTTGCCATCACAGGTAGAGGAGACACAACGATTCCGAAAGTCAAATCAAATTTGTGCACTGCTTTTGATATGACTAATTTAGGCCTCCTACACTATTGTTTGGGTGTAGAATTCTAGTAACATGACCACTCAATTTTCATTGCTCAAGCCAAATATGCCACTACTCTTTTGAAGAAGTTTGGAATGTTGGATTGTAATCCTACTTCTACACCTATGGAGGTAGGGCTGAAATTATCAACGCATGATGATTCATCACTGGTCAATGAATCATTATATAGACAATTGGTGGGCAGCTTGATATATCTTACCACCACTCAACCAGATTTATGTTTTGTTGTTAGCTACCTCTCTCGGTTCTTGTCTCAACCGAAGCTAGCACACTGGACAACAACAAAACATGTTTTGCAATATGTCAAAGGAACTCTTAACTTTGGCATTCTCTATCAGAGGACAGCAAATTTTAGGTTGATTGGTTATACAGACTCTGATTGGGGAGGATTTGTTGATACTTGGAAATTTACCACCAGGTATATGTTTTCTTTTGGTTCAGGATTTGTCTCATAGCAGAGCAAGCTTCAACATACCGTTGCTCTCTCTTCCACTGAAGCAGAATACATAGCAATAGTCAGTGTCAATTGTGAAGCAGTTTGGCTATGTCAAATTCTAGCTAATTTGCAACTTCTTTCATCTACACCTACTCCACTATTTTGTGATAATCAAAGTGTATTGAAATTAATAAAGAATTATGTTTTTCATGCCCACACCAAACACATCAAGGTTCATCATCACTACATTCGACAATTGGTTGATTCTAGTGATATTTCTCTTCACTTTTGTGCTTGTTCAGAACAACCAACAGATCTAATGACTAAACCTCTTAGTTCTATTTTTTTGTAAAGTTTCAAGACAAACTTGAAGTCATTTCTAGTTTAGTCATTAAGAGGGGGTGTTAAATATTGTAATAAGACTAAACTAATTTAAGTTAAGGTCCAAAATAATAACCTCCTATAACTGTTGTACCCATGTTGCAACCAAATTTGCATATCATAAATAAGATGTATGCACAGATGAATATATCATGTGCTTCTCAACATTGTCTCTTCATTCATTTGCTAACAATATTATTAAAATGAAAACTATTTTTAAATACTTGAAATAATAACATGACTAAGTTAGCCAAAAGTAACTTCATGGTATATTAAAGGCAACTTACGTTTTATTATTATTTAATTAAAAAGGTGATTTTGAATGTAAAATAAAATCAACGTTAAAATAGAAATATAAGCGTTATTTTATTAAAAATAAAGAAAAGGCCCAAAGTGGAATGCCCCACTTGGGAAAGGCAAACAGAAATTTATAAAAGGCAGCTTGAGGGTTTCTTTTGGGGATCATCTTAAAATTCATATTACTCTCATGTATGTTTGATGCAAACACTTTAGCTACAGCAATAAAGGACAAAAACACTCCTTTGCAAATAGATTTGAGGACAAAAACTCTCTCATCTCCCACGGTAACTCCATCTAGGGGCTACAATTGTAATTCAATTAGAGATATTCAGTTTCCATTTCACCTAGGGCACATTTCAAACCTGATTTTCAGTCCAAAACTACGATTACAGCTAAAAAGGTCATTTCGATGGGCAAATCTTTGTGGTTCCAATTTTCATGATCTTTTGGCCCCAACTTCACATCTGAAACATCATTTGTGGAAGAACTATGGTAATCAATGTTAGGGTATTTCTCTATGATTTGATATGGAAAATAAATAAATAAAATTTATTTTGAATTGTATTTGATTTCGTCTTGTTTATTTGACTTTTGAAATCAAATCTAAATATTCAAAGGGTTTATCAGTGATTTCCAAACCATTTGGGTATTATTTTGTTTCAAGGGTTTGTTGTCATAAATAATAGAAAATCAGATTATTGTGTTTTTCCACAAGGGTTGTAATAAAAACTTAGATCTTATTATTGTTGCCTTAAGGTTTTCTGGTGAATCCAGAATTGTTTTAAAATGTCCGATTAGAGACATTACAATGGTATCAGAGCCATTTCCTGGCTAGCTATATAAAAGAATTAATATTTTGCAAATACTATCTGATGCATAGTTTGTGAATCATGGAGTTAATGAGTAAATATGATTTGGGAATTAAGCTTTGCAAGGTAGGGAAGAAACTTGAGCAACTACTTCATTCAAAAAATGTTCTACTCAGGGTTTTGGAGGAAGTGGCAAATTGTTTGTCCATGATAAAGCAATCAGAGTTTGAGTCTATGTTATGGGTAGTGAATCCATCGATGACTTACTTGGCTAAGCCCAAGATTTTGAGACACTCAGATCCAGATGTGAGAATTGTAGTTATTACTCGTATTAATGAAATTACCAGAATAACAGCTCCTGAATGGCCATACAACAACACCATGAGGGAAATATTTCAATTGATTGTGGAAAGTTTTCAAAGTTTAGATGAAATCAAAAGCCCCTTCTTTTGCTAAGAGGGTTACGATTTTATAAATTGCTACAAAATTCAGACCATATGTTGTAATGAAAGATATTGAATGTCATCTTATTTCTTAAAATGTTTCAACATTTCTTTGCTATTGTTAGGGAGAATCATGCAAAAAATATTGTTACCTAAAAGCAAACAATTATGTCTTTAATTATCAATGAGTGATGATATTTTCCAGCCACTCCCATCAATTTTATTGGCTAATATGAGAAAGGATGAGTAGTCTCACTAGTTGCACATGCATTGGCTCAAAAGGTAGTTAATGTGAAGAAAAGTTGAAGCCATATTTAACGATAGAAATGATAATTGAATACAAGGAACCCAACATATCGATTGAAGGTAAAGATTCTTTGATAGTAGAGAAGGTTTTACTGACCTAATGATTGCATGTATCAACAAAATGGTGAAGAAGTCAAGGGGAGAAAAACATCACTTGATGAATTCACAAATGAGGAAGATGTTCCGGTTCAAGGATGGAGTCCATGCTATAGAAGAATGTGTCAGGGCAAGAAGTATATGAGGCTGAGTTTTTGGACGACTATGTTGAAACGCATGCACATAATAAAGGTGTTTCACCAGCTACTATTGTTGATTTTCAACTTACTGAAATGTTAAGATCAGCAACTATTGATAAACATTGTGATTACAGCCCAAAGTATGATGGTCATATCCCAGATTTATTGCTCCATACTATGTTCTTACAAAAATCTTGTAATCATGGACAGCATGCTAAAAAGGGTGATAGGGTGAAGGATACTACTTGCAGCATAGGGCATATAAATTCTTTGATTCAAGTTCCAAATTGAATTTGCATATGGGATATGGGTATTCTTTTTAGGCACAAAATGGACAAGGTTTTAATAAGATTAATATTACTATTTCTTGTGAATTATTTATCGTATGCATTCGGATAAAAAGGAAGATCATGAGGAATCATATAGAATATGATGTGCATTCTATCAAAGTTGTAAAGGATCAATGCTCATGATTCATAGATCACTCCTTGGAGCTAAGTCCCACATTTGGAGGTAAGATTGAAGAAGGGTATATTGGAACATTTATAGCATGTTGTCAACCTAAGGTATGTAATGATTCTCATATCATGGGTCTAGGTGAGACATGGATCAATATGGACATTGTCTCTAATTTTAGAAGTGTTGTCCCCCTCATTTCCAGCTTGCCCAACATTTTATTTGCAGTCATACAGGACTGTTATATCTCAATGAAAATGCATTTCTCACCTATTGTCATTAGTGAGGTGTTTGTAGCTAATAGAAGATGCTTTCCAGCCACTACAATTCCGATATGGGCAATCATAAGGTCTCATCCAAACTAATTGTTGAAGGGAATAGCTTGGAGCAGCATGGAAACAACAATTGGGGTCCATGGTAATCGATGTAACAACAAACTAGGAGAGGTGGGCATGGTATTGGGCATGCAATGGTTACATTCTATTGGAAAGTTCACAATGGAGTTGAAATACAAGGGAAAAGTGGTAGTGCTTTGAGGCATCGATGGAGCTCCAAGAGTTGTCATGGCTAAAAGGATGGAATATCAATTGGTGACAACCACAATTTCATCCATAGGTGAGATTTGATTATGATGGCATTTGGTCTATACTTTGGATCAACATGGTATGGTGTTGTTGGAATCAAGATACATACAGGTTTGCCACCATTGAATGTGTGGAGTAGCATTCACAAAAGTTGGGATACTACAAGATGGTTTCACCATTCCTCGCATCATGAAGTTTTGCATGATGTTTGATCTTGCACTTTCAAGATTGCCATTAAGTAAAGAGCATTAGCAAAAGTTTAGGAGTTGTGTTGGGTTTATCCTCCCTATTGAGGAAGTTGAGGAAGTTTTGAGCACCAAAAGGTCTCAAGCAGCAGTTCACATGAATATCAAAGTAGCTCAACATAAGCTTTGGTGGAATGGTTTCACATTCAAATGTGCTTTTGAAAAATTATAAACAAGGCATAAAAGGGAAGAGTAGTGATAGCATATTGCAATTATGTTGCAAAAGAAACAAATCAGGGACTGCTGCCATCATAATTTCTTCTTTTAGGTCTAATGTCATTACCATTTCCCGCTGCTACATTACATCATTTGTAGCCATACAAGTGGTTTCGGTCATAGAATTGAGTGATTTTCAATTTGTTGCTGCTATTGAAGTATTTTCATTCACTGTATGGTTGTTTCCAGCCTCAATATTACTGACATTGTTGAATTTTGCGAAGGATTTTTAGTATTGCAACGGTTGTATCATTATTATACTGCTGATTTTAAGGGGTATTTTGGATTATAGTTATCAGTCACATTCAACACCCAATTTGCAAATTTTAAGGCATTTTTCTTGTATCATGCTATTTGTGAAGGGTTTCAACCATTGGAGCTGCTGAAAGTAATTACTCCAGCGGTCATACTATTGTTTTGGGGAAGATTTTGAATGAACTATAACTGCTGGCCAATAGGCAACCTTACCAAAATCAAGGTGCCATAACCCAGACTAAGTCATATGCAACCTATAATCCTAAGGTACCTTCTACTTCAAAAGCTATTGTTCCTCAAAACAACTTGATGCAAGATTCAAGTTGGCAACCTTTTAATTCAAATGACACTCAGAACCAAACCTTAATATCACCAGATATTACTATGCCACAAATGACACAAGAAGAATTCTCTCTTCAAAGTGGTCAGTATCAAAACATGAACATGGCATTCCAAGAAGAAGCTCAACAAGTTTCTAGGCAATCTGATGCCATCAAAGTTAATTGGTTATTGGATGATCATATTGCATTCAACCAAGTTGGTGAAATTAACAACACAAATGGTCAAGTTGCAACTCTGACTAAAGCTAAAAGAAGTGCAATTGAGGAAGCTCAAGATGTGAGCAATACTTCTAGTGTTCCTAACATTGTTCTCAAAAGTGTCAAAGATCAAGCTGCAGCTCTTATAGCACAGAAGATTCAGAATGCAGAGGCAGTGAAGGTTCCCCAAATACCTCTAATTAAAGAACCAGTGGTTCAAAGGTTGTAGCCGAAGGCTAGTGGAGCCTCATTCAAAATAATAGATCAAATGAAGAAATCAAATGTTAGCATTAGCATGTGGGATTCCCTTGCTATTCCAGGGCAAAAGGACATGCTCATTCAAGAGCTTTCAGATCTTAAGGTATCTAAAGAACCAGTTGAGAAACAAGGAGCTAACTTGACCAATTTAGACTAGCAAATCAAGCAACCTGATCAGCAAGTACATAATATGACAAAGGTGGACAAAACGAATGTCAAATCAAACAAAACCCCTCCCTTTTATCTCTCTTTGATAGTTGGTGATTGTTTAGTTCATAACTGTATGGTAGATAGTGGAGCTAGTAGCACTGTCATGCCCAAGCAAATTGCAGACAAGTTGGTTCTCGTCTATGAGCCGAATACCAAGGGAGTATTGCAATTGGATAGGTCACCAACAAAGACAGTAAGCATAATCAAGGATTTAAAGTTGACATTACATGCTTGTCCTAATGTTACCATTCAGCAAATGTAGTAGTGGACTTACCTCCCTATTTTGTCGTGTCTGTCAAGGGACTTTACTTCAAAAGATTGGAAGATATTTGTCAGTTGATTGGACATATTTGATGTTCGGGACCAGGTATGGTACCAAGGTAACAATACATTCTGAACCTATTGTAAGATTTCATTTGAAGCCATATATGCCAAGTATGGTGAACACCAATTGTGTTATCTCAGACAAAGTACTAGAGAATAGTGAGGTGGAAACGAAATCACCTCTAGATGGAGTCCCAGATCTTTTCCCTGATGAGTGGGCATCTGATTTGCATGAGCATGATCCCTACAAGTTGATTGAAGAATAACTTGGTGTTTATTGCCTTCATGAAAATGATACACCAATTCCAACTTTGATGAAGGATGATCAGCGTAGTGATGGCTTGTGGCCACTATATTTTGATGGATACAGGGACAAACACAGCACTGGAGCTAGAATGATGTTAATTTCTCCAGCCAATCGAAGGTATATTCTCCTCAAGGAACCAAGACAAGTTCTCATAGCAATATGGTGACCAAATTGTACAATTAAAGACAAACAAATTGCCTAAAGAGTTGGTCACCCTTGAAAACATATTCAGCAAAGATGAATTGAGAAAAGAAAAGTTTTCTTTGTCAACCAAGGAAAAACACTATATAAATGTGGCAATTGCAACTGGTAAAAGCTTAAAACTGGGAAAAGTTTGCACATCTTTAGAGAAGGAAACTTTTATTGAGTTATGATCAAGTTTTGCAGATGTCTTTGCATGACAGTACAGTGACCTTAAAGAATTTGATCCGAGTTTAGCTCAACATACTATTGAGTTAGAGGATGAGATTAGGCCAGTCAGACAAAGACAAAGGCCTATTAACCTAAAGCTTGAACCTTTGATGAGAGCTAAGCTACATAAGCTCATTGAGTCAGCTATAATATTTCCAATTAAGCACTCAACTTAGGTGGCAAACCTTGTTCCTATTAAAAAAAAGAGTGGTGAAATTACACTGTGTCGACTTTCGTGACTTGAACAAAGCCTCTCTTAAAGACCACCATCCGTTGCCAGCTATGAAAAAAATTCTACAGCTAGTTGTAGGTTCAGAAAGGTTCTCCTTGTTGGATGGCTATAGTGGTTATAATCAGATTTTGGTCAAAGAAGACCAAAACAAACCACAAAATGGGGGGCATTTGCATACAAAAATATGCCATTTGGTTTATCTAATACTGGAGCCATTTTTCAGAAAGCCATGAATATAGCATTCCAAGGTCTCATTAACAAGTTTATACTTGTTTATTTGGATGACATCACAATATTCTCTGATAGTGTAGATGAGCACATGACTCACCTTAAGCAAGTATTTGAAAAATATAGACAGTTTGGGATATCTCTAAATCTCAAAAAGTGTCTTCTTTGTTCATAAAGGTAAGCTTCTTGGACATGTGATTTCCAAGCAAGATATGAGCATAGATTTTGATAAGATAGTTTCAATTCTTGCATTCTCCTTTTGCCTAAACACAAGAAAGCCTTGCAAAGCTTTTTAGGCAAGATCAATTTCATAAGATACATTTCAAATTTTGTTACTTTAGCTAGGCCACTTACAACTATGCTAAAGAAAGGTCAAAGTTTCAGCTGGTCCAAAGGAGTAAGAAGCTTTGAAGAGATAAGGAAAGCTATAGTCAGTGCTCCTACACTCCTGAACCCTAATTTCAAGGAGGATTTCTTCATGTACACCTATGCTAATATTGACATTATTTCAGGTATTCTCATGCAGCAGAATCAAGAAACTTTAGAGCAGCCAATAGCCTTCTTCAGTCAAGGCTTAGAAGAGTATGAAACAAGGTACTCTTTTGTTGAGATGCATGTACTTTCAATTATAAGATCTCTTCAAAAGTTTAGATAATTGTCCAATTATAAGATACATTTAGATGGTTGCACATCCAACTGGCAAGGATTTCCTCTTGAACAAGGATATAAATGACAAGAGCGCTGATTGGATAACCAAAGTCATGGAATATGATGTTGAGATCAAGGTCACAAAGCTGGTTAGAAGCAAAGAACTTTGAGAACATGTAGCCCAAGATTTACAAGAGGCTAAGGGGTTGGTTATGAAGTCAAATGATGAAGAAGTCACAAATGATCACACCTCATCCTCCAGTTGGTTCCAAGATATGGTAAGATACAAGATGGCGTTTGTCCTTCTCATCTGACCCCTTCAAAGAAGAGATATTTTAGATTGCAGTCAATTCATTTTCTTCTTGTTGATAATGTGTTGTTTAAAAAGGATATCAATGGTATGTTGCTAAGATGCACAGAGCCAGGTCAAACACAAAGACTGCTTGAGCAATTCCATGATGGACATGGTGGTCATTATTCAACAAGGATCACAACCCACAAGATCATGAGAGGTGGGTATTACTGGCCAAGTATATTTGGTGACTGTCACGCATGGATTAGAAAATGTAGACAATGTGCTATGTTTGTTGAAAAAGTTAAGCTTGCAGCCTTACCTCTCCAACCAATTTCAGTGAATGAACCCTCTGTCCAATGGGGATTGGACTTTATTGGTCTCATTAACCCCCCTTCAAACTCAAGACACAAATGGATCCTAACTGCCATAGATTATTTTACTAGATGGACAGAGGCAATAGCATTAAAAGAAGCCAATGAAACCAATGTTTTGGACTTCTATGAAGGTTTGCTTACCAAATTTGGAGTCCCTTCAACTATTATTTCTAACAATGCTATGGCTTTTGTGGGGTCTAAGATCAGGTAGTGGGCAATTCAACATAGTGTTTTTCTTAGTACCTCATCAAACTATTATCCACAAGGCAATGGCCTTGCTAAGTCCACTGACAATAATTTGTTGAAGATCATCAGGACTATTGAAGACAATCAAAGATCATGGCATCTCAAATTGAAGTCAGCTTTGTGCGCTGACAGGATCAGCTATAAGAGGTCAATTGCCAATTCTCCCAAAAAACTAGTATATGGTAAAGAAGCAAGAATGCCTATTTCTCTTGAATTTCTTGCTTTGAAACTAATGCATCAACTTGAGCTTTTGGAGAATGAGCTAATGGAAATTAGATATGCTAAGCTCATGAAGCTATAAGAGACATGGCATCAGTTCATGTTGGCCATGGAGGCCCATCAAGCCATGGTAAAGAAATATTTTGACAAAGTAACTTCTTCAAAAAGGAGATTTGGTCGTCAAGTGGGATGAGGACATAGCTAAACCAGGAAGGCATACAAAGTTTGACTCTCTCTACAGTAGTCCATATATGATTTCCAGCTCAAACCAAACAATGCTTTCCAACTCACAAGGATGAATGGTGAAGAGCTTCATATCCCAGTCAATGGGATACATCTAAAGCACTACTATTAAAGAAGCTAAGTCCCTTATACATAATTGTTTTTTATTTTCTCTAAGTGTTTTTCTAACACATTTAGTTTGTTTATGTTCTTTTCCAAATAAGTGCTTTGTTTGCACAGCTTTTTAATAGGCTAGTTGCCTTTACTTTATTAGGTTAGTTTCCCTTTCAGTTTGTTTCTTTCCCTGTTTGTTGGAATTCTTTGTTTTGCAAGTCAAACGATGTCTTGAAGTCATGTAAATGGTCCATGTATCATACAAATGATCCAAGAGTCATAGAGATGGTCCAAGTTCTCAAGCATAATAGGCATGCTACCCAACTGAGTCGCCAAATATGTTAGCCAAATTTTGGCCTACATAGCAAACTTTGTCTGAATGCAGTGCCCTGTCCTAAAGATCAAAACTAGAAACCTCTGGCTGCAGTGCCCTGTCCTAAAGATCAAAACAAAGAGAAGGTTCCTGAGTAGGTTTCATGGTGAAACTTGCTAGATCAAAGGTCAGGGACAAGTTGTACAAACATTGAAAAGTCATTTGAGCATTCAGCAGTTCAAGCACAAGTCTGGGAGAGCCCGCAAGTCAAAAGCTAAGTACAAAACCTTTGTTTTTGGCTAAGTCCTCACTTGTCAAAATCTTTTGAGCTTTTATTTTGCTAAGTCTAAATTCTTGTGGACCTTTTTATTTGGTTAAGTACATAATTCTTTTGGATAAATTGTCCGAGCAATTTTCTCAAAGCTCTGAATTCTTGCAGACAAAGTGTCCGAGACAGAAATCTCGAATGCGAAAGGCCAAGTACAATTCTTTCGAGAAAATTGTCCGGGACAATTTTCCCAAAGGCATGAATTCTATCAGACATTTTGTTCGCAAGAAATTGTCAAAGGCAAAGATAAGGCAAACTTTCGAGCAATTATCCCGCGATAATTTCCCCAGATATTTTGTCCGATGCACAAGCGCCGCAAACGATTCCTTCGGAGAAAGTGGTCGAGACACAAAGTCCACAACAAATGTCCCGCAAAAGTTTCGAAGGAAATAGCCCAGGGAATTTGTGATCTAGCAGAGATGACAGGTGCGCAATTGTCAAATTCGGGCCACGTCAAGTAACCATTGAAATTTAAAATGCACTGATAGGCATGCGGACATCATTGACATTCACGCAAACGTCAAAGTTCAAGTTCAATAGTCATCCATTGGGATCCAAAGATTGACAGTCATGCAGACGTCATCGACATTCCCGCGGACATCAATTAACAGGCGTGCAGACGTCAAATTAAATCACGGCAAAAGACCATTGGTTTTCAAATATCTCAGTGACGGTCGCACGGACGTAAAAAACGTTCGCACAGACATCAAATACAAACGTGCAGACGTCAAAGTTCAAGCTTCGTAAAGTAACCATTTGGGTTCAAAAGGTCCTTAAAAGGTTTAAAGATGATCAAGATCTAACGGTGCATGTCAGCCGGCATACTGACACATGAGATCTAATGGTACGCGTTGGAGTCAAACGAGTCAAAAGGTCCCTGGATTAAAGCCCTTAAAGAGCTACAAGTTGGACGAATCCTACGGTGCAGGTTCATCAAGCCGAGATACAACAGTGCACGTTCAATGACAAAAGGGTGGGTCCGAGCTAAATCAACGATTTACGTTCAATTGTACCAATGATCCAACAGTGCACAAGAACTAACAGGAAAATGGGACCAAAGAGATCCACGGTGCACTTGAGCTCGTACATCTTGATATGACGGTGCACGATCAAGTCAAAATGTCAAAGGATCTTAGCTGGCAAGAAATCAAGGACTCACGTGCATTTGTACATCCAAATCTAATAGTGTGAGAGGAGTCAATAAGTCCGCAGAATCTGCAGGACCAATAAGGATAAAGACAGTTGGGCACAATGAAATGGTCCAAGTTGGCAATCGACGACCAATGAACAATGAGCAAATACAAAGAGCTTCCATTGAAGGTCGACGAACCGGTTCTTCGACCCAAGCGAACAAAATCTTAAGGTCCCATATCACCATTAGAGCTCGGTCAACAGTAGACATTGACATACAGGGAAGATGGTTACAGACAAAGCTCCATCGCCATTGAAGTATTAAAAGGACCTCTGGTCGATACCTTGGAACTTGTCGACCCTGTTGCCGAGTCATTCCATTGACATGTTCATTGCTTTTAAATAGAGGATCCTCGTCGACTCTTACAGGTTTTCAATGCAGAACAGGGTCTAATGGCCTAATACAGAGATCGAAGATGGCCCAGTGTTTGTGAAGCAAGGTCAAGCAGTTTGCAGGGTTTCATGAATATTGTGACTATGTAAAAACCAATGATCTAAGACTGATTTTCCGTCTATAAAATGGACCCAAGTTCGATATTGGGGCAAATACAGATGTAAATGTGATCATGGAGAGGTTTCTTGCCTATCATTAAGATCACATTTTCAATAAGTAGGTTCTCATGGTCGCCCAAAGCAGATGTGGCATGCTTTTGTCAATTCCAAGACATGGTCCTCGTCGGCAGATCAAATAGATAATGACATGGAGTTTCAAAAAGGACACCGAGTAGATGGATAAGGACAAATGAGCATTCAATTCTTTTACAGAATTTGTTCCTTATTAATAAAGTTACGAGTCAACGGTCCTCGAATTGGTGCTAATCCTTGGAAGTGGTTGGGCTTCTTTCAATGCACAACTCTCTCTCTCTTTCCCTTTTCTATAAATACAGGGTTCTAGGCCTTGAAATGAATCCCTCTATTTTGGTATGACCAGACTCTGCCAAAATTTGTACTGTAACACCTTTTGATGCAATAAAGACAGAATTCCATCATTCTCCACACTATAGGATGTGTGCTATGAAGTGTGTCCTATGAATTATTGTGGTTAAGTGAATGTATGTTCCTTGTCTATGTCTGAGTTTTCTCACCTTCATAAAGTGCTTGGTAGCTCTCACAGATCATAAGTACAATTTACAATTTGTTGTTTAGCTTGAAAGTGGATATTTGCCCTCTCATGCTAATTCGATAACCGATTAATGCCTTATTGTGAAATATTTATGTGGGTCTGATTTTCTTTGGTCTTGAATACATCCTATAGTATGTCTTATGCGAGTTTGAGTGATCGAATCATTGGTGCATCACCTCTTTTTACATGCTTTCATAAGTTATTATTAAAATCTCTCTCCCTTTTCCAAGCAGGTGCTAGTTTACATTTAGTATAGGTGATAGATCCAAAAATAAGCCGGCCTTCTCCAGAGGTCTAATCCATTATAAGGATACCCACAGCGCAAGATCAGTCCCATGTTGGACTAGATTTGAGTAAAAGGACCTAAACAATCCCCTTCTCAGCTAGGGTGCAAATCTAGAACACCAACAGGAACAAGAAGAATCTTCTAATTAAACATGAAGGCAAAGACAATAAGAAATGTTCCTATTGCAAAAAACTAAGACACAAGAGCAACATCTGCTACAAAGATAAAGGTAATGCCTTCTTGTTACTTGTCATTCCTTGCATACAGCCTCTCGTGCAAATGAATAGATAATGGACTTAGGGCATCATATGGCCAAGCTAGAACAATGTTTGAATCTCTTAGCAAGGCAAAGGACAAGAGAATCTATGTTACAAATAATACTTATTTACCTATTCTTGAATCTGGAAAAGTTAAAGTGACAAATGGGGTGATTAACAATGCCTATCATGTGCTCGGCTTAAATATATTTTCTCTCTATTTATCAAATCCTATGTTGTTTGGATACGGGTATGGGTACGACTCAGGGACGTGGGTACGCCATTTTTTCTAAATCCTTGATTAGGATATGTTGTGGGTACGTCTGTATGTGTGTATATATATATATATATATATATATATAAACAATGCATATTAGTATATTACTAATTTTTTAGTAAAACACTTGAAAATACATAGTGTTTGTTCATTCATAATCATTGCTTCGAGACTACATTTAATTCGAGACTACAAGGTTCGAATTTGATTCGAGACTACAAGGTTCGAGTTCGAGTACGACTTCGATAGGTAAAATTCGGTTCAAATATAAATTGAAAAAAAAATCGCCATTAAATTCGAATGTTAGAAAAATATAAAAACATAAAATATTAAAAAAATATAATATTTTTTTTAAAATACATAATTAAAAAAATTAATAAATCATATAAAAAAAATTTAAAAATTATAAATATAAAACATAAAACAAAATTATTAATTATTAAAAAAAACATAAAATAAAATAAATTAAAACCAAATTTAAAAAAAATAAAAAAACTTAATAAATCATAAAAATAAATTAAATAAATTATAAATATTAAATATTAAAACATAAAACAAAATTATAGATTATTAAAAAAAAAAACATAAAACGATGCCTTACCCGCATCAACTCAAAACTGTGGTAGTTTTTCCAAATACAAATAGGAAATTCAATAGCTATGTGAGACCGTCACAAGGGTTTGGCAATTCATATGACTGATGGGAGAGGGCTTCAGAGGTGGCATTCACTGCAGATGAATGACACATACTAATGTAGTGCATTCGTAGAGACGCAGATGAAGAATGAAATTGGTTTTAAATTATCGACCCACCATAGCTCACGCAAGCCCCCTTCCTCCTCGCCCCTCGCGCAGGGCCGCCTCCTCACCATCGAGCAGAAAGACGTCTGCAGACACTAGTTTTTAGGGATTTTTTAAATGTTTTTTCATATTTTTTTTACTACCCCCGCCGAAGACGCTTGGGGCATGCCCGAAGGCATCCCAAAGGCGTCCGAAATAGTAACGGAAGTTTCTAGCACTGTTACGGATGCCTCCTGGCATGCCCAGGACGTCCCCATGCTAGAAGCGTCTCTAGGCAGGAGACGTCGGAGTGGGGGGGGTGGGGAGGTTCCTGCAACACAGATCAAATCACACAAATTGGCAAGTAGAGTTTTGGCCCAAGATTCTCATGGTAAAGGATGTCAAAAACAAATTCAAGGTTTTGTATCAAGATCTCTTAATGCTAATGATAAATTCTAAAAATTCATAAGCTTTCATAACCCGTCATAGAAAGCTCTTCTCTACCCTGATGAAGATCTAGATCTCATCACTTATTTAAGAGCTGAATATGATGAAGTAGAACGTTCATCCAGTTGTAATTGCAGTTCAGCCATACTCAAATTCCTCCTACAAAAGTTCTAGATAAAGGGCAAGATATTCTAGAGATAGTGATTCCAGGACTGCACAAAGACACTTCTACATGAGGAAGTGATTAATCATCAAATTCAAGTGATGAATCTTCATCTAATTGTACTTCATATGATTCTTCAAATTCAAACAAAGAATATTCCAATGGAGCCAAGGAATCGAAAGTTGGATGGAGAATTCTTAAGATGATTTGATAGAGAGGACTTGGAAAGCATGTCCAAGGTGTTGTTGATCATATTAATCCCATAAAGCCCACCTCTCAATCGATCATCCATGCCACGGCTAGTATGTTATGCAACTGTCCCACACAAGTATGCTCATCTTGATGATATTGATGATGTTTTGTCTATGGAGGATCTTTGGCTTGATGAGAATGAGAATGACAGAGCATATCAAGTAGCTCTGTAAAGGCGCACTCCATTGATAAAGCAATATGGGAAAATTGGACGAGTTTAAAAAGTTGATCTATGTTGAGCTCTACTAAAGACTCATGATCTATGGAGCGAGAAAGGGGGAAGGGGGGGGCGGCGTTGCTTCTTCTACTACTCTCATTTTAATAAGCTTTCATCCACCCCTTGTGCCTACTTGAAAAGGTCATGCCACTACTTATATTAGTATGAAGTGCTTATTGTATGTAGGCTAGGAGTGGTTAACAATATAAGCATCCTCTAATTAGGAAAAGGTAGAAGACCATACTAGATCCAACACACATACAATATGCTGGTCCACAAAATGGTGTAGGGCTATAGACAAGCTCCGAGATCAAAGGAAGTCGTAAGGGGTATAATATAGCAATCTACAAAAACAATAGGAAGTGTAGGCCTAATAGATCCAAGATGTCATTTGATGGTAACCAAGAGATGTAAACAAAGTAAATCAAAAGAAACACAATACCATTAGATGATAACCAAGAGGTATCTAAACTAAGGGTTGTAAGAGTGTCACTAGACAATAATCATGAGGTGTGAGTAAAGAGATAAAACATATAAAGATAACAATATACTAGCAAGCATAAACTAATCTAAGAATAGAAGACAACATCATACCAATGTAATATAAACATCAAATTAATGAAAGAAAAAGTATGGGGTTAGGATACTTACCCTGGGTTCACTTGTCAACACATTAATCTCGCACTTGGTCAAGTGGCACTTTGTGAGGGATGATTGTAGGTGAAGCCAAGATGGAAAGAAGACCTAAGTAGATCTTAGTTGGGGACTCCAAAGAAAAGGTGTACCTTGTTGGTTCAACTTCTTTTCTTCATATCTTCAAGTCCTTGTCCAAACTAGCCTTCCTCAAGTGTAAGCTCCTTAACCCTAATTCCTCTTTTTCTTACTAAGGTGGATTTGTGAGTGTGAACAGAGCAAATTTTAAGTCTTCCCTTTGCGAAAATACAAAGTGGAATCATATAAATACGGCTCACAACTCTAAAAGTTACAACTCGAACTTGGCCGATGTCAACCGATGGCATAGACAAGTGTCCTGTAGACACAGAAGGTCGATGACGTCGACCAAGGAGGGGGGGAATGCAAGACATCATCGGCCAAGGTGATGACGTCAGGAAGAGGAACATAAACAAGATGAAGATGAGCGAAAATGGGGATCGAAATCCATCAAACTAATGTCATGGCATAAATGAAGAAGGCAATAATAGTAAATGATCATGACAGAGAAACTCTCACAAAGCACCACAAACAAGTCCACCCTGATCCCGATGTACTCCTTAGGACATACACTCAAGTAGATTAATATGCTAACGAGCCTTGTGAATAGAAAATGCCAATAATCAAAAATAAGGTGTACACACCTACAAGATGATGTATTGTAAGCATTGGATATGTTGATGGGATGCATTTATTCTTGAGGTCTATTGTCATTCATTGATTTCCTCTAAATGTAAATGTTGTCGATATTCATTCATGGATAATCGTGCCAATCTTATTGATATCATTTCTCCAGGCGAATGATAGCAATTGTACTCTTTAAGATGGATTAGTTTTGATTTTGATGTCATCTTGTCTTTTGTGAATAGTTTTGCTCCTCTTGCTATCCTTGGGCCATCTTTTAGCATGACATATGGATGACTTGGATGATTTCAGACACCATCTTCTGCTCCTAATGATGATGAGATGCCAATAGGCTTGGTTCTTCTATGTTGCCCACAAATTTTGAGTTATAAACAAGGGCCCTTTTGTCAGTCAATTCCTCGAAGGAACTTGAATGCCTATATATCTATCCAGAGGGATTCCTATCTATTGGTTCTTTTATGCTGCCCACAAATTTTGAATTGCCAACATGCTTGGTTGATGTGATGATTTGTCAATAAGATTGGATGATGATGTTGTTGCCAACAAGCTTGGTGATGATGATGTTCAATTTCTGACAGACTTTGCATGTGTAAGTTGTGAAATAATATTTGCTCCAATGGATTGGCTGATTTTGCTTCTATAGTTACAACCACCTCTTCCCCATATTTGTACCCAATGGGTCTACACATTCTACATTTCTTCAATTTCCTTCATCCAACAAGTTTAGCTTGAGAGGGGATGAAGAGAGGATGAACTAGGTAATCCACACTCTCAACTTTCGGAAGGATGCATTTGATACAAGTACACTTTCAAGAATAGTGGCAAACATCTTCAATGCAGAAATGAAAGCAAATGCGAACCATTGAGTACTACAATAGATGACCCAATTATAGTCTCGAGGGGAGCATACATGATCAACACTAGAGGCATGTGAGCATATAGTTACCACGTTCGTCTGAACCTGCTACAGGTTCGATTTGAACTAAACTTTCCTCCCTGACCAAACAAGTTCGATCAAATTCGGTTCGGTTTTTTTTTCTTTTATGGTTGTCTTTGCGTAAACCCTAAACGTGAGCAAAAGGAAAAGTAAAACGCAAGCAAAGGGAAATGTAAAACGCAGGCAAATAGAAGACAACTTAGAAAATGCCTAACGCAAAATCCCCTTGGGCCCTTGTTTCTTCATTTCTCAAACTATTGAATTGGCTTCGAGCTTTTCTCTATTGTAGCTAATAACTACTAAACATTTAGGAGAGTGCGCTTGAAGCTTTCTTCCTCTGTGAGGCTGTGCCCACTTGACTTGCCCAGTGACCTACAACCTGCACTTCTGACATTTGTGTTGCGTTTTGGACTTTTGGTTCAATAACCAATTGGCTTAGAACTTCAATACGATCCTAGCTTGAACAAGGAACTTCAACCTAGTCCTAAATTTATTATATATTTATTTTGTAATTACGTGTATATATTTTGTAACTACGTGTCATTTATTTTGTGTAAGTGGTATTTTCCTTACAAATATGTAATAAATACTTATTTTTTATAAAAAATTATATTCATAAAATTTTTCAAACCAAACTTACCGAACCAAACTTTTTTTGAAATCCCGAACTTCCAAACTTTTTACGCCTTTCAAAAAACCTAAACTTTTTGAACATTGTAACTATGCATTTGAGTGACTCCTCCAAGTCAACATTAAGTGGGGGCATTGGTGCTAAACACACCTTTACTAATCCCTACTTATCGAGGTTTCCTTAATCTATGGCTTCAGTCCATGAGGCTCCAAGCTTGTGTGGTGACCCTGGGATGAGGTGTGTATTTTCCCTATAGAAGCATGAACATATTTAGGCACCATCAATACATTTTACTCAAAGTGCACCGCCTCACTTTAGGTATGAACTTGTTCACTTAAATTCTGCCCTAACTCAAGGTATATAAATAAGTGTGGTTGTGCCATCTATTGTACACAAGCTTTAAAGTGATTTGTGGTGTTTCTCTCTCTCTCACACACACACACACATTGTTTTATCGTGAGGCTTGTGGATGAATGCTATACAATGACAGAATACATGAGCTAGGTGATCATTTTATGATTATCAAGTGACTATGGGATGAGGTGTGTATCTTACCTATAGAAGCATGAACATATGTAGGCACCATCAGTACATTTTACTCAAAGTGCACCGACTCACTTTAGGTATGAACTTGTTCGCTTAAAGTTTGCCCTAACTCAAGGTATATAAATAAGTGTGGTTGTGCCATCTATTGTACACAAGCTTTAAAGTGATTTGTGATGTTACTCTCTCTCTCTCACAAACACACATTGTTTTCTCGTGAGGCTTGAGGATGAATGCTATACAATGACAGAATACAAGAGCTACGTGATCATTTTATGTTATCAATAATATTTGTTAAGGGTTAACTAAATCAAGAATATCATAAGTTCTAACATAAGTGCACAAATTCAAGTTGTTTATATCGTTTGCACTTCAAATTGTAAAGAGTGATGCAGCTTAGACTGGAAAATTTTAAATAACGTGTATTGAACAATCCTAACGTGTGTTGGTGGACTAACAACACCCCTCAAATTGAAGCCACACTCTCGAACATATCTACTCTGAAAAACCATGAGTGGTTTGGAGTTTGGCATCATAGAGCTTCCACAGGACATGGGGTTTGATTTACCTGCAGACCCAATAGAGACAAGAAGAATCTCTATACTTCTACTATGATTGCAAAATGTAGCACTAAAAGATAGAGAATAGGTTGGGGAGGATGGTACTTGACAAATGGACTCTTGTCGCCATAGTATACGTAACCGTAACCTACGAGTACTCGCGGGAGTTTTTTTTAAACCAAAGAGTAACTGACGGGTGGGTTCGAATAACCAACAAAAGAAAAAAAATAAATAAATTTATCAAAAGAACATAAATTTTATAGATATTACAGTTACAGAATGTATCAAATAAGCCTGTAAAACGTTGGAAAAGTGTTTTCTATTAGATTTGAACACAAATAAAGTACAAAATCGCATAATCAGATAAATACAACTATGACACTGTCAGTTGTCAGCAACAAACTAATAGAGTGATATATACAAGAATCTACAAGACTACAAGTACAAATTACAAGAATCTATAACTTTCTCTTCCCAACTCTCTGAAAAACTAATGGACCCTGAGAAAGTCTAGTCCTCCCACTCGATTGCCCCTCCTCACTATGCCTAGAACGTTGTAGCTCCACCTCCGCCTCTGCCTCTGGCTCATCCTCATCTTCAAGGGAACTGCACCCTCCATAGCTTGTCTATCAAAATCAGAAAACTCGTCCTCTGTGAACATAGAGGCCTCCTGTGTAGTCCAATCACTATAGGTATCGATCTCATCTAGATCGATAGGCTCTTGTAATGTGTTCTCCAACTTCTTTGTGTGAAGGCGAAAGTTGTATTGCACAAAAATTAGGTCATTGAGGCATTGTTGGCTCAACTTGTTGCAGTTCTTCATGTGAATGGCATCAAACAAATTCCAATTGCGCTCACATCCAGAAGCACTACAAAGTTGAGATAAAATGCAGAGGACTAGCCTTCGAATATTTTGGGTATTCCAACTCCAATCTTCTCACCACGACCCTGCAAACAAGATATTCAAAACTTTGTAAAAATTAATAATTGTAAATTTGTAACAGGTAAAGTACAAGTAAAGACTTCATTTTCTATTACCTCGTGACTGTGTGGCTCCCTTTCAGACAGCTAAGGTTGAATAAAAGAGCTAAAAGAGCCTCCCCTACCCTGCTTGAAGTTCTAAAACTCTGAAATAATGACGTCCCTCACCTCAATGTCACATGTCATACTCTTAATGCATGTTGAGAACCAATCCATAACCTCAGTAGCATCTACGAAGCCATCAGAGTAACAAAACTTGGGGTTAAGGTAGTACCCCGTTGCATGGATGAGTTTGTGGAATTGATTGTTCCACATTTGATCTATCAACTCCCAAATGGAATCAAATTTGGTGTGATCCCCCCTATAATAGTGTTGGATAGCGTCTTTGGCCCTATCCATGGCCTCATAAATATAACCCACTGAGTTTTGCTTCCCATCCACCAAGTGCAAAATCCTCACCAGAGGCTCCGACACTTACAAAGTTACAAACAAATGAAAGTCACAAATTTATAAATAAAATAAATACTAAGTTTAAAAAATTGAAAATAGGAGAATCGACTTAAATTTTAATTGAAATTTTAAGTTATCTTGACAATCTTTGTAACTCTTTTTTAAGGCCTCACTAAAAACTATCTTCCCAATTTGGACTCCAACTTTCTTAGAATATGACGAGTCCATCCAAGCTTAACTCACAAACATATGCTTCAAAGAAGTCAACAAATTACAAATGCTTTGTAACATAAGAAAGTGTGTTGCAAACTTGGTGACACCTCCTCGAACAAGCTATTTCCCCTTGATGTGCTCTCCCATCAAGTAGAAAACCCAAGGGTGATTGTATATATATTTTGTGATCTCTCTTGTTTCTTCTATAACCAGTCGCACCCAATCAAGTTTGTCTATGACCTCCAGAAGAAAGTCAAGGCAATGGGTTGTGCAAAGGATCCAAAAGACTAATGGATGTCTCTCCTTGAGAAGTCTCCCAACCGCCACATATGTTATTGCATTGTCTATGACAACTTGGAAAACATTCTTGATGCCCACCTCTAAAACAACATGTTCAAGCATCAAACTCAAAGTTTATGCATTCCTTAAGAAACCAGCGCACCATTTGAATATGCCAAAAAGTTGACGAGGGTGTGGTTCTTTCCATCCATCCATCCATCGAAAAAAATGGTGCATCCGAACTTAAGCCACAACCTCTTCTGATCTTCCACAATTACCTTTGAATCTTCAACTGTATTCAGGAGCAACTTCTCACTTAAATCTCTTGGAGAAAGTGCCTTAAACTTTTTTCCTGCAATTGTCAATGTTGTCACAAAATATTCATAATACAGGCTCCTCACCACGTTGAAGGGAAGGTTGTTGAAGTACCAAAAATTTGCACATATTTTATTTTCTTTCGCATGTGCCTCTTTGTTCCATCTTGTACCTTATAGCAAATGTTGTGCCCCAAGTGTGTTTATAAGCACAAAAAAAGAGTGACTCTAACTCGAACTCGATGATGTGTCATTGCACTTGCATGGACCACGAGTAGAGCACACAATTTTTGTCATAATTGCCTCTTCTTCCTTTACCGATGTGGAAGCAATGGTTGTCGTTATGGTTGATTGCATCATTTCCCTCTCTAGTTTCATTTCGTCCAACAATGCAAGCTCCACAATCATCTTTCATTTTGCCCCTTTGTGACATTGCGACCATGACATCACGAGAAGGAATACATGAAAAGTGGTATTTGAGACGATTGATGCCTCCTAACATTCTCTTTGAGCAAAATGAACAAATTGAAACCGTCTGAGATGTCCAACCCGCATGGCATACTTCCAAGCAGCAGTGTGAGCATTAAGGGGACCACTTTGCCCACCACATACTGAATCTAACCTCAATGCACTAGGGGATGCCATTATTTGCTAACAGATAATCTGAAAACATGTTCGAAACAACATTAAAAAATAATAAAATAAAAACATTTAACACAAATTAGAATACATTTAAAAATGTAACCTTACATCGAGAACTTGTAAGTTTAATTTTAGACATCTTAATATAAGACTAAGGCAAAATATTGAAAACTTTAAGAATGATTCTCTACAATAAATAAATTATAATGATAAACGGAAACTATAACAGTTAAAAACCAACATTTTTAATCAAAAATTATGTATAAATTGTAAATAAATTGAACGGAATGTAATAAATTGAACATAATGCATGAAACTTGAATATTAAAATTTAAAATATTTACCAAACATGTTTATAATTAAATTACAGTTCATTTACATGCTCAGAAATTTTATTTTATTTTTTAAACAAATGTACTAACCTAAAAACCACTTTGCTGAATTCTCCTTTCAAATCGCTCTTGGATGCTCCAAATCTTGTGTGAATGCAATAGGGGGTGTGTTCCAATTTATAAGACAAATTTCCACATTTTTTCAACATTTTATCAGTGTTTTATCAACATTTGGCATCCATTTTGTGCCCTGGATGCGTGTTAGCCACGTCTGGACGCATACAGGTCTTCTGACGAGTACTCATTGGGTATTCGTCAGGGACTCATGATTACTCGAGTACCCAACTAGTACTCGTCGAGTACTAAAAAATGGTGTTTTTTTTTCTGGCACGTTCGAATGGCGATTAACCACCTGTGTTTTTCCCTAGCGAGTAACCAGCGGTTACTTGCCGGTTATGTAATATATGCTTGCCGCTGACATGAAGGAATAACTTTGCATGTTGTGCAAGAAGTATGATGATGGTCTTCATAGAGAAGGTGGAAAGTGTAGTGCAAGAACAATAGATAGAACTAAGTCTATGCAGGAGCAGGTTCACCTTGAGGACCCTTCCACCATTGTAAGGCTCCCGCAAAGACTTAGCATTAGAAGGGAAGAAGTTTACACATGAGAAAATCCTAAGAGAGGCCTGTGTTTATTTTTAAATGGGTTTTTCTGCGACGCTATACTTATCCTGAAAAGTCTACCAAGGTGTGCCAGTGTTGAAATGGACGCAATCAGAGAGAAATATCAAGATTTTCCAGGGTCATGTTTCACTTAGGTTCATGATATGAAGACGCATCAACACAAAGCCTCCACAAAGAGGGATATTTCTGCAAATAACAGTCTGACAGCTTTTATTTTTCTCGTTTGTCTCCTATGGCCTGATTTTCTTAATTCTTACTTAAATGTAAATTTTTAATAGTGTAGTGTAATATAGATCAGAGTCGAGAAGTGCCTGTTTTTCTATAGGAGGGGCATTGGAATGTTAATATTTTGACTGATAGTTCTGGTGATGAGGATGGATTCATCATGCAACAATGGTTTGCAGACTCTCTAGGGTATTTGCCATCCTGAGCAGAGTTTAAATTCTGTAGTGCTTATATGGTTCCTAATATGATGTAATCAAAAACATTCCAAGCAAATTGAGGCCATAGCAACAACAGAGTCCAAAGAAACAATTTCAAGTGCATAAGATTTGATTTCAAACACCTGCAATTTCAATTTAAAATGCCAACAAATTTGATGAGCAAGATTTGAAACTTTAAAAAGCTTGCAAATTTATCTATTTTAAACACACACTGTGAACCTGCAACTGATTTCTCCTAAATACAGAATACGCAGAAAAAGAAAGGCACTGGCGTTAGAAGCAGAAACTAGGAAACATGAAAAAATTAAAAAACGAATTCATGTATAAACATTGGATAAAATAGCTTTTACGTTTCTTAGGTTTCCTAAGTCTGTCGATAAAATCCATGACTGAATACACCAAAACAATATGCTGATTGCCAACAAATATAACAGTCCTCTACAGACGCAAACAAAATTTTGTTGTTAATTATGGTAAACTATAAACTGTGGTCAATCAAGGTCAATTCTTAAATTCTATCCATGGTTTGTAGCAATCAAGGACATGTAGGTGTGTATACATGAAAGAATAGATGCTTCTCTTTATATTATCGCATAGCTACAGATGGATATAGATTTAGATATGATAGAAGTTAATGAGATGATTGTCAGATAGATATAAAAGCATGGATGCAGAAATAGCAGTATTTGAGAGTAGATGCTCAGACTTGTACACACACAAACATGTATTTAGAAGGTAAAACTTTGTCAATTAGATTAAAAAGGTAAAACTGCTAACCGAAGGCAACAACTAACAGATTAATATCAATATCCAAATAAATAGAACAAAATATGCTAAGGAAAATATTTACCTGGCTACTACGAAAGGGAATTCTCTTGTCAATACGCTCACACATTACGCAAGGTTCAAACTTTATTTCCTAGTAGTTGCAACGACAAAGCACATATGAGACCTTATTCACTAGAGTTCAAAAATATCACCAAATTGGATTACTTATTCATTGATATAGTAAACAATAGCCATCACTGATCAGTTTAGTCAGATACAGAACAGAAATGCAATATTAAATTCCTACAGCCCCTGGATATAGAAGCAGATGGTTCTAAAAGCTAATTTCATTGATACTAAAACATTCTGTTGATAACATCAACTCTAATAGCTGCTACAGAACCCCTCATCTACCAACCTCATACAGCTCTAGTTCAGTATCTGGGGGAAAACCAGCCATCTCGTTCAGCTTCATCAAACTGTCTGCTGGCTTGCCTCCAGCCTTCTCATAACTCCGGCCAACATAACTGAGGTCCAAATTGGCCAAATAAATTGGTTTCCAAATAAGCAAAAATATTAAAAGGATTCACAGAATCACAAAATAAATATACAAACCGTGCAAAAAGCCCATACCTCAGCGTTTCTTTCTCTGGATCATAAAGCTTGAAAAAAAGAAGTATATCGTCCTTTTTCTTTTCAGGCAGTGGAAGTGGAGAAATATCCTACACATGCAAAGATCAATGTTTGATGTCATTGGAAATAACTGTTGATAACAGATAGAAACACAAAACATTGGATTGATAAAGATCTTGCTGAAAATCCTGTAATTCCTATCCATTAATCTAAACCCAAGAAAATAGACAATATACAATAGTAAAATAAATAATTGGCTTTTCCTATGCCTCGTTTTCATTAGCAAAAAGGAAAAATTTATGCTACACAAGTATTATAATTATGATCGTTACATTAAAAGGCCTCTAACAAGGATATGATAATTAAGAAGAGTAACTAGATTTCTGTATTTCTTATCAAATTCAAAATGCATCCAAAAATTCAATTGTCTGTTCCATCCAGTTTATAATCTTAAGTAATGCTCCTGTGATGCAAAGGCACGCATGTATTCAATCTTTATGAAGTTCTTTTAATGCTAAGTTCTAGAGGCTAGACAGTTACCGGACCATGCTCTATTTCTAAAAACAGCTTCAACTCTGCAGTCTGTGCCTTGGTGGAAACCTCCCTCAATTGGCAAACCTGTGAGATAAAATAATAAGAAAGAAAACTTATAAAGGGTCAAAAAAAGTATATTTACTTGAAAATTTAAGGCCAAAATTGTCAACAAAGGAAGTATTACAGAGTGAGAGTCCTCCAGTTGAGTTAGAGGCCTATTAGGGCGGTATGTATGGTTCTGCCGCTTAGCCCATAGCCAAAAACGCTGAAACTGTACCGGAATGCCAAATTCTTTAGCTACCTCTTCCTGCAAAATAAAAAATGCCATTATCCATGTAAGAACTTAACATTTTTATAATTCCTAACATGGGTCAAAAACTCATACCCAGCAGCCGAAAATTTTGATTTGAACTCGTGACTCAGCAAACTCCGCCAAAACTTGGCAAATTAAAAATATATAAATTCATAAAATAAACTTAAATAACATGCAAATTACTGTTAAAAAGCACAGAAAATGAATTTATAGAATGCATAGATATAATTTCTATTAGTTTTAGGACAAAAAATTAAAATTGAAATTGAAAAAAAAATCTGCTGACTGGTGAGTTTCTGCAGAAAACTCGTGAGTCCCTGATAAAACTCGGTTGGCGAGTTACTCAGCGGCATTTTTGACTCACGTTTCTTGGCATTTCTAGCAAATTTTAATACTATGGTTCCTAAAATGTCACAAACTACAAAACAAATGCAATATATGGCAATTCGTCCAAAGGAACTACATGAAAATTCTCAAGCTCTAACTGACACTACTGCAGATGTCCGCCCGAGATTTTCCCAATAATTCTTATATAAAACAGAAAATCAGATACTTTGGACTAATGGCAATGGGGAACGCTTAGATGACATCTTGAAAAGCTGCATTCCTCAATTTCCATATAAATAGCTCTTGAATTAACAGCAGATGAGAATGCTTAGATGACATCTTGGAAAGTGCATCCCCTCAATTTGAATAACAAATAGCACTAAATGCAGCAAAGCGTTCCTTCCTACCAGGCAATACGCGCATATTGGCCCTCTCTCCTTATTTGTATATTTGTTGGCTATGGCCAGAATGCTGAAGCCAAAAGATATGAATATTTTAAAACTAATAACTGAAGATTAAAGAACTGCAAAAAAAAATACAGAAGGCAGCTGTATCACGTCCAAAGGAAGATACCATAGAAACAGGTATAAATTGAGAAAAAGCAAATAGATATCTTGGAATCAAAGTTTGTATAAAAAAAATGCATCCGATATAGTGTTACCCTTCTAAAGAATGCAAAACTTTGCTGGTCCGATTTTTATGGCTAATGACATTAATAACAGCACCATGTCTTCAAGTATCCAGCCCTTATTAACAAGACAAAACAAGTTGAAATTATTTAATATAACAAATTATCAAAAGAAAAAGTTCGTACAATTTTATTAAATTTTTCAAATTTCCACAGGTAGCCATTTTACTAGTACCATTTTATTCACATAAATATCAAGCAGGCTCTTCAGATGGGCATGCAACTACCAGAACCTGGAAAAAAGAAGAGTCTGGGTTCAAAGTGACTGTTTAAGGTAGTTATAATTTTATATCCACCACCACATGCAATAGAAACAAAGCCTAGAGGATTCAAAGTGACTGTTTAAGGTAGTTATAATTTTATATCCACCACCACATGCAACAGAAACAAAGGCTAGGGCCTTTTAATTCTACAGATGCAGGTCTCATGCCTAGTGAAAACATAGGAAAGTGCATATGCACTAAAATATAATAAAATAGCAAAAGAAGATAAAAGGATGCCTTTTGATCCTGATCCACAAAGATTTTCCAAAAGCAGTCCACGTGATACTGCCAAGCCCATTTTCACAGCTTGCAGTAATTGTGGATCTTGTTCAATGGTTCACGGAACCTCCAAGATCATCAATCCATCTCTACCAGATGCCGCACACACTTCTACAGTGGCAAACTGCAGCCCAGGAAGATCAGAAATGGCACCATCCAAGTGCATGCCAAACCTTATGCAGTCTTCACCGATCACTTCCTCAGGGTCCCAGACACCTACAGGCCACACCGCTAAGGTCAACTCACACCACGTCGTACCACCACATACCAAATTGTTTCCTGCCAAATTTTGACAATCAACTTTTCACATTGACGTTGCTCAACTCAACTGCTGGAAGGTGGAGAGTCGCACATGAAAGCTCAACCGCTTCAACTTCGATAACAGTTTGTTAAGCCTTTGGGGCTTTGTAAAATATATATACATATCTGTAGCATTACATAGGAATCAGCTTGTAGAAGATAAACAGCCATTCATCTACCTCGGGAGTATTTCATATACAACATGCACAGATTAATAGAAGTTTCTGTTCCAGTTCTATTATTTTCTCTGTATTGATCTCAGAATGATATTTTAAATTGCTTCTATACAAACATACAGCATGCCTGAATCCTCATTTAGGGTGTTATCCCAGTATATCTCCTAGGATCCAGATCAGATCCAAACTCAAATGCTGCAGAAATCTAAATTCCTTCCATAACATTTGCAGAACTCCCCAGTCTATAACCTTTTCACTGAGACGTTACCTTACGGGTCCTGCTCGTATCTGAGCTGATGGCTAATTCCATTGAGAATAAATTCAATATATATAAAAATGTTTTGATTTAGGAAATGTTACAATACCTTGAAACGGATAAAAGGTTGTTGCTTTTGTACACGAAAGCTCTGTACTTTGTCATGATCAACGAGATCAAAATAAATCTCCTTCCCAATCTGATCTGCAAGATCTTCATCACGTGCAACCTGAAAGAATAATTATAAACGACGTAAATTGAAATACACATGATTTCTGTTATAGACTGGTTTAATTCGGACAACATTTCCTCCTAACCACATGAACATGAATCATATTTCATTCTTTGGCATTTACTGTTTTAACCATAATTTCTGCTGCATGAAGAACAGTATAAGCCATAAAAATTAAAAATGTGCATACCTTAATAATAGTATAAAGGTGTGCCTCTGCCTTTTCTTTCCGTTTTTTCTCCTTTTCTTCTTGCTCTTTCTTTAATCTTTCCTGTAAAGTATAGGCAAACATGAAGATGCTCCAGGTTCAAAGCTGCTGTGTCATATATGATGTTAGGCCTCAAGATTTTACATGTAATCACATTTAGCAGGAGTGTTAATTATTCGTAGGATGCAACCTCGACATGAGATACTTGACAGAAAGGATGAAAAATATATTTATGCCCAATAGCTTGCATCTTAACAAACAATTATGTGTCCTTTCATTAAAAGCAATATGCAAATGCTAAATGTCTAGACTTAATCATTTCTAAAATAAGGCCATCAATGGGATAGGAAAAATAGAGCACGCTGCAAAAGAGTTTGTAAACAAGTAGAAAGCATAAGCCATTGAGCGAAAATCCAAAAGCTAACTAGTTATCATCCCAAACCTGAATGACCTCATTAACATCAAAAGGGTCAAAAGTATAATAGATAGAAACAGAAATACAAAACCCAGGTTTTATTCAATAAGCGATCACAGATGAGTAAAACCAAAAAACAATAACTAGCAATCAAAAATTATTCAAAGAAAGAAAGAAGAAATTATATTAATGTCAATGGGACTTAAAACATGACGTATGACTGCCATTGCAAAGTGATAAAAAAGGCATTTTGGCACCATTGCAGGGCTGTCATGGACGTTGCAGGCTGCCCTTGGCAGCCAATTATTAAACTAAAACAATTGGAAAATTTAAAACTTTGAAACTTCAGTATAAAAACATTAAAATATTTTATATGATAACGTTAAAAATTAAACAGTAAAAAATTAAAATCTGAATGTTCAAATTTTGAACTTAAACATTAGAATAATAAGCTATGCCAAAGGCTAAATTCTGATGAGTTTCCTAAAAAATAATTATGTATTGCACAGAAAGCTTGTTTCTCATGTGCAACTTCCCCCAATCCCATTTCTTGTCACAATGCCATTGTCTTGACATTTCTTGTTTCTCATTCCTTGCAACATAGCTTCAAAGTACATCCATTAGCGATAGCAGAAGGAAGCCAAAAATAAGTTCTAATAGAAACAAGATACTACAAGATAAATACTTGAAGCATGGCAAAAAATATTCCAACTAACAAGGGGAAACCCAGTTCAGGTAAACCCTAAAGATGTTAGAAAAGACATGCCATGAAATACCAACATTACAAATAAGTTAATAACCATGTGAGAGGAAGACCCCTCTACAAAGCAAATAAAGCTGATTGAGACCATGGCTGCAGGTGAAAGCTCACCCTAAAATTATCAAAAACGATGCATCAAGTTCCTCTGTTAATATCATAAGGCATTGAAAAACCTGTCTTCATCTATCTTGTGTGGACTGCTTAAAGGCAAGTTAAGGACAGGAAGGTGATCTACCAGTTGGGTAAGTAAACCGGATAAGGAAGTATCAAGGACCCACAGAAAGAAAGCTAGGTCTGGACATGACATTGGAAATCAAAAATGGCATTAAACAATGTCAATGAGAACGTGCAGTCCAACGATTAGCATAAACCATACATCAACAAGCTAAGGGAAGGGTGACAAAGGGAAGAAACGCAGGAACAAATATAAGAATTTGCAGAGATGATAAACTCATGTTTATCTACCATCTAAGTCTCTTTCTTATTTCCATCTCATTGGAGATCAAAAATAGCATTAAACAATGTCAATCAAAATGTGCAGTCAAAGGATTAGCATATATAGACCATACATCAACAAGCTAAGGGAAGGGTAACAAAGGAAAGAAAAGCAATCTCTTTGGAGATCAAAAATAGCATTAAAAAATGACAATGAGAATGTGCATTCAAAGGGTTCGCATACATAGGCTGTACACCCATAATAACTCCCCTTAAATAAGGAAATACAGGTTGCCAGCACAGTTTAGTCATAACCAACCACGGATGATCTGAAAATCAAGACTTCATTCCAAAATTAATAGGGGTCATAATATAAGAATATAATCTGTGAAGCTATATCAGAAGCGACAAGTTTTTTAACAAAAATAGAAAGTGTTTTAACAAGTATGCTTTTCACTATTTATTTTAAGCAGATGTTTTCTAAAGTAAATTGCTTACCCGTAGGTGCTCTGCAATATCTTTTTCATCAACATTGCAGATAATCTTATCTCTGTCACTCTCTCTTATATAAACAAGCATGTAAGCATTGGAGTACTTTGTAAATTTAAATGGAGTATTGATAAATCCTGGACCGTTGATGAGGCCTGGATTTGGCTGAGGTAGCTGCAAAAATCGTAAAAAATCAAATTACAAACCTGAATACAATGAAGCTGCATGCAAATGTCAAATTAACAAGAAAATTACCTCCTCCTCGCCACCATATTGTTCCTCCAAGGCTCGTTTTGCTTCTTCTTTTGTTACACGGTCGTCATCAAACTTGTACCTTTGAGAACCAAATCAAATGGTTAAATGATTTTTTTAAATTTTGAAGCCAACTAGAAGGCTAAGAACAAGAAGGGACCAGAACAAGAAATCAAACCTTAATAACGATATCCATATACACTATAAGATGCATATCATTAGCTAAAAGTTAACATTAGTAAGCCTCATTACCACTGCAATAAACAAGCCATTTTAGGTGTATACGTCTATTATAATGCAAAAGCAAGGACAGCATAATACAAAGGAGATGTCACATAAAATAGTGGTTTTAGAACAAAGTTACCTGGAATATGGAAATGTCTAATCTTTCAAAGCTACAAAATATAGGAGACATAAAAACATCATATTATCTCATATGTGTTTACGAGTTCCCATGAATTCGTGTAGAGTTATAAAATATATATATATATATATATATATATTAGTTCAAATCTTGAGATTGAATTCAGAGTATGGAAATGCTAAGATAATGTTACATCCCATTCTACTCCTAATCGAAAAATACTATGGCATTAATCATTAATTCAACTGTTTGTAATTGTGGATTATTGAGTTCAGCACTACTGTAATTGATTTAGCTCGAATTCTGATATCTTGCATTTTTAATCTTTATTTACAGCATTATTGTAGTTGCAGAAAATGTATGATTATGTTGATTATTTCAGTATTCTGATTATGATACTATGGTTTCATTTGACGCATTATTTTTGAGTTAATTCTTTCAACTATTTTGATATATATGTGTGTGTGTGTGGGGGGGGGGAGCCGGGGCGGGGGCTGGGGGCAGGGCAGGAAGGGGTGGGCAGGAAGGGGGGTAATGGACTAACTACCCTCTTTTCCTGGGTGAGGTGGATGCAGGACAGTCCACTCATTCTCTCTCAACGGAATCCTGAGGGAGAGCATCATAGGGGAGAAGGCGGCAGATCGTGACAGCTGGGGGTATTTAGAGAGATGGAAAAAATCACACTCTCTCGTAGCACTGCCTAAATTATAGTTGCTTGGATTGTTTTTCATGTTGGTATTGATTGCATAGACTATGTATGATATCCATCTATTCTTAGGTATGATATTCGTACTGATTTGTGTCATTTTGAGTGGCTTGTGTTTAATTGTCTTGGTCGCAATAATATAGGAGTACTTGTGCATCAGACTCTGAACTTGGGTGCTATTTGGGATCATGTTGTTTGCTTTGTATCCCTGCGGTCTATTTGACAGTCAGGTAGCCTGTCTTTGGCTTGCTTGCATAACCAGTTATCTTGTGTTGCTTGCATACATTGTTGTTTAGTTGCAGACTAAAGGCATAAATACTGCATTATTTATCATGGGCCAAATGTGATGATCATTAACAACCAAACCCCGCCTCTCCCCCCCCCCATGGTGGAAATGCTTAAAGTTATTAAGTTGTTTGACCACCTTAGGCGGCGAGGATAACATGGTTATTATTTGTTTTGAAACCCACAAGCAAGTGAAATGGCATTATGATTAGGTTCTTCCTTCATGCAAGTCAACATGAGTAACTTGAGTTGGAGGAAATTACGTGGTGAAACTCACAATGAGGTGAAGCAAAACCCTAGATAGAAGCTCGCATGGCCGATTATCAGGCCCTTTTCTTGGGCATGACTATTAGAGAATAAAGGTAAAAATGACAGCTGGAAGTGTAAGCAAAGTAGGAGTTTAATTGCTTTTTGAAACTCAGGTTTTGAATGTTAAAAGGGTGAACAGATTGTAATGAAGAGGGGGGCAACAAAAGAGAGGATTTTGAAGAATAAGAAAGGTAGAAGGTTTTGTGAGCACAACATTCTTGAAAATAAATCTTTGTTTTCATATAAGACCGGGCAAGTAGCTAATTTCTAAATCTGGGTTTTGGATTTTGAAATGTCAAGTAAACTATTAAGCTACATTACCAGATATGCCCCCCCTGGCCCTGGGAGCGCGGGGATACGCCCCAAGATACGGGAGCGCGAGGGAAACATTCAGGGAGCATGCCTGGGCTGCAAATACGCCCGGATGGCTTGTCGTACCGCAAATAATATTGCCAATTACAAGACATCACACCATTATAGTTGTTGGAGATGTGGATATTCACTTCACCTCCTAACACATTGCACATTTGTTCACTCTTGGACTTCAAAATACAGCTATGGACGTCATATTGAAGTTTTTATTTAACTTATTTTGTTTCCTCTATGCATATTATGTGGTTAATTTTGCTTATATGACTATATTTTTATATTTTTGATTTTTTATATGTATTTTTGTACGGCCGTATCCAAACGTTTCCAAACCCCAAAAAAAATTCCCCGTATCCAATTCTTGTACCCATATTCGTACCCGTATCGGTAACGTAGCTATTAAGTCATAAGCCCTAACAGCAATAGACCTCTAGCTAGGGTTAGATTCCGAACAAGCCATAGTGGTTGTAGCTTACTTTGCAAAAACGATGGTTTGGCTATAGCTTACTTTGCAAAAATGATGGTTTACTTGCAAGAATGATGATTGTTTGGCTGCAACTTATTTTGCTAAAATGATTGTTTGTGATCTTGTCATGTCCCCCTTTTTGGCCTAGAAGCCATGGACATGGTACCTAGCCTAATTCTTAGTGATTCCCCTAGGCTATGAAAAAGAGAATAAGCAAGATGCACATATCACCTCCTTGAAAGGTAAAGATGAAGATTGCACTTACGTTGCTCTATTTTTGCATTAAGGAGGGCCCTTTTGTGACTTAAAGGACATAAAGTACCTTTAAGCGGGATTTAAAGCTAACCAACCTTTATGATCTTAACTCTATACATGCAGGACCAGAGATGAGGCCCAGAGATGTTTGGCTCTATACATGCAGGAAGCCCTCGGACTTCATGACCACGTGATTTGGGGCCACACTAGACCACAGTCTATCCAACAGATTACTTCCTTCTTCACTGTGCTACCTTCGAGGAGAGGCACTAAGCACCAGATCGACACCAACACAACTTCACACTCCAGATCAGTATGGATTCGGGGGACCTTTCACAACCCCTCGGGATCTCATCGACATAGCCATTCCAGTTCCAGCTCCAAGATTCAGACTAGATCCACCAAATCATTGTGGCGTGTTACTCCCTCCAAACAACAGCACACGAGACAGACCAGACACTTAACCTCCACTGGTTATCCATCTATTTTGAGTTTTTTCTCGACGACCTTGGATGCTAGGAGAGTTGGGTCCACTCTTTGATGGACCTCTCTCATTGCTTCCCCTGGTTCTTCTCCCATCTTGTATTTTCCCACCTCTCCATTTCGCTGAGGTTGTTGGCTGCGTATTGTTCTTCGCCTCTTTCCTTTCTGGCTACTCCCGCTCATTGTTGTATTATTTTTCAACTTTGCTTTCTCCTTGGGAAACCGTTTGGTCTTTCCTGCTTTGCTCTGACACTTTTGTACTCTGCAGTCCCTTTGACCTACTTTTGTGGTCATTGTCGGACATTAATATATTTCTCTTATCTTATCTTATCTACATTTTATATCTTCAAAGAGTAAACATTAAAAGGGAGTTTGGAATTCAATTGATGGGTATGTTATTTTTGAATCTTTGATAATTGAATTTATGAGCTTAAGCACGAAAATGCTTAACTTAGCCATTGAGGATGAAACCCTTCAATGGAAATTGGAGTAAGGATGGAAACCGTTACATTCAACGAGGGCATTCTCATTCAGGGGTTGCATTGAGCTTCATTGAATTTGATTTGCAGTATTAAACCCCTTCTAGGGGCAGCGATCTACCCTAGGTGTGGCATCTAGGGTTTTGGTGCGGAATTTTCAGCTTTAAGGGCAACTTACAGCTAATTGAGGGCAGCTACAGCAACGACCCTGTTTGTGGAGGGTGGACGTCTTGTTTATAGGGTCCTTGGGCAGCAATCAGGCAGAACTTGTGGACAGCGAATTGCTAAGGTGATGATCTAGGGCAGCAAACAGAGTTATGGGGGTTTGAAGATCCAATAAAGGCAGCGATTGGGAGATAAACACAGCAGTCCCTTCTGGGCCGATAAGCGACTCTCTTGGGAGTGGAATCCACTGTTTTGAATGGCTATTTGAAGCCAAAAACTATGTTTGTATGTTCAGAAAATATTATCATATTTTTATATTATTTTCCAGCTAATAGTTCAAGTGAAAACAGGCTATTAAAAGGGTATAAATTCTGATCACAATATTCTAAAAATTTGATAAATTATTGGTGAAAGAAATATGGAGTTTGAGCCCTAAATTCTGAATTTTCTGAGTATATATCATTGGCTGTAATATTGGGCAATTTCTTGTAATTTTTGGGAAATTAGAATATTATTTGATGCCCTAAAATTGGAACTTCAGTATTCTGAATTTTCAAGTATTGCTAGGGTTTAAGGAAAAGACTGAAAATTCATATTTCATTGTTAGAGTGGTTGAATAATTTCTTGTTTAACATAATATCCCTAAAGGGGACATCACAGATTTACCCTAATGACTGTTAGCCATAGTGGTTGTAGTTTATTTGTTATATTGGTGGTTCTTTTGGCTGTTATTGATTAGCCCTAGTGGCTGTAGCTCACTTAGTCATAATGGCTGTTGCATGTTATGACTAGCTGTAGCTTGTTTAACCATAGTGGCTGTAGCTCATTCGTCCTTGTGACCCTAACATCATTCATTTATGAGATACGAGTTGTATCATCACCTTTCTGGGAAGCATTTGGATCTTTAGTGGATTACTTGCAACATGTACCCTGTTACAACTGATTTCGGTAGCAAAATTCGCTCTTTAATCAAGATTGTTAATCTTGAAATTGTTTATGGGATAAATAGCTTTTATGTACCTACAGGTGAGAGCTCGCTCTCACCCACAGGTCTATATAGGTGCATTGTCATGTAAACTTAAGACTTATATTTCTAAGTTCAATGTAAAACCTTGGAACATCATGAGAACTAAAGTTAATGGCCCTTAGCTGCCTGTGTTTAGAACTCTGGGTTACGATGATGAAAAATGGGCTAGGACTGTGCTGAAAGTTGTAAGGAGATTATGTCAATGAAACAAGGAAAGTGAAGTATATCTCATGAAAAATCCTGGGTAACGACCAGTTAATATATTAGCCATGTTGGCTATTTATACAAACTGTGTTGCATAGAAATAATGTATAAATGTGGAATTAGGAAATGATAAGGTCTGGCAGGTCACTAGCAAACTGTATAATGTATTGTTAAAATATAGACCTGTAGGTAGTTGACACAACCACCTACAGGCCTATAGAGGGAAAGAACATAGTTTAGTGTTAGGATTAACTCAGTTTAGCGGCATAGCAGGCTTACAACTTCCTTAAAACTGTTATCTTTATAACACTAAACTACATTTCAAACTAAGTATGATTTCATATACCTGTATGAGTTGACTGTGCTATTATAGTGTAGGTTGTGACTGTGATCATGAGGATACTCTGACATTTGTGCATGGACATATATTTTGGTCTTGTTGAATACTGCGGGTTATCATATTCAGAGTTCCTAGTTGTATGAATATTGCAGTATTGTTGCATTTTAAGGATTTGTATGAGTAAAGCATAATCGTGGTGACATTTAAATTTTAAGCAATCTGTTTTCCGAATGAGAAACAATATGACATATTGTATGAATAATGAAGTTGTAAGTAGTGTTAGCTATGTGGTTGAGGTGTATAGGTCAACAATGTTGTTCTTGTCTTTTTGTTTGGACAATACACGGACATGACATTCGCATTAGGAAAACTGTTCCAATGTATTCTTTGATTTAACCAAGTATCAGTTAAAATCATCCTTTTTGCCAGAGAGATGATGAGTGATGGGTGGGATGCCTATTTACAAGTCATTCATCATCAGTCTTGCAAGAATATATTAATGATTAGATATTATAGCAGAGTATTGCATATGTGGACAATGACCCAGGTTCTTCGAAGTCTGAATACTATAAATGCTTTGGCTAAAGTAATGTTATTGTTGTATACATTGTCAGTCCACAGTACACCCCAGCTTGCATGCTTGCTTGAGGTCAATAAATAGACGTATACCCATGGTCTATATGACTGGCTGCATGTGATAGGGACTGTACTTTGACGTTTTTTCTTAGATGGTTGTGGATACTTGCATCGTCATTATCTGCCCCTTCGTGAAAAGAAGGGCCACTCCTAGTGGAGAGATGTGTGGGGGACCACTGGTTTGTTTTTGGAGGAAAAGCATCCAGATGATGTTCTTCCTCTTTACAGCTGATCTGAACCAATCTCTAATTCTTACTCGTGGCTATTACGCTGTTTTTTGGAGCTGATTTATATTTCTCAGTATTATTGTTCTATACTTGATGTTATATTTTGTTGTACTATTCAGTTGAGGCTGTCATTATTATTGGGTACTCTATGGTATTGTACTATTTCAGTCCCAAGACAACTGATGTATATTTGGTTTTTGTACTTGATTTAACGGAATCACTTTGCACAATATATCTTTTAGTTGCTAAGTAATTGTAAATCAGATTTAACAGAATTTATACTTGAGATGGTACAAATGGTATTACATGAAACTGATTTGAGTATGTTGTCGTACTCTTTTAATAAGATGAATAGTAATTGAAAATGTTGACTACGATTTTTTTTTTTTTTTTTTTTTTTTTTTTTTAAATAATTTGTTTGATCAGAGTCTAGTTGGGTTGTAGCACATAAACGTTCAACTAGGGAATACAATGTACATTGTTTCAGAATTACAAATACATCCATGTACATCGGGCAATAATATCCACATACATTTATATAACACCAAAGTTATGGTGAGTCAGAGCACTGAGAAATCCTAATCAAACATGTTTTGTTTCTCCAGGGCCATTTTTAGATTGGGCCATCTGGCTCTGCTCCCCTTTCTGCCGTCACAACCCCCCCTACCCCCTCGCCCGCCTCTCCCTCTCCTTCACTTTTCAAAGGTTACCCATCCTTATCAAAAAAGATCAAGAATTCAAGATGGCCTAAGAGATTTTGTGAACAATGCAAGAAATGGAAATGTGTGGCTGAAATCTGGGTGCATCAAGGCTGCAGAGGAAGAACCAATTATTCCTTTTGTCATGACACCAAAATAAAGCCAGAGTTGGACGTCCTAACAAGACACAGCCTTATCTGAAAGTTTGTGGGCCGATTTGGAATGAGGGCCTCGTGAATAGGAGTTAAATGCACATGTGACAAATTAATGGAAAGTCAAAGGACTGGTTGATATCCACATCAGCACACAAGACTTCTTTATTGTTATTTTCACTTCTTAAGAGGACCATGTGTAGACATCTGAACAAGGTCCCAAGTTGTTTGGTAGTTAGGGGCTTTCCATGGAACCATGAAACCCCAGTTTTGATTTCTCACAAGAGGATCCCAAGGAAGCACCTATCTGGGTTAGATAATTCAACCTTCCTACTCGCTTTGGGGATGAGTCAATTCTCTCTAGGATAGGCCATTCCCTTGGTAAGTCGATGTGAATTTCTTTTTAAACTTCCAGCCAAAATCACATTGCTTATGTTAAAATCCGTGCACAAATGGATTGGAGTGAACCCGTTCCAAACATAATGTGCTTACAATTCCCCAAGGTAGATATGTTTGAGCAGTCTCGTTTGAGCAGTCTCTGGACCACGAGAACCTTTCTGCTATTTGTTGTGCCATAACTATGGCCATTTGGCCAGGGACTGCCCCTTGTCGGCAATGATAGAAAATAAGATTGATAGAGAGAATTCTAAATGGTTGGCAGGAAACAAAAGAAAGTTTATAAGACAAAACATGAAGAAAAGGAGGATGTCCAAGAGCAAGCTTGGGATACCAACCCCCATAAGCAGAAATAGAGGAGGAAGGTAAGGAAGCCAACCCCCAGATGCAGATTAATGAATCCAAAATCCCAACCAATAACAAGTTCCAAAACCTGGAAATGGAGGAGGGGATTCATCAGAATACAAGCTCTTAGGAGATGATGATCCTTCCCTAGAAAAAGAATCCTCATATCCCCATACCATTGATCAAACAGAGGTGCAAGAAACCCAACACTCACAACAGCAGATGGAACCAACTAAAAGTATGGAACAAAAATCTTCATTAAGAACCTCAACCATTAAAAAGAAACAAGCAGAAACTGGAAACTATGTCAGGGGTTGAAAACCAGACTCAGAAATTCTAGACAGTAAGGACAATTTACTAGAATCAAGAAGTCAATTGCACATTGACGAAGCCATGGAGAAGGTCAAGTCTTCACACAAAAAATGAAAATATATTCCTGGAACATTAGGGGTATTAATACCCCAGTGAAGAGAAAGTTCATTAGATGAAAAATATAGAAATTAACATACCTAAACTGGTGCTGCTTCAGGAAACGAAATGCTCTAATGAAAATTTTTAAAGATGGAAAATTCAAATATGGAAGGCATTGAGTATGTAACTGTGGAAGCAGAAGGAGCTTCGGGAGGAATAGCAATGTTAAGAAATCCTAGAAGGCTCTCCAATAGCTAACAACAAGTGTTGGATCAATTTAAGAGACCAGTATTTAACAGAAGGCATAAATATAATAATAACCAGTTTTTATACTCCTGTCAAAGCAGCTAAGAGAAAACCTCTATTTTACAATCTCTCCTCTTTTCGGCAAAAGTATCCTTCAAGTCCATGGGTCCTCGGAGGTGATATTAATTGTTGTCTCAAGGATAGTTAAAATAAATGAGGCCTTCTCCCTTCACAATCCAAAGAAGAATTTGGGGAGTTTTTGGTTTCCAATGCTTTATGGGATTTGGAGCCTAAGGAAGGAAATTACACTTGGTTCAACAGGCAATGAGGTCAATCAAATCCTGGAGCAATCGAACTGCTTCTTACTCAATGATTTAACCTGATACAAAAATTGGATCCTGGACGGAAGCATCCTACAAGCCTCTGGATCTAACCAGTGACCAATAGTTCGCATAACCAGTTGGGTCCAGTACTTGCCAAGGGGCCAAAATGGGTAACCGGCGATTATTCGACCCGCTTGGTTGAATAACCGGCAATAACTGACAAAGGCAAAAAATACTTGAAATTCGCCCGAAGCAAACAATATATAAATAAAATAAACATTTAAGTATTAATAGTTTCTTATACTTCAAGTTATATTTTATTTACATACTTTCAGGATGTTTGAGAGTCGTTTCGGACCTCTAGGAGCTATAATGCAAATTCTAGGTTTTTAAGGATCCTATCATATTTCAGACTTAGTCGAATTTCAAGGTTTCTGGGTTTCAGACTTGGCCATGTTTCAGGGTTTCAAAATTTCAAGGAGACATCATAGGAGAGATGAAAGTTGCATGAAGCGATGTAGGTATGATAGAATAGTATGAGAACATCTCTTGCAAATTGCCACAAGTCGATCCCATCCCATTCCCTATGCATAGATTACTAGACTTTTTCAATCTCCCTTAGTTTTCCAACGAGCAGGGAAGAGAAAAATATAGATTCTTGTAATTTGTACTTGTAGTTTCTTGTATAAGTATCATTGTATCAATTTTAATCTATGCACAAAGAATGGGGTGGGGTCAACTTGTGGCACTTTGCGAGAGATGTTCTCATACCATTTTATCATACCTACATCCCTTCATGCAGCCTTCATTCCTCCTACGATGTCTCCTTGAAATTATAAAACGCTGAAATATGGCTAAGTCTGAAACCCTAAAACACTGAAATCTGACTAAGTCTGAAATATGATACGATCCTCCAAAACCTAGAATTTGCATTATAGCTCCTAGAGGTCCGAAGCCACTCTCAAACATCCTGAAAGTATATAAATAAATGTAAGTTAAAGTAAACGTGTAAACTTATACTTCAATGTTTATTTTATTTATATACTGTCTGGTTATCTAAATGTAACCAGGGAGTACTCGTTCAGTACTCTCCGGTAACACTCGCCGGTTTTAAAAAATTGCGGTTTTTCAATTTTGGCGGTTTCGAGTGGCAATTATTCCCCTGTTGGTTTTCCTGGTGAGTAACCAACCAACTGGCAGTTACTCGCCGGTTATGCCATCTATGACCAATACTATGAAAATCCAAGAATATACCACTCCTAAAGGTATCTCCTTTAAATACAAACTAATATGGAATCTGCATCCTGAAATCTACAATGAAATGACTAGGTGGTGGCACAAACCTCTAGAGAAAAGAGGCTCTATGATATTTCAGCTGGTTTCAAAACTCCAAAGAGTTAAACGTGAATTAAGAAGATGGCATCGTGATGTTTTCGAAAATATCTTTCAATGTAAAGCTACTCTTGAACATCAGCTTGACCTGATTCAGTCAGGCATTCAGTTTGATGGCTGGAATGAAGATATTTCTGCTAAAGAAAAGAAAATTATCTTATAACTAGAGCTTAATTTGGATCATGAACAACTCTCCTGAGAAAATCCAGTGTAACTTGGATTAAGGAGGGAGATCATAATACGAGTTTTTTCACAAAAGTTCCTCACTGCACACATATACCTGTACAATCAAAGCAATCACTACCCCGAATGGTGCTCTAATCAATACTCCATCCGTTATTAGATAAGAAGCAGTTTTTTTCTTCTCTGATCTCTTCAAACAACCTGAAATTAAAAGACCCACTCATCTACAAGAAATGGAACAGGTCATTCCTAAGTTGTTCACAAAAGAAGACAATGAAATGCTAAAGAAACCTGTGACGAAGAAAGAAGTCAAGTCTCAGCATGAAAAAGGATAAAGCTGTAGGACCTGAGTTTCCCCACTGATTTTCTTCAAACCTTCTGGGATATACTTGAAACAAATGTCTGGGATGCAGTTGCGGAATGAAGAAAATCTGGAAGCATCTTAAAATAAATGAATACTAATTTCCTTGCCATGATTCCTAAAAGCAAAGACAGCAATTATTTTGATGCTCTCAAACCCATCTCTGTGTGCAACAGTGTATAAAATTATTTTTAAAGTTATAGGTAATCGATTGAAAGTTTTCCTCCCTGAGCTGATCTCCAAAGAGCAGGCCGGATTTGTTGAAGGAAAACAAATCATAGACAGTATTATTCCTCCTTGAACTTATTCATTCAGCAGTTAAAAACAAAAAAACGAGATATGATAATTAAATTAGATATTGCAAAGGCATATGACAGATTAAGTTGGGGCTTTCCCAAGAGAATCCTTATAAGGTTTAGGTTCAACAATCAATGGGTCAAATGGATAATGAGTGTGGTCGCTAGTCCGAAATTTTGTGTCCTTATAAACAGCATCTCTGCTGTTTATTTTCGACCTCCAAAGGTATTAGATAGGGATATACTATTTCTCCTTACCTCTCAATCCTCACAGCAGAAGCACTACAGCATTCCATTAATGAGTTGTTTCAAGAACAGGAAGTCAAGGGACTCCAGGGAACTTCAGATTTGTCCTCCTCTCAAATTCAATTTGTTGATGACATGGTTCTAGTTGGAATGCCAACTCTTCAAGAAACTGGCCGGTTCAAGAAAATCATCAACTCCTTTAAGGAAGCAGCTGGTCAACTCATTAACTCTAAGAAATCTTTGATCTTATTTTTCAATAAAAACCGTAGGAGACAGGCCATGTTGAGTAATTATATGGAGTATAGTATCGTAGACACCTGATTATAGCACAAGTTATGTCATGCCTTGGTACATTTGGATCATTTGCTTACATTTGGCTCCTTTTGGTACACTTTTTGTTCACATTGGACCCTTCATAGTCTTGCATCATCCACATTTTCCCATGAACACCTTCAAATATGTTAGTTGTCTGCCTTGGGATCCACCAAGTCATCCTAGAGTTCAGCTTGATCTCTGATTCATAGTCTTTATATGACTTGACGATTTCCGTAGTCATCTTGAAAGTGGTATGACCATTTTCAAAGCCAATCCAAAAGTAGTCATGTGTTTTGTTGTCCACTGTGCCACTATGCCCTGATTTTTTGTGCCTTGATTGCTTTCAATATTTTCCATGGTCGGCCTATGCATGAATGTGTTTCAATTTGAAGTCAAAGGAGTCTATATGTACACTTAGCTTAAGCCATTTATCATTTCCTATCTACCAAGATATTGAGCCACACATTGAGTCTATTTATCGCACACTTATCAAAGAGCCTACACATTGATTATATTCTACCCTTATCATTTGCCAAAGTCTTGTGGTTGCATACTTGTACCAAAATACAGTTGCATTAAGAACCATATAGCACTATTGATTCTTAGGAAGAGAAGGTGGAGTCTTCTCTCACTTGGATTGGGTCACTCACATACACGAGAACTACATTGAGCCTTTGATTCAACATTGATATGTAGCTGCAACCTTCAAGGGGGCTCAAACCAATTTACTTTGCACATGTTCCTTTTGTCTTGGATATGTTGCTAGGTGTTAAAGCCGCACTATGGTTATATCAAAGGAGAAGAGATTTAGATGGTTGTGCGTATTTATTCTGCCTATCAGAGATGATTCTGAAATTCTTTTCATAGAACCATTTTCAGACCCATTTGACCATTTTCGGCCCAGACTGTCATTTTCAGAGTCTGAATTTGGTCACTTTCACTTTCGAAGCCATACAAAACTGATCATCATCAGAAAACACATCTACTTTTTCCGAGGTCTTCTACACTATTTCAAAATTTGTTTACAACATCTTAGTCATTGTCAAGACTTAGGTAATTCAAAAACAGGTAGGCATCTCTCTTTATCCATCTCTTTGCCTTTCAATTTACCAATCATTCAATTTCTCCATACATTTATGCACTAGGGTAAGCTTGATTTATTATATTTATCTTAGATCCCTCTTCTGCCATTGTTACAAGATTGGCATAGTGTTTTGAACATTTGTGTGTCTTTTTTATAAAACATTTTGGTGAACCCAACATCTTTGAAAATATCAAATCTTAGGGTTTCGTGATCTTTTTCCCTCGAGTTTGTTGTTGTGGTTGTTTTAGATCTAATTTGACTATGGTTTTGTTTTATTATTGCAATATCATGAGCCCTAGCTTCTTTCATGTTCTAAATATTTCTATCGTACACCAATTAAGAAAGCTAGATCTACAATCCCCACTAGGTGAAGTGCTAGATTGAGAGCTGGAAATATTGATTTGGTTCAAATTCCATTGATTTGGTTCAAATTCCTTTGCTTGGTACTCGTGATTGTTTAAAAAACTAAAATTGGTAGCCTTGATTGTTTACAAAATAAAATTCGTAACCTTGATGATATTCTTCCTTATTATATTGATAATGATAAAGCACGTGATTTGAATGATGAAAATTCATATATTGAACATGATAATGCTTGTAATGCAAACGCTTTTGACGGCATTTCTTGTGATACTAATGCTAACTCTTGTTATACCAATGCTTCTATGATGTTAATATTTCAAAACTCACTACTATGGATAAAACTGACTTAGCTTGTTTTGACAAGTATCTTTCGCCAATTCCTAAAGAAATTGATGCTATGATTTATGTTGTTAGCGATAAACAAAATAAGTTCAATTTGGCTAAGGATTATACACTTGAGAATCAACATGTTACAAATGAATCTTTGAATGTTTCCATTTCACCTACTAGAGGTTCTTGTTCTACATTAGGTCATGAGGCTGGTGCTCCTATTGCTCCTATTTTTGTGCCTCCACCTACTATGTCTACCCAAGTTACTATGACTATTCCTTCACAAGCAACTGCTTCTTTATTGCCTCCTACTATTTCTAAACCTTCTCGACCTGCTTCTCATGTTAAGCACAAGCTTATACTGAGAGGGTGGAGGGTCGGGGCGGCGCGGTGAATCAGTATAAGATATTTTTTAACTTTCAACTATTAATCTTAAATTCAAAACCTCAAATTACTCCGCAATTAATATATTCAAAGCAATCAAAGAATACAATGCAAAACCACACAATGCAAATAGACACAGATTTGCGTGGAAACCCTTTCGAGAGAAAACCACAGAGAAATTCTCTTAATATAAATATTCGTAGGCACCAACCTACTGGAGCACCAACCCTAAAAACAATTTTGTAGGCACCAACCTACAGGAGCACCAACCCCTTTCACTGAGCACCAACTCAGCAAGAAACACCAATCTCTTCAAAACGAAGGCACCAACCTTCTTAGAAAAAATCACTCTTCTATCTCAAATTTGTTGTCAAAACAACAGATGATAGAACACTTACTTTATCTCCTTTAGATTCGATCTATACTTGAGTATTTTCGCTGCTCTACTCTTCCTTATACTTGCTGATTTTTTCTTTTCAATATTCTCACAAAAATTTGCCTTTAAAAATTATGCTCTTCTTTTATATATCTTCTACTTTTTAATCTTCTCTTTTGCCATTCGTTATGGACTTATTTATAACCCACGGAAAGCCACAAATTAAGGTCGTGACTCTTCAAGTGAAAAGGTCCTTTCGAACAGTCACAACTCCTCCCAATAGGTCGGCCAAGGTTGACAATTCCGTCGACAATTCCATTCACTTCCGTCAACATTTCCGTCGACAATTCCATTCACTTCCGTCAACATTTTCGTTCAATTCCGGCAACAATTCCGTTCACTTCCGTCAACAATTCCATTCACTTCCGTCGACATTTCCGTTCACTTACAGCCATCAATTCTGTTCACTTCCGACAATCAATTCCATTCACTTTCGGCAATAGTTCATTTGACATCAATGACAATATTCCAACATCTCAAACTACATCTTTTGGTCAATGTCTTGGTCAAGACACTAGAGCATCTATTCCTACACATGTTAATTCTACTTTGACTCCTACACATTTTACTACAAACTCAAAATATATTGATTCAACAAGCTCTTTAAGATATGCAAGTACAAATTCAACAACTCTCACAAGGATCTCAAAGACTTAGTCACACGGTCACTTCTCAAGAGATGTTACACAACCCGTTGGCTCATGAGGTCCTTATCTACCCTTTGCCTACCGGTCTTATTGTGGCTAAATATGAAATATTCAATGGCAAGGGTGACCCTTCACATCATACTAGCGGTTTTTATACTTCATGTTTTGACTCTGTGCAAAATAATATATTGTTGACTAAGATCATTCCTATAAGTCTCAAGGGCTATGCCTAGGATTGATTTTATGCCCTACAATTGGGCTCCATTTGATATTTTAATGATTTGGCCGATAGTTTTTTAGCTCATTTTTCTATCAACATTAGCCCAAAGGTCACATTTTCACAACTTGCACAACTTAAACAAAGACCTAAAGAGCCTATCAGCAAGTATGTTGTTAAATTCAAAACTATGCTTACAAATATGCCTCACCAACTACCTAATAGTGAGTTACAAAAAAATTTCTTTAACAATTTGTTTCAACCTATCAAAGATAAAGTCATACAGTTTGATGTCCATTGTCATACAGTTCGCAACTATGAGATCAAACTTTTAGAGGCCAACATGTTTAAATATGGATCTAGTGCCCCTACCTCTAGTGGCTCCGAAAATCAAAGTGAATCAACATTCAAAGCTAAGGCTAATGATGCATCTACTTTTCAAGCTAAGAACGAGGTCAAAAATGTAGTAAAAGTGGTATCACAACCTCCTAACATGCCTGCCCTTCCTTCTCATGAACATAGACAATTTAGAAGATTATCTAAGAGTCTTCACTAGGTGCTTAAACGATTGCTTAAATGCAACATGATTTCTTTATCTATATAGCGTGAGTTGAATACATCTTGGCCTATACCTAAACATTTTGATGCAAATGCATATTGTGACTATCATAGATCTTTGGAACATACTACCAATAGATGTTTTGCATTAAGACATAAGATTCAAGATATATTATATAGAAATGTTATTCATGTGGAAGGGGCAAAATAGTACATTGAATGAATCAACTGCTCCACTGAAACAACTTTTGAAACTTTTTAACAATCCACTTCCAAATCATGACTACAAAAAAGACAATACATAACAACCAACAGTTTCAAATGTCCATATCTTAAAAAATGATTTCATGTGTGGTTACAAGTGCACGAAAATAGGTTCCATCTATTACATTTTACGATCATGAGACTCCAGCGGATCATTCATGTTTTTTATTGATTCACGTCCTAAAATTACACATGGCATTACGATTGACAATGGTTCAAGTTTAATCATATGCACACTGTCATTTCTTACTAGTAAAGAGTACACTCAACAAGACTTACTTGGTACAACCATAGTTCCTAAAGGTTATGATGGTCTCACACGAACACGTCTCTATGATATCACATCACTTGACACTATAGGTCCTGAGACACTTTTAGTATGCTTTCATGTATTGTCAGATAACAAGACATGATCTATTACATGGATTCCCATGGCTAAATCAAATGAGAGCTATCTCATCCATATTACATCTATATCTTAAGTTTGAGGATGATAACAAAGTGTTTGCTATTCAAGTCACATTGTATGAGTCATCTATACAACAAAAACATGAGTTATTACCTAAAGTGCTTCCTAAACAACAAATCATATTGTTGTGACCAACACACCTCATTTCTTTTGAGAAATTGAGACCCCCACAATCCCATGTAAAATTCTGAGAATATTTAAGATGGATCAATGAAAAAATCCCATGTGAAATCCTTCTTTAAAATTTTGGGGCTGAATAACGTGTTTTAATAAACTCTTCACCGCTTAGCATTTGTGAGCATGTGTTAAAGTCGCTTTTGAAATGGTCGCATTACTTTAAAATTTTCATTGGCCATTGAAATTGTAAAGGTTAGTTTCTTAATAATATCACATGGTTTATACTTACCTTTTCGGGGAACTAATTTTTTTTTTATTTGAGTAAACACTGACTATGTAGATCTATGTGAAAAAGCACTCCCACGCTGACATACTATCGTACTCCCTACGGTTTGTCGTACTCCCACATTTGTGTACCTTTTACATTATTCTTGCTTTTCGCACAAGGCTTTTGATTTGCTCAACTTTTTTGTGCAAGTCTTTTTAGGTTCTTGCGGTCTCACACTCAATGAAAAATGATGTACTCTCTGGGAGCTCGGGCCAATTGAAACCCAACACTTGTCTACCTATCGTACTCCCACGATGCGCAAAAGTTTGCTTGACCATGGACGAATGGCACAAAACGAGAATCACAACCAATCAAAATGAGCCATGCATCATTGACCGCACAGCTATTATCCCACAATGCACAGAGGACTGTTAAAAATGGAGAAAGACAGTATAGTGCAAGAGCACCAGCTAATCAAAATAGGCCACGTCATTTGTCATACTCCCGCAAATTCATTTTTAAGACAATGCTCTTTGAAAGGCCATACGCCTAGAACCCTACGAATGACATGTGGAGCAATCTTGTTAACCCTAGGACACACATCGTCAATCAAAGCACAGGTGACAAACCATTGTCAACATCCCAAATGCTCGGATAGCTTGTGTGGCACGTGCTTGGTGCGCTCAACAATAAATGATAAATCCAACTACCCTCCCCATGACTATGTGATAAACAAGATGTTGACACATGGACAGACAAAATTACACTGTAGAGCATTAAACCTTGAATAAAGCTTTAAAAAAAAAATCCAATGGCAATGGCAGTTAATTCAAACCAAGAAGACCAACTCGAAGTCAATGTGCATGTATGAAACTCTAATAACAATCATACTCAGAGCTTGATTTAAGAAATCCGCAGAAGATTTCGATGCAAAATTCAAACCCTAAGCTATTGTCATTAAGACAAGAAAAACTCGTGCAATTTAGCAATTGAAGCTCTAAAATAAATCGAAGCAGTTCATCGCTTATCAATTAACACGCATAGCTCTCGACACTAACCATGGCAATGGTTGCGTCTCCTTCTACCTCTAGGCACGTTCAAGAATTCAAGGACACAACGTTCACCCCTGGGATAGTGAAGTATAAGCATTACAATTAAGTCTTCAAAGTAGTAGAGGAAATGAAGCCAATCCCACACAACATAGGTGTTGATCAATATGAGATTGATTTCTCGGAAGACCTCCTTGCTATTCGACTATCATGACTCCATCAAACGATGGCCAAGCCATTGATATTTCCCTATGGGGACTTGTTTTACAATTTGTTCAAGCTCTTTGCTTGCAAAAATGATTTAATTCAATCTGCGCATGGGAAACATAGAATAGCTCTGATCTTAAGCCTTGCCTTTAGAAAATACTACCATCTTCCCAAGCCCAACATCCCATATAACAAAGACATTGCTCAATAATGAATGGAAACCCATGATATTATGGAGACACTGAGGAATTGGGCAAAGGACTAATCACTAGGTCAATCATCAGAACATTGATTCCTACACTATTATGACATTCAGGGAGGTGTCAGGGTAGGAATGTTGTTACTGAATAGGTTATATGGGGCTAAAGATATAGTACATGTCAACAAATTCCAAGTGCCCCTGTTGAGTTTAATTATTGATGAGAAACAAATTCCTATATCAGGTGGCATCATCACTTACAATTTGGTCCAACAAGTCCTAAGAGTAAGAAATGGGGAAGTTTCTTAATGGTGTCCTATCTAATGGATGCTTTTTGTGCCACTGTGTCCTTTCAACATCCTTCATTTCCTCAGTGGACACCTCTGAATCCTCCTAAATCCTCCTATTCACTTGATTTAAATTATATGCTCATTTGCATGTATTTCTACCCACCCTTGTACTTGGCAATCAATCAAAAAGAGGATGCCCAGATTGTCTGAAGAGATGAGGGCATCAATCATGGCAATTGAAGCCTACTAGTAGTACCAAAGACTTCACTGTGATCAGAATTGAAGGAGTTCACATAGCTTCCCTCAAGTTGCCATATTAAGTGTCAAACAAGCTGGCGAAACAATAAAATCTATGTTAGTACGTTCAAGGTGTTGTGGGCCATTGCAAAAGTAGGAGGCGAGAACCCTATCCCCATTTGCCCCTCAAAATTGGTCACAATGAATACATGAGCTTCCATGTTGCACAAGCCATGTCAATTCACTGACCATCTTTCAATACCTTGCAGTTTCATAAGAACAAGCAGTGGTATCCTCCGAGAAGAGTTCAGAGGCATGTATGTGCATTGTGGACAAGGCTTAACATCACTTACGATTATGAAGCTCATGACAATGATAGGTTATACTTGTACCCTGTGGATGACAATGAGGTAATTTCCAAGTTGAAGGCTACAAAACAAAGGGAACCTCGGAAACAAGCAGGACAAGTGTTGGAAGAGAGACCTAGTGAACACCTACCTTTGGACAAGACGATGAGGATTGATCGGAGGTTGAAGAATATCATTCTGCAAGGTTTGCCTCTGTGTCCTCCATCTTCGTCATCAAGAGTTACAACCACTTCACACGTGGAGACTACTCAAGTAAGGAGATCATTGTGCACAACCCTTGTTTCTGTTGAGAGTGATACTGACTCCTCTCGTAGCTTGCACCCCTCCATAGCAATTGATCCATAAACTCCCACTTCCAATGTGCCTACATCATACATAATTGCTACACCTATTAAGCCCATGCGCAATTTAATTGTATTGGACACGCCTGCACTTACTAGCCCTCATGTTTTTGTTCCTCCATTAGTCTTTGTTGCCACTCCTAACCATTTACGAATATCTGGTTTTACAAAAGTTTACATAAGGCATGGCATAGTGACACCGGCTACTCAAAGCATTCAAATTACAAGTGCCACTGCCCAAACTAGTAGCCAAGTGCCTAGTCATATTCAAACTATTCAAGCTATTGATCCAACATTTGCACCACCCAACAACTTTGTATTAGAATTCCATAAATTTGGTCTGCCTACACCTACCATTGCTACTCAGAGCGCTTCAATAGCAAGTCCTACCCCTCAGCAATTCAGCCAAGCATCAAGTATGGTTGTTCTAGTGGATCAAGCTTCAAATGTTTCAAGCCCCAGGTTTTAATCTTAACAGGCCCATTTCTTCATTTAGGGTGATGACTAATCTTCTAAACATCATTGGACCCTCTGTCTATATGACACAAGACCAAGTATGTGCCTATATGACCCCTTTCAGACCTTCCTCAATAGTTCAGAACACCAAAGCCTCCACTGTCTCCTTCCCTTCGTCTTCCACATCCACTCCACCTCCTCGCACACCCATCGCCACTTCATCCACCTCACAAGGTCCAATTTCCACTTATGTTTCTTCAAGAACACAAAGACCAACCCAGCAAGGAGATTCAATAGATGCTCTCCAAATCGAGAAGATGCAAAGACCTGAAATGGTCTACCTTGGTGAGCCTAACATACAACTGAAATTTCAGAAGAGCACTGGGAAGTTAAAAAGGGTCATGCCTTCGAAATTCACACAGAATGGCAACCTCATGTTATGGCAAAAAGAAGAGGAACTGTTCTCACTGAACAAGAGGAAAAGAAAGACTTGAAGAGAGAAAATTGCTAAGGATCTTGTTTTAGTAGTAAGGACCACAAATGAAATGACATAAAAACTAGTAGAAGAGACAAGAAGCCAAGTCAGGACACTTGAATCACAAGTGAAGACCACTTTTCCTACAGACTTGATTGGTAAAGTTGAAGATTCCTGTTTGCATTATTTTGCACATTGATAGAGGTCACTGAAGCCTTGTCTAAAGGTAGTGTGTTGTACCAAAAGGCATAGGCATACTTGAAACAAATTATAAAAATGGACATTAAATTGAGGAACATGGTCATGGTCGTCATTTATACCAAACATTTGTTGTACATATGAGCACTTCCTTGGAAGAGTTGTTACAAAATATGAAGGCCACCATAGCACCCTAGAGGAGAACAAAAGACAGATTTTGACCTGAAGTCAATATAGTCGTATTGTTCACATAAGAAAGCAAAGTCATCTTTGTTGAAGAATTCGGGGTGCATCTAAATAGATTCAAGACAGTGTTTAGAAGAAATGTGACCAAGGCCAATAGGGAGGGATCTCAAGCAGTTGTTAATCTCTCCACCTAGGCCACCAAGAGAATCAACAAAGTTAGTGTTATCAAGGGCAGCCTAAAGACCCTTTAGTAAACCATGCCGAGCTTTTGACATGTGGGAAAGTATTATTCTGCCCCACCTGTCAATATTCCCAAGCTAGACCATGGTGCCAAACTAATTGCCACGCCTCAGAAGAACAAGGAGGACAAAAGCGGTTAAGTGGAGGTGCTCCCTAGTGATTTCAAACAGAATGAAGGGGGCTAGTGCCTATGCGGTCCCAAATGAAAATTCATTGTGCTATTAGCCTTTGGTGTCCACTATCTTGTGATGATTTGTCTCTTCTTGGAGTCATGATTATTGCGACAAGCTCTACCATTGTTATTGTAACAAATTTTGTCTTTTGATGATGGGTCTCAGCCCATGTTTTCTATGAAAGGCAATTGTTGTAAACATTGTAAAAGGGAGGAAGATTTTAATGAGAACACAGAGAATTTTGAAATTCTCTAAATGTTCATGGATTTCCTAATGTTTCTACTTCAAATTTCAACACTGATATTGTAGATGATAGAGCTTTCATGATTATGGTATAAATTTTGATTGTTTTGTATGGATTTAGTTAGGCTGAGTAAATTATTGACCGGTTTCTTCAGTTAGCTCTGTTAATCTAATTATTATAGATGAACATATTGTTATTAACATTTTTTTGTGATGATTTACCTTACAAAGGCAATGCTATAAAGACTATATCCATCACAACCCCTTCCTTAAACTCTCTGCAGTATTTGTTTTAGTTTGAGTGTACACTTAGCTATGCAAATATAGGTAAACTGCAATTTGATTCAGAAGATAATTCATGCAAAACAATAATATCCCAATGAGGTCTGTAAGTCTTCTTCTCTACCCTACCTTCCTTCTATTTTTGTGTTTATTTCATCTGACCTTCACTTAGTACTTGGGCACCATTGTGAATATCTATTTTGGGTGAAATTGGCGACACTTTGAAATAAAGTGGAGTGTAATCGCAATAGTGATCTCTCTTTGTGGTAATATCTACATCGTTCACCGAGCTATTCAAAGCTGAGTACATAGAAGAGTCCAATGCTGCAACTCATGCACTGGATTATCTCTAATAATCTTAAAACGAGAGGTTTTTATCCCACCATCCATCTGGGGTGTGCATAAAACACACATCAACACATACCACCTCAAGTTAAGACATCTAGAGTTATTGTACATACTCATCCACATCCTAAGGTGATCTTATCACAACCTCTTGTGCGTGTTTCATGCTAAAGAATATTGTGCAATTTCCACTAGATAGTCCAAACAAAGTTCTTCTTTTCAAGAGGATAGAGCAAATCCATCAACCCATTACTGTGATAACTCTCCTAGTGAAGACATCTAGAGCTATTGTACCTACTCATCCACATCCTAAGGTGATCTTATCACAACCTATTGTGCGTGTTCATGCTAAAAAATCTCGGGTGGTTTCCACTACATAGTCTAAACAAAGTTCTTTCTTTTCAAGAGGGTAGAGCAAATCTGACAACCCATTACCGTGATAACTCTCCTAATGATGATAATTCAAGCCATATAACTTGTAATTACATTTTAGATACTACTAATAATGATGATTCAGGTTACTATACAATCCATGATTATATTTCGCATACTTCTAGTGACACATCTGATTCCTCACGTTTCTAGTCCACACAAACCTCAAAGGAGGAATGGGAAGTTTTTTATGGACATTTAGACGAGATTATCGGTTAACATTGCCAGGTTATCTCATGTGCTTCAACAGAACAATCTACAGTATATGGCTTTTTTTTCTTCTTTCCTCTATTTTGTCATGCCTTTCATGTGCCTCCTCTAATTTGGATTTTGGATTCTTCATGTTGCCTTGTAGCTTTTCATTACCTTCCTCCCTTGAGTTGTTCATATCTCCATGTTGCCTCTAGGTTTGACATTTATGCTCTTGCCTTCCCTCATGCTTCTAGTTTGCATTGACTTTCTTCTAGCCCCTTGGTTTTTGTTGCTTACTTTGTTTCCTTGGCCCTCGTCCATTTTAATTATTGTCTCCCATTCGAAAACCCTACGCAGCCTATCTAATAATGACATCACATATATATCGAGGCCTTTCACCCTATTATGCATTGAGATTTGAAGGAAGTTGTAGGTTAGTAGAAATCTTCCTATTCTTGCTTCTTTTTGCTTTCGCCCATTGGCTTGTATCTTCCTTGATCCTTGCTTGCTTTCGCTTTCGCCCATTGGCTTGTATCTTCCTTGATCCTTGCTTGCTTTCGCTTGCTTTTGTCTCTTCGCTTTTCTCTCGATTCCTCTTATTTTCACCTCTTGGCTTGTTTCTTTACTTCATTGAGCTCTTCTTGTTTATCCTTGTTTCTCCTTGTTGCTTCTTGCTTTTGCCTCTTGGCTTTCTTCTTGCTTGGTCCATCGCTCTAAAAACCATAAAATGCAAAAACATGCTAAAACAAAAAAAAAAATTATTTTATTTTTTTGGTACATAGCTACGCGTGGCTACATATCATTGTTTATCTACCTATGTTAGAGGTTTACATATCCATTATTGCAAACATGCTTCTCTTAGTATTCTTTGAGTTAGATTATCATGAATTTACAGATACTTCACAATTTCATATTGCTTACACCTGAGGACATCCTTCCATTGGGTGCACTTTTTAGTGGGTTTATGGTACTATCCTTCCTACTTTACAATTTTCATATAGAGCTTTATAAAGTTGCTTATACATATCTTGCTCTAACTTATATCTAAAGTGTAGTTACATGGATACATTGTGTTGCTTCATATGATTGGTACAAGGTTGCCTTGCATGCCCCATGATTGCTCGATTGCTTGCACATATGTGCTTGTGCTCGTGTGTGTTGGTTGTCATCCCTTGTCCCGTGTTGTCCATAGAGGATTCTCTTGTCTTCATATCATGTCACATCCATGTGATTGATTGATTATTGATCATTTTGCATAGTTCGATAGTTACATTTACTCAACACGGTTACATGATTGTGCGTCGTTACATTGATTGACTATACTATTTGATATCACATGCTTGGTGCCATGATCTATATCATGCAAACTATGACTTGCGGTATACTATACTAGCTGCCTACATTGCCATTGTCTCTACCATGCAACTATTAGTGAATACTACTATCATGTGCTTCTTACCTATATCTCACCCTCCTAGGGGCATCTTGTTACATCAAGGCATATCACTTGTCCCTTCCTATCTTGTCATTGGGGGCATGGTGCACCAATGTGTCTATTAATTCTACGTTGCTTACATTAAGATGGGCTTTCGCCTAATATCCTTTAAAAATCTTAGTCACATTGCCATTATTATATTTAGTACATTTTTTGCACATCTTGTCTATATTGACGCATGTTGCTATAGTGGGGCATATCACGTGTCCCTCTTCACAAAGTACCAATGGAACATAGTACTTGGCCTTCCCTTTTTACACCCTTAATTGCCAAACTTCGATTCTAACCCATAACTATGGGGTTACATATCACTATTGAGTCTTACATGATCACATCTTTTTATGGTTACATACTTGTGTTGCAAATGAGCTTTAATGAAGATTATACAATTTTGCTTATTATATATGTTACACATGTTGCATTTAATCTCAGTCTTTTGAAATATGTGATTTGCAAGACAACCCTCACCTCAAAGGGGGCATTTATCCAACTTATTCTATCAGCAATGACACATTCCACGCAGTTGCGGGTTGCCAGTACCATATGTCTACTTCTCTGGCTAAGAAGTAGAGATTTTCCCGGAAGCATGGATCAATAAGATCCACTTTTCTAGTTCCAACTTCTTTGTTACCAGATTGGGGCAATGGAGGCTCAGTTTCAATTCCGAAGTTTCAAAAATGGCATCATGGTTTGCATACCGCTAGGTGTATCCATGCCCTTACCCCTTTTTAAGTATCACTTATTTCATTTGGTTACAATAGTACCAATTTATCAAGACATTGATTTATACTTGTACGCATTCTTGTTTGCTTGCAAGTACAATCAAGTTGTTGGCATCGAAACGTGGGAGGTTCATTCCCAAGAAACACAAAGTTCATCTCCAATCCCTCTCAAATAATGTTCAAGGGTGCACTTGTTTTGTTTTACTTTGATCTGCATGCACACACACACATCAAATTGGGGCATTATGTAGACACATAATTTTGATACAAGTCATGTAATTGTGGCATCTTTGTCATGCCTTAGTCCACTTCGTTCATTATTTACCATAGTTTTAAGTCTCGTTCTACGATATCTTGGGAGGGCAAAATTTGAGCCGGATCTCGAGAATTTCTTGAGAATTTCTTAGCATTTCTCAACAACTTTATCGTTATTTTAAAAAACATATAAATTCATAAAATAAACTTAAATTAAATGTAAAACATTGTTAAATGACATGAGAAATGAATGTAGAGAATGACATAGGCCCATAAGTATATTTTTTATCAATGTGAGATCAAAAAAGAGTACAATAGTAACAATACTACAAAGTTGCAAGCAGCGATGCTCATAGAGTCATGAAATATCAAATATACATATTATCTTTCATCTCTAGATAATGGAATAAGTTTGATGTGGCTACCTAATGGAAATGGAAGGTAAAACATCTTCCTCTCCAATGCCAACATCGTCAACAAAGCCACGTGTATCATTTGGATCCTCACCAACACAACCTGATACCTATGCTACCCCAAATGCTATTGTTTTTTCTGCCTCCCTTTTTAAATCTGCAATCTCTTCCGTTGTAAACATGGGCTCTAACTCTACATCATCAATGATCCAATCACTATATAGATTGATCTCATCCAAGTCAATAGCATCATAGTTATCTTACCCTCCACTTGTCTCACGCGAAGATGAAGATTGTTTCGCACAAAGACAAGGTCATTGAAGAGTTGTGTCATCAACTTGTTGTGCTTCTGTGTGAACAACTTCAAACATGCTCCATTTACGTTCACACCCAGAAGAGCTACACGGTTGACACACAATGCGATTTGTTAGCCTTTAAAGATTTGGCATTTTTGCACCATAATCTTCCCACCACACATCTACAAAAAGGAAATAGTCAACTAGGCATGAATAAATGAAATTAGTTTACTAGAAAGAATTAACAAAAGACTCAATTTGCTTTTACGGTTTACCTTGCTAAGAGGTGTTTCTTCTTTTGACGCATAGAGCCTAAGAAAAGAGTCTCCCCGTTGCATTCTTGTAAATCTATAGCTCATCAATAATTGCACTTCTAGTCTCATCATCAAGGATCACCCTCTCTATGTGTGTATTGAGGCCATCCACAACCTCTTCATATGCCTTATATGACTCAAAATAGAAAAAACTTAGTATTCAAATAGTAGGCTACTGCATGAATGTGTCGATGGAGCATCTTGTTCCATCTACGATCAATTATGCGCCATTTGGGTTCATATTATTTTTAGAATGTCCATAATATTTGACTATGGCTTCCTTGGCCATGTCCATGGCCTCATACAAATAACCCATTGGGTTTCTCTCCCCATCCACCAACTGAAGAACTCAAACCAAAGGCTATGACACCTATGACAAAATAATACACAAATTTAAAATAAAAATTATAACAAATAAATGATAAATAAAAATAATAATTAAGTTTAAGTCTTTAAGGTTACCTTAATGATTTTTTCCATGTGTTTTGCAAAGACCTCATAAAAAATGGTCTTCATGAGCTTTACCCCTTCATCCTTCTTAGCATAAGGAGACACCACGCACTGACCATTCACCACCATCTGCTTAAGGTATGCTAGTAAGGCCACAATGCTCTGCAATGTGAAGAAATTTGTGACGAATTGTGTCACTCCCAATCACACAAGCTCATTTCTATTGATGTGCTCTCTCATCAACTGTAGCACACAAGTGTGATTGTAGATGAATTTGGTGATACTTCTACCCTCATCAACCACATTTTTCACCCATGAGATCTTTCCTATGTCCTCGAGCAAAAGATCAATGAAATGAGCCGCACAAGGGGTCCAAAAAAGTGTAGGGTGCCTCTCCTCAAAAAGTTTCTCTATTGCTACAAATACGGCCACGTTGTCCATCACAACTTGAACAACATTCTGCACAACTCCTTACATCACCACCTCATCCAATATCTCACAAAGTGTTTGTTGTTTTTACTTGATGGGAGGCATCAATTGACTTCAAGAATACCAGCTACCCACTTGAAGCCACTAAAAAGTTAATCAGTGTACGGTTTTTTCCATTTGTCTACCCATCAGATAAAATGGTGCACCTCTTTTTCTGGCATTTTTTTTTTGTCTTTTACAAGGGCTTGTGTATGTCACAATATCCTCCAACAACGGGCCACTCAAGTCATAAGAGCTTTGAACCCATTCCCAACAAACGTCAATGCAGTGTCCAAATTCTCCCACTATAAACTTTTTGCCACATTGAAAAAAATATTGTTGTGGTACCAAAAATTTGCTGCAGCTATCCTCACTTCATTTTGCAATTCTTTGTTCCAAGCGATACTTTCCAACGAAGGTTGTGACTCAGGGCTACTTCTAGAAACCAAAAAAATAGCCAAACTATCACTAATGGATGATCTTCGTCCTTGACCGTGACATGGTGGAGTTGGGGCAATAGAATGGCCCCCAATGTTACTATCGTCTCTCGTTGTCCTCCTACTCATTAGGAGTACAAGTGCATCGACTTTCCTCTTTTTTTAACTTTTTTTTCACATTCACTGTAATGCAAGCAACCAACTCTCTTTGAGTCTCAGGTGGTGCTTGATTGCACACTGCCACATCATTTTGTGCCAACCATGCCATGTGGTTTTTCAAAGGAGAAATACATCCACTCATCTTCATCCCGCAATAGTTGCATATTACACAGTTGCCCTCCACCCGTTCACAATACTTCCAACTAAGGTCATCAAACTTGGGCTTGCTGCAAATAGGACCAGCAAAACCGGATGTCGATCCCGATGTCATTTTTAAACAATAAACTTGAACCCTATATAAAAAAATATATATGTTTGTCTTTTAGAATTTAAAATTTAAATGCAACTGCAATTTAAACTTTAAATATAACTTGAATCTAGAAATAAAATTTCAATGATCATGATTCTTGATTGAAATTTTCACATTTTAAATTTTATATTAAAAATTAAAAAGATAATGAAAATTTTGAAAAAAATTACCTAGAATCTAACTCTTTGATGTACGTTGTGTGTTGTAGGCTGCCAGCCTCTCAATGTTGTCGTGCACTATTCTCAATCTCAAGCTTCAACTGTCAATGAACATTAGTGGCAAATGGCAAAATTGCAATGCAAATAATATGAAACTTCAATCTGTGTTTTTTAATTTTTACCTTCTGCAAATTTGCAAAGTAATCAATGAGTATAAGGTCACACTGTATAACTGTATTATCAAGATTCAAATTATCAATTATGTATATTGCAACTTGCCAAATAATAATACTATAAAACTATAGTCTTGGTTCACGATTCACTCATTCAAATTAGTAAATGTATATTGTATAATGTATTGTATAGTATATAGTTATACTATAAAGTATATACAGACTACACAAGCAGTAAGCCGCAGCCTTATGCACAGTCCAGCAAACTACAGTATAATAGTAATAAGTATCACTATGAAGTTCAACAATCAACCGATTCTTTATTTTTGAGGCCAGTTGCAAAATAATATTACAAAACTCAAACTTCAAACTTTTAATGGGCCCCAAACTACCAAATCATGGACGTTGTGCACAGTGCAATAATGGAGTCGGTCAGCAAATTGCAAACTATTTAAGGCACTGTAATATGTATGACTGTAAAATACTAATATGAGGACATGTTTTTTGGTTTTCACTTAACAGTCTACTGTCTATGGCTTGTGCAAAAGAAGAATGACAAACTACAAGTGCATATTAAGTTTTAACCATGAATGAGAAAATAGCGATAAAATAATCCGCAGTTTACTTTTAAATTTTAATGCATTGAATTTTTTTACTAGCCAAGAAACAAGAGTTTCTCGGCAATTTTCGTCGAGAAATCACTGACAACTGCATATTAAGTTTTAACCATGAATGAGAAAATAGCGATAAAATAATCAGCAGTTTACTTTTAAATTTTAATGCATTGACTTGTTTTACTAGCCAAGAAACAAGAGTTTCTCGGTGATTTTCGTCGAGAAATCACTAAGATTTCACGACAAAAATCACCGAGAAAACTAGGGCTTCTCTTCTCACGAGAAACACCCTGGTTTCTCGGCTGCAAGTTATATCGCAAGATTTGAAACCATGTTGCTTACATTTGGATCCTATTGGTACACTTTCCCTTCATATTAGACCCATCATAGTCTTGCATCATCCACATTTGTTTGCCTTGGAATCCATCCAGTCATCCTACAATTCAGCTTGATCTTTGTTTTATAGTCTTTTTTGACTTGACCATTTTCGTAGTCATCCCAAAATTGGTATGACCACTTTTGAAGCCAAACCGAAAGTGGTCATGTGTTTTGTGGGTCCATTGTGCCACCATGCCCTAATTTCTCGTGCCTTGATTGTCAACTTTCAATATTTTCCCATGGTCAGCCTATACGCAAATGTGTTCCAATTTGAATTCAAACAAATATATACACATGTACCCTAAGCCATTTATCATCTCCTATCTACCAAGTTATTGAGCCCTTATTCAACACTAATATGTAATTGCAACCCTTAAAGAGGGTTGAGCCAATTTACTTTACACATGTTCCTTTGTCTTGGATGTATTGCTAGTCGTTGAAGCCGAACTAGGGTTATCTCAAAGGGGAAGATATTCATATGATTGCAAGTCTTTATTTTGCCTATTAGAGACATGATTCTAGATTTTTGCTGCTGACAAAGGGTACTAGAAAGTTTCGGACCCCAAGTATCCATAGAGACATTTTTGGACATGACTAATCATGTTCAGCCCATACTATCATTTTTGAAGACGAATCTGGTCGCTATCACTTTCGGAGCCGTACAAAATTGGTCATCATCATTAAAGACAATCTGCTTTCTAGGAGGTATTTTGCACTATTTTAAAATCTATTTCCAACATATTAGTCATTGTCTGAATTAAGGTAAGTTAGAAACAGGTACACATCTCTCAGGTATTTTGCACTATTTTAAAATCTATTTCCAACATATTAGTCATTGTCTGAATTAAGGTAAGTTAGAAACAGGTACACATCTCTCTTTATCCATATCTTTGCCTTTCAATTTAAAAAACATTCAATTTCTCTATTCATTTCAACACTAGGGCGAGTCTTATTTATTGTATTTACTGTATTTATCTTAGATTTCCCTTGTGCCATTGTTTTACAAGATGGGTGTAGTGTTTTGAACATAAAACAAGTATTGGTAAGTTACCCAACAAGTATTTGGGTATACCCATGTTTAAAGGTGTAACCAAATCTAATCTTTGGTCTCCCTTAATTGATCATTTTGGTCAGAAATTGGATAGTTGTAAAGGAAAATGGTCGTCCTCAGCTGACAAATTTCTTCTTCTTCGATTTGTGCTCTAGGGTCTTCTTATTTACTTTATTTCAGTGTTGAAAATGGTGGTGAAAATTCTCAAATACTATCAATGACATTCAAAGGTGATTTCTATAGCAAGACATGAAGGAGTGAATAGAATCCCTCTTATAGCTTGGAAAGGAGTGAGCATTGCCCAGGGCTTAAGGAGGAGCTCAAATCAGAGACTTAAAATCATAGATAAAACTTAAGAGGCCAAGATCCTCTGGAGGTTATACAAGGACAGAGATAGGTTATGGAGCAAAGTCTTGAGCATAAGTACCTAGACTCTACGAATGCAGCCAGAAATTTTACGGTTGAATATAGAATTAATACATCTACCAACTGGAAGTTTGTTTTCAGCTATAAAATTATCATTTCTGAATTCCTCATATGGGATGTGCAAAATGGGAAATCTGTGAGATTTTGGGATGACCCATGAATTGACCCGAACTTGCTTTTTTCTTAGAATAGTTTTTTTAGCCTTAATAAAGTTCTCACTAACAGATTGGTCATACTGTTAGGGATTAATGGGAGGAAAAGAAGGCAACTAGCTTAGTTATAAGCCCCTGGAAGCAGCGCCAAGTTTCTGAGGATATTCAAGAAAACAACAAAAATATTATGGACATTTTGAACTCTTTCAGAGGAACTAATAAGCAAGGTGAAGATGAGCTTACATGGACTGGATCAACTTTAGGCAGTTATTCCATCAACGTTAGGTATGTTAAGCTATATCTCAAAATTATGATCTCACCCTCTCTAAATGATCATCATAATGGAACAACAACAGCTATCCTAAATCTTTGGTTTTCCTTTGGCTTGTCTACTTTTAACAGAATCCTCACTTGTGATATTCTGCAGGGATTCCATGGCCCTAGCAAATGTCATATAAGTGATCAAGATGAGGAAATTGTTACCCATCTCCTCATTCAATGTCCTCTCGCTTGCAAGTTTTGGTACAAACTGATTCAATATTCTAATACTATCATGTGCCTCCCCAGTAATCTGAAGGATTTAATTATGCATAATGAGCCTTTAATAAAAGTCTCTTATCAGTTTACTCAAAGGAACATTGCTAAAACTCTTCTTCCATGGCTTATATGGAAGGCCAGAAATGAAAAGGTGTTTAATGACCGAACTAAACCTGTTGAGCAATGTTGGACTAACTACCTCATTGTACTTGAAGAAATAGAAAGGACTGCCCCAAAAGTTGGTGAGAAGGCTAACTACCTCATTGTGCTTGAAGAAATAGAAAGGACTGCCCCCAAAGTTGGTGAGAAGGCTAACTACCTCGTTGTGCTTGAAAAAATAGAAAGGATGTCCCCAAAGTTGGTGAGAAGGCTATTTCCAAAAGGATGTAAAAAGAGCAAAGTAGACAACTTCATTGAATTCCTCCTCCTCAAGGGTGGATTAAACTTACTTTGATGGTGCCTTTGTTGGGACTAGGGGAATGTGTAGAGATGCAATAGGAGAAATACTATTGTATTTTTTCAAAGATACGGTATTATGCTCCAACAATGTTCCTGAAATGGAAGTCATGGTCATGGGTTTAAGTCTCATTCGACAACATCAATAAGACTTTGTCATTATGGAGGGTGATTCCAAGATGGTGTGACCGATGGCATGAACAAAAGTAGACAGAATCACTGGCATCTCAAAACAAGAGTGGAGGAAACTAAAAATATTAAGAACATTGATCCGTAAGCTAGGTGGATATTCTACACTAAGCTTTACAAACACAGCTCCTATACTCTAACTCAATAAATGATTGATAGATGCATGTTCTAGAGTAATCCCAAAGCTAAAATAGAGATAAACTGGTGTTGGAATAAAATGTACAACATACTAAACATAATAAGGAAGCATAAACTGAGACAAAGCATAAGACAAACACATGATATGACTTAGAGAAACCTGATGTGGGAAAAACTCCCGTGGGTGAGGCAATTACACTCCCCTTCCACGGTAATTCAACAATTGTACAAAGTATTGCCAAACATGGCCTTCATGGTGAGAGCTTTCACTACAACACCATCCAAAACTTGCACACAGGACGGCTTTGCACTTCTCAAACACTCCACAATGATCCAACACAATTGGAACCATTAACAGCTAGGAAACAATGAAACAACATAAACAATAACTCAAACTTGCAAACTACAATGTGAATCCATCTACAAGATTCCTATGATTGCCTCTACCTTCCACAGAGGCTTTATTTATGCCCTTCCACCTTGGAACCCACAAAAGAATCCAAACAAATCATCACCAATAAGAAGTGTTTGCACCACTTCCATTCTTGTGCTTTGGTCAATGGCAAAATCGCCTCTTTATTCAAATTGGTTGTTACAAAACCATCGTGGCAATTATGCAACCATTGGGGCAATTATGCGACCGCCACCTACAAAATACTGACAACTACACAACCATTGCCTACAAATACTGTTAGTTTCGTCATTCTTGACATAACCCTCAATTTTGAAGGTTACAAGTCCCTGACTCCAATACAAGAATGCCGGACCTTCCAAACACTGATTTTGTCACTGCAATTTAACTAAAAAGTTCATTTTACATGAACTTGAAATGCCTTACATAGTGTTTTGCATACATGAATTACATAATTGAGTGTAGTGTAAATGAACTAGGCGATGTCTAGTAAATTAGATCCTTATTTGTATCATGCCTCCCCAATTTGAAGCTTTAAGTCCTTAAATGCTTTAGGAACCCTGTATGTGAGGAAATCTCTTCCCCACATCTTCTCAAAAATACCATTTGGTCGTACAACATAGCTGACCTTTTAACCCAACCAGTCAATGCTCTTGCACTCCTCTTCTTGTTGTCCTATCCTCCTATTGCACAACATCCTCCTCTAATTCTAGCTGGCTATCAGGAGCGAGGTCTTTAATTGAAGGTAGCAACAACCCTTCATCTTCATTGTCTAACAAGGAGGCTCAAAAAGACGTAAGTTGTCAACATTAACAACAAAATAAATCTTCATATTAAGAGGCAAATCAAGTCTAAATGAATTCTTGCCTACTTGTTCCAAAATTTCAAATGGACCATCCCTGAGAGGCTTAAGCGTCTTAATCTTACCTTGGAGTCTCTCTCTACTCAAGCACAACCATACCTTGTCTCCAACAAGGAAACTATGCCCAATCCTATGTTGATCATGCCTTGCTTCGTACTTGGCTTGTTACTCCTTTAACCTCTATTGTACTCAGAGGTAAACTTATTGAATCTTTTCAATGAACCTTTCATCTTTGTTGACCTCTTGATCCACTTTCCCATTTCCTTGATATTGCTGACTCAAAACAACATCAAATGCACATAGAGGTAAGTAACCAAAACAAATTTCAAAAAGAGTTTTGTCAGTCGAAGAATGCACTACCTTGTTATGGTAATGTTAAATATACACCGGATTTTCATCCCAAGTCTTAGGATGCTCCCTGTTGTGCCCTCTCAAGAGCTATACCAATGTTTGGTTCACCACTTTTGTCTACCCATCGGTTTGTAGGTGAAAATTGATAGACCATTTCAGCTTGGTATCCATCTTCTCCCACAATATGGCCCAAAAATTACCAACAAATCTAAAGTCCTAATTTGAAACAACAGAACTAGGCAAACCAAAATGAACCCACACATTAGCAAAAAACAACTCGGCCACATCACTACCTTTAGGGTCTTCTTACAAGAAATAAGAGTACACATTTTACCAAACTAGTCCACAACCACAAAGAGATAGTCATGCCCCTTCCTTGACATAGGCAACCCGCCTATAAAATCCATAAAAATACTCTCCCATAGCCTAGAAAGAACTGGTAATGGCATATACAATCCCAACTTCTTGTTACTAGGCTTGCTTGTATTACATAATACACATACATTTACAAACTTAGCAGCATCACCCTGCATATTAGGCCAATAAACATATCTCTACAAATGTGTAATAGTCGTTGTAACACCAAAATGCCCTACAACTTTTGACTTATGTGTTTCCCTCATTAGCTGAATTCTCCTCTCCTTAGGCATACAAAGCTTACCCAACTTGTAGAGCAACCCATCTTGAAGGTAATAATACATATTGGGCTCAAATCTTGCACCTTGGGACCTCTTTGCTTGAATAAATGGCTCCCCAAAATATGCATCAAGTTCATCCCCTTCTACATAAGACGCATACATAAAAGTCTCAAGAAGAGTTATGGTGTTCAGGGCTAAAAGCAAAGGAGGTCTTGATAACATATCAGCTAATTTGTTAGTCACACCTTTCTTATATTTGATAATCGAATAAAATTATTGTGAAAACCCCATCCATCTATAGTGTCTAGCATGTTGAAGTTTGTGATCCATGTGGACAATAGTTTCCTTACTCATAAGATAGTGTTTTCATTTTTTTAACCGATTGAACAAGACGATACAAATATTTATCGTATGTACAATAATTCAAAATTGCACCTTAAAATAACTCTGAATGATAACATACAAGCTTACCTCTTCATAATAGGACAACCCCCATAGCATAGTTAGTAGCATTTGTTTCCACCTAAAAAGGCAGTTGCAAGTTAACCAAAACTAATACCGAAGCATGGCTAATTTTGTGTTTGAACATATCAAATGCATCTTGTTGCTTCTTACCCCACATAAAAGTCTTACCACCTGTTCTAATGGCATGCAAAGGTGTTGTCATAGAAGAGAAATTCCTAATAAACTTCTTCAAATATTGAACTGCACCAACAAAACACCTTGTTGCGGTCACATTAGAAGGTTTTGGCGAATTCATGATGGACTCTATCTTTGTCGGATCAATCCTCAAATCCCCATCTCCAACCACATGCCCTAAGTAAAACTCACACTTCTACTCATTCAACAAAAACTTGTTCTCCTTCAAAACTTGCAAAACTTATTTTAGATGATCAACATGCTCATCAAAAGTTCTGTTGAAAACAAAAATATCATTCAAATAAACAATGACAAATGAATCAATAAAAAGCATCCCCTCATTTATCAACTGCATAAAGGTGGTCATTGCAATGCATAGCCAAAAATATAGAACTAACCATTCATACAACCCTTGGCTTGTCTTGAATGTTGTCTTCCAAATGTTCTCTTCTTGGATTCACTTGGTGATATCCGAATTTCAAATCAAGCTTAGTAAAATACTTGGCATGATCTTAAAGATTGACAATCCATTGAAAAGGGTACCTATTCTTGATGGTTGTTTTGTTAGGTGTTTTATAATCACAACACAATCTCCATGAACCTTTCTTAGGTGCTAAAACAATAGAAGAACCACATGAAAAAAGTACATGAACAAATTACACCTTTATTAATTAAAGATTGTAACTATTGTTTTACCTCATTGGCATCCTTCAATGACTGTCTATACAACCCGAGATTTGGAAGTAAACTATCTGGTAGAAACTGAATTTCGTTCTCAATGGTCCTCACCAGCAACCCCACGGGCTCATGAAAAACTTCCTTGAACTGTTGCACCAACTCTCCCATACACTTCTGCTCTTTGATAGTAAACATGCTACAAGAAGTTTTATGTGCAATCACTTCTTTATTTTGAATATCTTTCAAAATAAGTAAAGCAAATTCCCCACTTGCATTAATAAGCCTTTTAGTTTGAAAGGCACTTACCAAAGAGATTTTATAATCACATTTTTAAGTCGAAATGATGTAGCTCTTGCCATCCTTTACCAAATGGTATTGAGTGGCTCCTCTCATAAAGATAACATCAAGGATATGCAATAAGGGCTATGAAACCCTACACCACACACATCAAGATGGCACAACATCCACTATAACTTTATCAATGAAATGTTCATTAATACCAAACTTAATTTTACATTGCTTGGTCACCTTAATGTCTACACCTTTCTTCATCCAAGCCCAAAGCATATGGGTTTTTTACCGATGAAATGCACATTAATACCAAACTTAATTTTACATTGCTTGGTCACCTTAATGTCTACACCTTTTTGCACCCAAGCCCAAAATATATAGGTTTGGATGATTGTAGGTCTATCCCAATTTGTATACCAAATCCTTGCTTATCAAATTTGTTTGTGAACAAGTATCAAAAAGAGCATCCACTTTTGTTTTCTTCATTTAAATTTTAATATGGAAAAGCTTCTAAAGTCTATTAAGCACTACTACTATCTAAACATACCTCTCTATTGAAGGAGATGTAACACAAAGTCTCATCCACATTGGAGCTATAACCAATGTCTTCACTTTTGAAAGAGGGCATAGCCTTCTTCTTCTTCTTGAAGAGATGCAATTCCAGATGTAACTTCCAACATTTTTTCTCAAAATGAGTATCAACGTCACAATGCCCACAATACCTTTTAGTATCAATCTTAGAAACAGAAGTAGCATTACACTTAACTTTTCTTTCTCCTTTCCCTTTTTACATAAACCACCTTGTTGCTTTGCAGTGATTTGAGAGGTAAATAGAGCCTTCTTCTTGTCCATCTCAAAGTACTGAACTTAAGAACAAGCCTCATCTACATCTATAGGCTTGGCCAAATGGACAGGGCTCCTCAAATGGCTATGGAGTCCACCAACATACTTCATCAAAATGTAATGGTATGTTATATCTTTTGCCCATTTGGACAGCGTTCTTGTGAAACTCACTTGTGTACTCTTGCACGCTTTGGCCTTGCTTTTGCCTAAAATATTGCTAATACAAGTCTTTTTTCATCATAACAAATAAGATAAAACTATTTTTTATTAGCATCTTAAAATCATCCCGTTTAGTAATAGGAGAAAGCTTTTTAACAACCAAGGTATAAACATAACTCTCAAACCAAGTTAAAGCATGATTGGCTAATTTTAACCTTGCAAAAAAAAATTGTTGGCTCTCATTAATATGATGCAAACTAAAATGTACTCTAGTTGGACTAGCCAGTGATCTAGCCTCTCTGCACTTGTATCTCCGTCATATGGTTGAATCTCTATCTTTGCCTCAACCATGAATGGAGGTGTACTTTGGCTGACACGATGTTGTTCTTCCACCTTCTCATGTTCAAGAGCATCCTCCTTATTTGCTTTCAACGCCACCATAGAAACACCACGCTTCTCCGTGAAAATTCCCATGGACTCCAACTGGTCAAGCTTGCTCATAGAAATAGAGATGCTAACCACTCCTTCCAACTTGCAAAATCGCTCTTCTGTTACATGGGCATCTTCATCATAAAGAAGTTATGAACCATACTTCTAATCTCTTTGTAATGTCCCCAAATGGGACGAATTAGGACAAAAGGGTTTTCTCCAAACTCCTTAAATCTGAAAATGCAATCAGCGAACCCTAAATTGCAAAATAAATTCTCAAAACCCTTAATTAACCCAAAAAACCCCAGGGGTCAAAAAAATACGGTTTTGTAGATAAAATTCAACCAACTTGTTCCATAATAACTGAAAATGTGCAGAAATTTTTCAAAATTAAATTTTCACAAATAAGTACCTTTTTTACCCTTTTTCTAAAGCTCAAATGCCACAAAAAGATGGTAGAAAATTCTGATTTAATATCAAAATTATAGTTGTTCAAAATGAAATTCCTCTTCAAACCCTTGCCAAAAATAGCTGCGATCCTCCAAAAAATACCAAGAAAATTCTGACTTGTTTGAGCATGAAAAATGTTAAATTTGTCCTTGTAGGTTACTCGCCCCACTTCCAAAGTGCCTAGAAAAATAGCATAAAAATATATAAAACATTCTTGTCTTTCGCAAGTAGAAAATCCTTCGAAAACCTGTTAGATAATTAAATAATAATTCTATAAATTATTATTTAATTTTTCTCCTTCCAAACCCTTCCCAAATCGTCCAAAACTTCACAAGGATAATCAAAAAAATATCAAATAAAATTAAATTAATCAATTTGTGAATTTTTGTCCAATTGAAGCCTTCGAACCCTAGCTCCAAACTCCTCAAGTGGTTCGCTCCACTTGCATTATAAGCACAATAAATTAATAAACTCAAGATGCAAGGAAAATACTACAAAACCTTAAAAAACATGCACACAAACCCTCCAAAGCAATTTGCCCCACTCCTTAAGTGATAAACAAGATCTCCTTTCATAAAGGTGGTGTCAAAAAACACATTTTACATTGAACAATAAACAACAACGAACCTCTATTGGACATGCATCCCAATAGTCTTCTTCAAGTATGAAGAACAAAAATATCAAATTCGGCATATCCTCCATTATAGCCTTCGCCATGTATTCATAACTTCCAAAAAGGGTGAACCACTTTGAAAAAATAAAACACCTTTCTTTTCCCTTGCTTTAGCTCCCATGCCAACATCTCAATTTTGAATAATATATTGATTAATTGTCTTAATTTTAAAATAGTAATTAAAATTACTTTTAAGACAAATAAATTAATAATTAATTCATTTAATCACTTTAGTAGTAAAAACCACTTTTAAAATATTCTATTAATTAAATAATAATTGTTTTATGATAAAAATCACTATTTTGATAATCAATAAATAACTAATAAAATATAATCCCTCAAAAGGGCTCCTGTAGTCTATCGAAAAATAGACTAAAGGTCTTCAATACCTGTCTAATCATAATGTGAAAATTGGAACATTACAGCCCTCCCCACCCAAACTTACTTGTCCTCAAGCAATTGCAAAATCCAAGTGAGTGTCCCAACACTCCTTACCAAACCATGTCCACATTTATCTATTTCCCAATGAAAGAAATCCTCACATGTCTTCTTCATACTGTTGTCCCTGTATTTTGGGGGCTGTCGCCAAGTGCTAGATGTGTCCTCATGGCCTTCCAAAGGCTCCACATGTTCCCAGCCAAACACCCTTTTTAATACCAAGTGGTGGATGAGGAAACTTCTTTCTCTTATACCCTCCAAGGAAGTGATATGTGGCTGAAAGTTAGAATAAAAAACATAATAGAATTTGATTACCTTGTTGCCCTGAGGCTAATGACTCCCCAAATGCCATGTTATAACTTTTCAATTATGCAAAAAGAAATCAGCTAGGTACCATCTTGTAAACTTACCATGATGTGAGGTCTCAAGATAGTATAATTCAACATATATGTGTTTTCTTGTGCATGCCATGTGCCCTACCAAAGGCTGCCCCTTATCAATATTCTCATGTATGCATGTAACACTCCATAAGCTCATCAAGAGTCCCCAAATGCTTATCAATGAGAGTTGTATCCTCTTCGTGCATGTGCTACTTCTATTACTTGTGAATGGAAGCCAAACATGCATGTTTCCAAAACCTTGCAAAAAATGGAATGTACCCCAGAAATTAGTTTTTCCTCCTTCATGATATTGTTGTAAGTACATGCCTAATTCTGATTTTTCATGATAACAAAATTCAGAATTAGTATTTGTGCTTTTTCTTCTTCCCAAGAACTGTGGGATGCCATCAGAACTTCTTACCTTGCCATACTTGTACCTAGTGTGCTGCTCAAGAGAATTCAATGTGTTATGCAACTCAAAATAGTAGTTTTCATACCTCTTATCATGCTTCGAACTTATCTACAAAGTCCTCTTATGAGTTGAAACACCTCTAGATTGTGTATGCAAATATGATGACTGTCATAGTAAAACACAGCCATGCCTCTACTCAGAAATTTTAATTTGCTCATTACCAAGCTGATCTTTAATAGGCTCTCTAACTCCATGCTTCCCCAACAAACCATCATGGACTTATGCCCTGTATGAAGAAGATTAAAACTGCAAAACTGAACCAAATTAATATGCTTAGCAAGGCTGCCCATAATTAAATTCATCTCATGAAAAATTACTACAGAATGCATGCTCCCATAGTGTGCATTCCAAAGTGTGCTAGGACCTTCTTTATACCATATCAATCCTTCTTCATTTTGGAAATATAGTCCTTCCATTTGTAGAAAGAAAACAAGCTTAACCAAATTGGAAAACATAATTTGCAAGTGCATATCATAACCATCTAAACCCGTTGGTAGGGATCCTCTTATGTGAGATGTATGTCTTTGCTTTAGCTTCCCTTTGTTAGCTTCCTCACACATGTATGCATTATCAAACAAACCCCACCAATACTAGATATTATTCTTTTTTATATACTATTGTACCTGTCATGTTAATTCAGAATTTTGGGAGTAATTGATTTAAGATTTTGTCCATGCATGAACTCTCCTCCTTGTGAACCGAAACATATTCCGCGAGGGCAATATTATGTTTGTATGTAGGGGCTGGAATTGACTAGATGTCTCGGAATTTTTTGAGTAATAAAATTCGGACTTCATTCCAACATATGCATGATAAAAATCAGAACTAGATAAACTTACCAATTGTGTTGTAGCGTCCCCTCTTTTGCAAGCACATGGCTGTCCATAATGTCTCATAACAGCCCTATCATTGTTCCTTTCATCCTCCTTCCTCGTACTCATAAAATATCCTCTTATCATGTTGATTGATGAAGATGGAGCCTTCTTGTCATTCAAACCATGCAAAATATCCTTATTATATCCCACCTTAAACTCTAGTTCCAATGTTAATTTGTGCATGCCTATATTCCTCCATGCCTCAAATGATTTTGATTTTTTCTTTATTCCCATGGAATTAGTCATAAAGAATTTAAAATCATAATTGAGAACCTTTGTAAAACTCAGAAAATTTCGAGGGTCCCATACCTCTCGGTGCCAATAATTGTGAACTTGAATCAAGGAATCCTCATGCCTCAATTTGCAAACCATATCCTTTATTTTTTCATTTTTAGTGACTTCATTGTCATGTATACAATCATTAGAAGATAAATAGACATCTCTTATCAATAAAAGATCTTTACCTTGCACTTCTTTTATTTCATGCTCCTTGGTTTCCTCTTTTTTTTATCATCCGCTTGCACCCTTATGGGCTGCCCCAAAGTGTCATTTTTTTGTAGCTCACCTTCCTTCTTCAAATCTGATTTTTCTATTTCATTGGCCTCTTCATGAAGGGTTGTCCCTTCATTCTTTTCTTCCAACTCTCCATGTAGTTCAATACTTTTTTCTTCTATATGTTCCACTATCAAATAAGGCCTTAATTTTTCTTCACAAATATTTGCAATTTTTTCAAACAGTATTTGGGCAACTAAAAATTTATTCTTTTCTAACCTTAAACCTGCCAATAAGGTATACAACAATGGCTCGGAAAGATCATCACTTTCATTGAGCATTAAGGTCATCACCTTTTGTATGGAAGTTATCATACCTTTTGTAGGATTTTTACTTACAGTTGTAAGGGCATGTTAGAACATTTCAAAAACAAGTGTATCACACTCTAAATTCAACATTAGCACACAAGATCTGACATTTGTCATATTTTCCAGAATAGTGATCCTCTTAATAAAATAACTTGTGATGTTGTCACCAAGACTTTCAAAACTTTCCGCCATCAACTAAAATATTTCCTTCATGATGGTGTCATTGCATGGTTGTTCTAGAGCTATTATCCTTGTATTTTCACTAATACAAGGGCTAGCTACAAGTCTCACATCCGAATCTAAATGTCTCAAAATCTTGGATCTAGCCAAATAAACAACCAAATGATTCATTGCCCAAAACATAGACTTAGAATCTGATTGTTCTATCATGGACAAACATTTTGTTGCTTTCTCTAAAATATTGAGCAAAACATTTTTTAAATGATGTGGATGTTCAAGCTTTTTTTCCAATCTATGAAGCTTTGTTCTAAATTCATCTTCACTCATTAACTCCATGATTCATATATTATGCATCCAAATCTAAAATCACAAATCCTCACAGGATAGACAAGATCGGTGCTCTAATACCACTGTAATGTCCCCAAATAAGACGAATTAAGGCAAAAGGGGTTTTCCCCAAAATCCTTAAATCTGAAAATGCAATTAGCAAACCTTAGATTGCAAAATAAATTCTCAAAACCCTTAATTAACCCAAGAAACCCTAGACGCCAAAAAAAAAAGGGTTTTGTGGATAAAATTCAACGAACAACTTGCTCCAAAATAATTGAAAATGTGTAAGAAAATTTCAGAATTAAATTTGCACAAATATCTTTTTTACCCTTCTTCTAAAACTCAAATGCCACAAAAAGATGGCAGAAAATTATGATTGAATATCAAAATTACAGTTGTTCAAAGTGAAATTCCTATTCAAACACTTGTCAAAAATCGTTGTAATCCTCCAAAAAATACCAAAAAAATTCCAACGACTTCTTTGAGCATGAAAAATGTCAAATTGTCATTCTAAGTCAATCGCCCCACATCCAAAGTGCCTGGAAAAATAGCAAAAAAATATAAAAAATATTCTTGCCTTCCGCAAGTGAAAATCCTTCGAAAACCTATTAGATAATTAAATAATAAATCTACAAATTATTATTTAATTTCTCCTTCCTAACCCTTCCCAAATCGTCCAAAACTTCACAAGGATAATCAAAAAAATATCAAATAAAATTAAATTAATCAATTTGTGAATTTTTGTCCAATTGAAAGCCTTCGAACCCTAAGCTCCAAACTCCTCAAGTGGTTCGCTCCACTTGCATTATTAGCACAATAAATTAATAAACTCAAGATGCAAGAAAAATACCACGAAACCCTAAAAAACATGCACACAAACCCTCCAAAGCAATTCGCCCCACTTCTTAAGTGATAAACACGATCTCCTTCATAAAGGTGGTGTCAAAAGACAGTTTAGATTGACCAATCACCAACAACAACGAACCTCTATTGAGCATGCATCCCAATAGTCTTCTTCAAGCATGAAGAACAAAAATATCAAATTCAGCATATTCTCTATTGTAGCCTTCGCCATGTATTTATAACTTCCAAAGAAGGTGAACCACATTGGAAAAATAAAACAACTTTCTTTTCCCTTGATTTAGCTCCCATGCAAGAAAAATACCACGAAACCCTAAAAAACATGCACACAAACCCTCCAAAGCAATTCGCCCCACTCCTTAAGTGATAAACACGATCTCTTTCATAAAGGTGGTGTCAAAAGACACAGTTTAGATTGACCAATCACCAACAACAACGAACCTCTATTGAGCATGCATCCCAATAGTCTTCTTCAAGCATGAAGAACAAAAATATCAAATTCAACATATTCTCTATTGTAGCCTTCGCCATGTATTTATAACTTCCAAAGAAGGTGAACCACATTGGAAAAATAAAACAACTTTATTTTCCCTTGATTTAGCTCCCATGCCGACATCTCAATTTTGAATAATGTATTGATTAGTTGTCTTAATTTTAAAATAATAATTAAAATTACTTTTAAGACAAATAAATTAATAATTAATTCATTTAATCACTTTAGTAGTAAAAATCACTTTTAAAATATTCTATTAATTAAATAGTAATTGTCTTATAATAAAAATCACTATTTTGACAATTAATAACTAGTAAAATATACTCCCTCAAAAGGGCTCTTTTAGTCTATGAAAAAATAGACTAAAGGTATCCAATCCCTATTTAATCATGATGTGGAAATGGAAACATTACACTCTTGCTTCCACTTCCTTGTGGAAATATCTTCTTCAAAAGGAACTAGGATACCTTGAACCATAGCATTGCTTGCTCTAATGACAAGCATATACTGCAATGTAGTCACAAACACAAAACCACACAAAAAGAACTAAACTAATACTAAACCAACCATGATACTAATTTGATTAGTAAACTAGGTGGATATTCCACACTAAGCTTCACCAACACGAATCCTATACTCCTAGCTCAACAAATGATTGATAGATGATTGCTCTAGAATAATATCAATGCTAAAATCAAGATAAACAAGTGATGGAATGAAATGTACAACATATTAAACATAAGAAGGAAGAGTAAACTGAGACAAAGCATAAAATGAACACATGAAATGACTTGGAAAAACCCGATGTGGTAAAAACTCTAGTGGATGAGGCAATTGCACTCCCCTTCCACTAAGTAATTCAACAATTGTACAAGGTATTGCCAAACACGACCTTCATGGACAGAGCTTTCACTACTACGCTATCCAGAACTTACACACAAAATTGATTTGCACTTCTCAGAGACTCCATAATGATCCAACCAATTGGAATAACCATTAACAACTAGGAAACAATGAAACATCAACAAGGACTCAAACTTGCAAACTATAACAATTGTACAAAGTACTACCAAACATGGCCTTCATGGGCAGAGCTTTACTGCTACACTATTCAAAACTTGCACACAACGAATTTTCACTTGTCAGACACTTCACAATGATCCAACCAATTGGAACAACCATTAATAGCTAGGAAACAATGAGACAACATAAACAAGGACTCAAACTTGCAAACTACAATGTGAATCCAACTTCAAGACTTCTCATTGACTCCTCTGATGTCTCTTGCCTTCCACAAAGGCTACATTTACGTCCTCCCACCTTGGACACCACCAAAGAACAAACGAACCATCACCAAGAAGAGGAAGCGTTTGCAACCGCTTCCATTCCCATGTTTTGGCCGGTGGCGAAACCAACACTTTATGCAGACTGGCAATTACAAAACCACCACACACAAATACCTAAAAATACCGACAGTTTCATCATCCTTGAAAAACCCCTCAATTTCAAACGTTGCAAGCTACTAACTTCATCAATACAAGAATTCCTGGACCATCCAAAAACTGATTCTAGCACTTCAACTTAACTAAAAAGTTCACTTTACATTAAAAAAACTTGAATAAGTGTCTTACATAGTGCTTTTACATACATAATTACATAATTGAGTAAAGTGGAAATGAACTAGACGACGTGTCCAATAAACTCGATCCATATTTTGGATCAAATACCCTCTTACATGTCAATTTTGTGCATGCCTTTGGGGAAAGAAACTGAGCTTCTAATCACGTAGCTAATTAGGGAGTTAACTTAATGGAAAGATAAGGGGTTAACATGAGAGTTTAGTTTGACAGCAGCGTAATGGATCAAGACTTTGAGACACTTATAAATTGCAAAAAACCCAAGGATCTCGTTATCTTTGCTAGACTATTATCAGCAGCTGGTTAATTGTTTCTCAAGTTAAGATGCATATTATGAGGACTGGCCCTTTGATTTTCATTACCGATCTAGACACCGTGAAAAAAAAAATTCCCATGTCTGCAGGGGCTGTGGAGCAATTTGTCGAACCACTTTTCAGAATGAGATATAATAATCTGGTAGATTTGGCCAGATTTACTGCATATTGTATAAACTATGGCTATTTTTGTATCTTCTTTCTTTTTGGCCAGGGAGACCACCAGGCGCAGTACGAGTTTTTGTAATGGCCCATGGCCTGCTTTGTAAAATGCCCTTCCTAGGCATACAATTTTTCTAATAAAAATAATAATAATATCCAAATACTTAACATCTAAGTAATAAAAAAATATAGAATATGTCGATGGGATGATCTCAAGTGGTAAAAGTATTGGGGCTACCATAAAAAGAGCCCCATCTCAAGTGGTAAAAGTATTGGGGCTACCATAAAAGGAGCCCCAAGTTCAAATCCCCCGTAGACATGATAAAAGTGTTAAAATTGGGTTAAAAAACACATCCAACTCAATGGTTATGGTGTAGCTCGACAAACAAGGCCAGGTGCAAGTCCTGGGTGAACTCCACGACAGAAAAACCCCTCGGTTTAGCATCTAAGCCAAAGGTATCCAACTCAATGGTTGTGTAGCTCAACAAACAAGGCCAGGTGCAAGTCCTGGGTGAATTCCAGGGAAGAAGCACCCTCGGTCTAGCATCTAAGCCAAAGGTCACCTTGTAAGGAAAATTTACCAAAACATTTTACAAAATAGCAATATCATACAACCCAGAATAAGTCTTCAATAACACAATTAGCAATACGATACAACCCAGAATAAGTCTTTAATAACGCAATTGATGTTATGCAAGTTTTTTGTTGTGTGCTAATAATAATATATCTGTTTAATATGTTCGACCCACCTTTCAATATAAATGGGCGGGCCACTTTTGGGATGACGGGCCAACCCTCCTTTTTAGGCAGTGGATCCACCGAACCACCCTTTTATGTAGTGGGTCCATCAACCCGCCTTTTTGGTCAGTGTGTCTAGGTTCAGTGTTCCTAGGTTGGTAGGATTTTGCAGGTGCGTGAAAACTAGTTGTCCCACATACATAAAGTGAAGAACACATCACAACAGGAAAAAAGTTATAAATAGGCCCTCGTGCCTAAGTGTCATTGCCTTGATATGTCTTGGAAGTTGTCAAGGTCTATTGAGACTGTTTTGGGCCTACTGAGACTGTTTTGGGCCAGGGGCAGCTCTCATACTGCCTTGCATATTTCAGCCTGAGTAGGCGTCCATAACTTTTCAAGAAAGTTTCCTTCTCTCTTATGTAATTCTGAAATATTTTCCATTAAATTTAGTTATGTTTTTTGTTCCAGTTTCAAAAAAGACAGAATTCAGTTCAAGGTTTTAGCAGTTACAGTTTATGAGCTTATTTTCCAGAAGTTAAGAGGTTTCAAATTTTTAAAAGATTCTGATTTTTGTTCCCAACATTTCAGAATCAGTTATATAGCATATTCACATTTGAGTTTGTGTTCTCAGCATTGTCGAATTTCATTCTTAGATTTTTAACAGATTCAGTTTCAGCTTTCTGTTCAGTTTCAGTTCCAGGTTTTTATAGGGTTGCAGGCACTGCATTAGGATTTTTATTGGGAACACTACAGTGGTATCAGAGCATTTTCCGGGCCTCATTGGAGAAGCCCTCACAATGCCAATTTTTTAAAGAAAAAAAGGTCTATTAGCCCTATCCATAAATTCCCAGGCTTATGGGAATATCATAATGAAGAATCCCTCAATGAAAGTTTTTTAGAATATGTCCCGCTATATCAAGAAATCAAAGGTGGTTCTTGCAGCTCAAGAATTCTACAGAGGAAGCTATTGCTGGCAGCATCTCAAATGCTTGATGACTTAAAGCAAATAGTGGCTCAACCACAAGATATATTTGCTTCCAAGATTGACATTGTAGCTGCTCTGGCTATGGAGAGTTTTTTGTAAGTGTGAAATATTGCTTACAACCTGAAGACATTTCTTCATGGTAGGAGATCATTTCTGACGACAAAAACCTGAAATATAATCCAGCAAGTAAGAAGGAAGTCTTCATGGTAGGAGATCATTTCTGACGACAAAAACCTAACTCTTTGAATGGAAAATATTTTGAGCCTACATCTATGGATAGGCCATTATTAGACTGAGACTTTTTTCCCCAAGCACCATGGTCACTACAAGTGGCCACTCCACCCAGGAGGAAATGTTCACCAAAGGAGGAGCATCTCAAGAAGTTGAAAAGGCTTCAAAAAAATTCAGTATCTAGCTCTATAATAGTTTTGAGGGTAAAGAAATTCAAGAAGGGGTTACTGTTATGAACCTTTTTTGTTATATGTTATTAATATAGATTAAGTAGGGGGTTAAGAATTATTTAGCTTACAACAAGGTTGAAGCAAACAACAAGTATAACATTAACCCAAATAGCAGAACACAAAATTAGACATAGCATTCACTCTCCATGTTTTGGCTTTTAATGTGACGGTTGTTGGCATAAACGGAAACAATACACTCTTACAAATAAGCAATGCATCAATCAAATTTTAGGGGCATACCACTGGTCCGAAAGAGTTGGCCTAATGAAAGCATAATAGTGCCCACCATGCACACCTCCACTGTGAACCAAAACGCTGCCACATGAACAATAAGCAGTAAATTAGTGTCAAGGTAAATGATAAAGAGTCCTAAAGGCGTTTTATGTTGCCCAACAAAACTCTCAATAATACAAGTACATATACAGATATGGAAACCTACAAACATTTGCCAAAGATCTTTTGGCTAAGCTGCATCAAGATTTTTGTCCAACATTTTGAGTGAGCTACCTCACTCATTGTCTGGGAAACCAAATTTTGTTTCCCTGGCTGGTGAGGCAGCTCACTGAAACGTTGGACAAAAGTCTCTATGCAGTTATCCAAAACTTTGCAAAATCTCTTTCTGCAAACATCTTCATTCAGAAACCTACAAACATAGTATCCAAGAAGCAGACTAGCCAAGTCTAAATTAGCTGGTTTTCTACCAGAAAGTGAGTCAATTGCATTTCATCAAAACCTTTTGGCTAAATTGCAACAATCATAGAAAAAGCAGAAATTCTGATAAAAGACTTCGGAAACATGAAGGCAAAAAGACCTATAAAAATTGTACTTTAAATACGTTGCATGCATATAGAATGCAACAACTGCTAATTAACAAAGCTTTTCACTAGATGCAAGCAATCATAAATTCCAGAACATAACTACTTTCATTGACAAATGTCTACATATCCGTATGAATATGACAGTAGCTAAAGAAAATAAATAGTCCCTCAGTAACAAATATCCTACTAGAAACAATTTAAAACTCCAATTTGTTAAAATTTTGAGTCTTATGGAAGGAGGAACTAATTCAGTAATGCAAACTGTTTATTCAACCAGACTTATCGTATAAGAACTGGGTCTAAGAATGAATAACAGTGGGAATAAAGAGGACTTGCTCTAATCATTGGCTGGAAACACTTGCAAACAAGTAAAGGGCTGCAGCCCTTGCAGAAATATACATATGACATGACCTACACGAGCCTGAATCTTAGGCTCTATCATATTTTGAAGAAGCTTATGAAGTTGTCATTCAATATTAATTAATTCTTGCACATACGAATGTTTAACAAGTTCACTGAAGTGGAAAGTTCTGTCCAAATTTGTCATGGCAAAAACTTTACCTATGGAGAGTATACATATTACGTACACTCCTATCCGCATCTGGAGAAAGATATTTTCCATTGTCTCTATCCAAATCAAGTCGCAGTGGAAATTCATATCGATCATTTATCTGCATAACAACAATACAAAATCAGAGATTCAAACTGCAAAGACGGAAATGTGCCACGAATAGTCACGTACATTGAATACCATAAAATGGATTCTAAATATGAGAAACAACATGTACAGGCAGGCAATAACTAAGATTTAAATTGCTCAAATAGCATTGAAAATAAAAATTCCGTCAATTCAGTACTCAGAAGACATATAGGCGAACAATTGAATCGAGGATTGGAATACCATATCTAACCAAAAACAAATAAGGAATATAAGAATGATCACTAGATGTTTCAGAAGCTACTATTAAAAGACTTCCTCACAATCTCTGAAGCATTATGTAATCATTGCATATAACCTCCACCCAGAAAAAAGAATATAAGGTGGCAATAGATTGGATTGACACTCAGAAACAATTATTTTTGGATAAGCAATCACCTTAACCATTGTGTCTCGCATGAAATCATATTCAAAACGCTTCAACTGGAGTTGCAATACAGGAGGGAAATCAAGGAAAAGAACACCTTTTCTTGCATCCTGCAAAAAATAGCATTGTTGAGAACGTGTCTGGATCTCTGTCTGAACATTTTCAAACAAAACATCTACAGTAGGAAGACACATAACCCTTAAAAAAAACCTATGGACCACCATAACAATAAGCATTTTTCTTTTGATAGATTGCACTACATTACACATCGAGTGGACAATCTTCCCCACATATGGACACTTTACCTGTAGTCCATAATGCTCTGCATGATATTTGTTATCGCCTTCAAGTTGTTCAACTGCAACATACTTGTCAAACGAGGCATAGACATCTCGGCAACCTTTAACGTCAAGTTGCAGATCTGAAGAAAAAATAACCAGAAAAACAGACTAGTTTTATAAGTTAGGAAGGAAAATAAAAATGACCCTATAGAATGAATCCGCCATAAGATGAAGCAAAGTTCCCACCATAGAATGATTCCTTCCGTTTAGATTTATAATCTACGCGTATGCACTCGATGTAATTCATATGATGCCCTTCAAATAGATGGCGTATTGTATCTTCAACAGCTGTCCCCTGAAATATTACAACCGACCTAGGCCACATTTGTAATTTCATTTCACAAAAGACTTTGCATTAAATGCATTCCATAAACATAAAATGTGAATGAGTGAATGAATGAAAAAATGAAAGATTTTAATAGCGTCCACGAACCAAGCAGTCTATGGGACCAAGCGCTGCAACAAAGCTGTTGCATGAGAATAATGACCAATACCTTCATTTTATCTTCTAACTTTTCACAGAGCACTCGGTTTAGCTCCTGCACATCGTGTTGCATGAAGGAATCATATGTATCCCATCCAAATGATTTTGTCAAATCTTTTGTCGACACACTAGCATCACTGTATTGCAGTTTATAGAACAAACTCTGCAGGGCCAATGGAATGCTTTTCCAGGGTAGATCATTTTCCGTTGTTGGCATATGATATACAGCCTGCTAAATGAAAAAATTTATTATCGTCATTCACTCAACCTGCTAAACGGAAATGACATCACTCACTCAGCCTGCTAAATGGGAATGACATCACTCACTCAGCCTGCTAAATGGAAACGTTATTGACGAGGCTACCGAATGAAATGATGGAAAATTACAAACGAGTCCTTTTCAAATGCAAATAAAATTAGCATGCAAACAAGGTTTTCGGCTAACCTTCCTGAAGTAAGGAATATGATATAACGTCTGAAGAAGAGAATTCATGTAACATGTTGCTCCTTGATTCTTCAACCCAACAAGGCCTGTCTGTTTTTTTGAATCGTATGCCAAATAATCAATTACTTTCCGTGCACTAACTTCTGCTTCAATAATGAGTGTATCATCCACCAAATACCCTTTTGTGGGGTCATAAAGATCAAGGAGAGGCATGAATGACGTGAAGCCCCAATCACTCTCCCGGGCATGAAACTGATGTTGTGTGTCTGCATAAATTAAGCACCAAACAAACAATGGGATATTCATAAATTTTACTGCAACAAAACCAAATATTCATAAAAGTGAACAAAGTTGGCAATATAGAATAAATATACCCTTTTTAATAGTGAAGTTGGGATAAATCTGATTAACGACAGCGAGGCTAAAGAAGGCATATCTACTCCAACCGTAAGGCAGCGTGCCAGAATCTGCAACATCCAAGTACATTGAGAGATGGTCGACGTTGTTCCCCTTGGGAAATATCAACACCCGCCTGCGGGAGCAACACCACGCCATCATCATCATCATCATCATAATCATTATTATTAGTTAATACTCAATTCCGCATCCCACACTCACACTCTCTCTTACCATTTGTATCCTCCCACTATGAAAATCTCAGAATAGTACTTCTTGACATTGAGCCTAGAGAAGTGCTCAATTGCCCAAGTGAATTTGAAAATGGGAGGTTCTTCCGGCGCCGGCGCCTGCGCCTGCGCCTGCTCCTGCTCCTGCTCCTGCTCCTGCTCCTGCTCGTTATTCTCCACTGCCTCGCTTTGCCCTACGTAAACCCACCGTCCAGCGATAAACATTAAGAATAAAAATAAAGAATAAAGATGAAGATGAAGATCGTACCTTGTTCCTCCATACCTCCAGGTTGGGGTACCAACATTTCTTCGTCCTCCTGCAAAGCCACGACATAAGGATAAGAGCACAGCACATTCACAACACAAACGAGCAGAGCAGCTTGCCATTTATGAATTACTTACGTCCGGAGGAGGAGGGGGTGTCATCATAGTCATGCCCGATCTGATCTGATCTGATCTGATGAATGTTATCAATACCACTCTGCTCCCACCTCTGTATTTATGCCCAAACCTCTCCCACCGCCACCGCCACCGCCACCGCCTCCGCCTCCACCTCCAACAAGTGATATGGGAAAAGCTCTCTCCCAAAGTACGCGTGTCGGACCCTCGCTCGCCCTTGTGCTGACCCAACCTTATTATTTTTAATAAAAATATTATTTGTTTTACCCTGAGTCATTAATGCTTTACCCTCCATTTCCATTTGCCTTCGCAGTCGGGTGTTCCACCGCCGAGGGCTCCTCTCTACATTTTACCCCACACCACCTAATTTTGATGCGGGTTTAAGTTATTAGTCCCATTCGTTTTCCTTTAACCTCAAATTTAACAAAGCTAAAGATGTAACTTGTTTAATTGAAATATCAAATAATATTATTTCTTGTAATTAGATTGGATAAATAAATCACATGTTATGGATGATTTCGTAGGGATCAAGGTAGTGACCACAATCTAAATCAAAGGTTTTTTATATTACTATAGGTATCATTCATTTTGCATTGATTAAGTTCTCGAATCAAGAATTGCATTACATTTTGATTGGTTGATGTAAATTTTTTGTTACTACTCTGTCAAAACTGGCGTTGTGTGGGGAAGAGCATTGTATTGTGACTGAGTCACAAAGTCGATTTCATAGTCAGATGGTGTTGTTGCTCTTGGCTTCATGAATCCCATCTATGCTATCCTTTACATAAGTGCATTCTTAAGTTTTTGAGTGGCTCTTTGGAAGGTACTATTTGGTAGCTTTGTTTTTCCTTTCTTCGGTTATGGCACAACACAAATGATGTAATTTATTTTATAGTATATATTCATATGAATTGATGTGCATTTATTCATTAGATTGGGCCTGATCAGATAGAGGCGTTATATCAATATGCCAAGTTTTTATTCAAGTGTGGTGATTACTCTAGGGCAGTAGATTACTTATATCAATATTGTGTTCAATATACAAACAATGACAGGAATCTAGGTGTTTTATGGGAGAAGTTTGCAGTAGAGATTCTGATGCAAAATTGGGATGTTGCTCTTGAGGAACTTGATCACCTAAAAGAAATTATTGATTCTAAGGTTTTGTAATGAATGAATGAAGGATTTTAATAACGTCCACGAGACCACAACAGTCTATGGGACCTATCAGTCGTGCACATCTTCTTCAAAATGAGACCTCAACCACAAAGTTTCCCTGAACTTTCTTCTTGAGATCTTCTCTTCTGCTGTGAATTTTGATCATGAGGTTTGTCGTATTACCCAGCCTTGTTGCTTCAAACAGGGTGTCCAGGTTGGCGATTCTCAAAGTTTCACCATAACTGTATCGGATGTCTTTGTATGCCTCGCACTCCAAGAGGAAGTGTCGTTCCGTCTCCACCACACCTTTGTTGCAAAAGAGGCATATTCTCTCCTCCCAATCCTCTCTGGGAGTTAGCCATCTACCCGTTTCACACCTAAGATGATGAGAGCTCATCCTAAGTTGGGCAATCAACATTTTCGCTTTCCACTTAATGTCTGCTCCTATATAGGGTTTTTCTTCAAAATCCCCTGTGGGGTTGAATTCTTTGAGGCAGTATTCCTTTTTACGGCCCATTTGTTTTGTCCACATGATGCCCTTGAATTTTCTTCTCACATATTTTTTTATTTCTTCATTAGTATTTGGGCACTCCTACATGCTAATATCCCACCTCTTTACCCATTTGTCATTTTGCTTCCTCCAAGTGTTCTTTTTTCTAGTTAGCTCTTCCTCCATAATTAGTCTAGGCCACCTGTGCTTCTTCATGTTTTGAATCTTCTTGAGGTAGCTTAGTAACCGTATCATCGTCGATGCCTCTAGGGGGAAGGACCCCGTTTCAGCAAGTAGGATCTCATACGGCACCAAATTCTTGACTTTGAGATTGCTTATGATGAAGTGTTTTTGGATTCTCTCTATCTGTTTCCATTTCTGATCTAACATACTGCTGCCCCAAATTTCACACCTGTAAAGAATCACCGGGATGACCAACAAACTGAAGAGTGTTCTCCTAGTCTTCCAATCCCATAGCTCCGCAGTCCTACACCTATTTTGAAGAGAGTACAATGCTTTCCATCCTCCTTGGATTCTTTTTGCTCTATATGTTTCCCAACTGAGCTTGTGATGAAAATCAAGCCTGAGGCACTTGTACTCTTCGACTATCTCTAACGGGCTGCCTTCAAAGGTAAAGGTATATTGTTTCTTTTTTCTTTTCAAAGAGAAGATCATTACTTTGGTCTTGCTTGTGTTCACCTGCATTCCAACCTCTTGGCAAAAAATTTCAAGTGCTCTCAAATGTTCCCTCAAGCTGCTGGTTGTTCTGGCAATTAAAATGAGGTCATCCGCATAAAGAAGCAGTTTTATAGCATCCTTAGCTAGTTGAATCCTCTCCCCACTATCTTTATTTAACCATTCTTCTAATTTATCAATGTACAATCCAAATAAAGTTGGTGAAAGTGGGCAACCCTGTTTGACCCCTATATCGCTGTCAAAACACTCTGACATTCCATCACTAGTTCTAATTTTAGCCTTTACTTGCTCATATAATCTATGGACAACAGCTCTGAGCTCATTCGGAACCCCCAGCTCCTTCATCCTGTTCCAAAGTTTGTCACGAGGGACCATGTCAAAGGCTTTTTTGAAGTCGACAAAGCAACAAAAGGCCTCGTCTCCCTGAGTGTTCCATATTTTTTCAATCAAGAACCTAAGTGTAGCTCCATGATCAATAGTAGAGTGCTTCGATCTAAATCCAGCTTGGCCCTTAGCTATTTTTCTTTCTTTTTCTGCCCACATGTCGATTCTACGCTCTATCATGCTTTCAAAGAGTTTACCAAGGAGGGGATTAACCATGATAGTACGATAATTCGACGGGTTATTGGTATCCCCAATTTTGAAGATAGGGATAACCACACTAGTCGTCCACTCTTTTGGGAAGCCCTCTTGGATGGCCCTATTGAAGATGTGTTTGATATGAGGTGCCAATACGTCAGCACCCCACTTTAAGTACTCCACTTGCAACCCATCAATATTCTGAGCTTTCCCACTTGCTAATTGTTTTATGCTTTGAATGATGTCTTCGGTGTTGAAGAGTTTTGTATTCGCATAAATTATTGGGGGTCTAGATTTATCTTGGTCCCTCTCATATAGTAGCTTCGCATACTCAAGCCATTGGTTTCCAGTGATATTGTTTTCTGTTTGTTTCTTCTTTTGACGTAGCTCTTTCCAAAATCTTTTAGGGCTATTTTTTCTGAGGGCCATCAGCTCTATTCTTTTACTGTTTACATACTTCTCTTTCTTATTCTGTAGCATCTTTACGTACTCCTTCTTATGCTCTTTGTCCATACCTCTCTTTCGCAGATTTCTTTTTGCTATTTTGCATTCCTCGTCGAACCATGGGTTTGTCGGGAAAGTATTTCTTATTCCTCTCTTGGGTCTAGCTCTCTTACAACCATTTAAGGCCTTGTGTATTAGGGGAATCAGCATGATCTCTCTGAGAGACTGTTCTTTATGTTAGTTATTTTTTCTTCGTGATCTCTGAGCAATTGTTTGATTGCGGCTCTAAAGATTTCTTGATTTTCATGATTTAGAAGGATTTTACCTTGGGGAGTGTCCTTCTTTTGGCCAAAGTGGGCTTGTTCTTCCTGTTGTTTCCTTATGAGAATGTGAACTTTAATATGAATTGGATTATGGTCTGATTTCAGCTCTAATATATTATCCCCAATCCTAACCTGCATCAATCTCGATTTGTAGCTCTGCGAACAAATGACATAATCTACTACACTTTGGCCATTGTACATTTTGCATGTGATTTTTCCTGATTCGGGCCATGCTCTCATACCATTGCAGATGACCATGTTGTAAGAACTACAAAGCCCTAAGAGTTCAGCCCCGAAGTGTGACACTGCACTTTTGCTATCTTGTGAGACCCTGTCCCACAGTTGGTTGTTTTCTTCCTCTAACCATAGGGGGTTATCTTTCTCTATGTTGTTTTTCAAATTGAGAGCTTGATTGTTTGCAGTTCTTGCATTAAAGTCTCCAATTATTACTATTTCTCCCATGTTACTAAAAACATAAATGTCTTTTTTTAGAGCTGCAAATGGATCTTCACGATCTAGATTCCTTTTCTTATAAAACTTTGATCCCTTTGGAGCAAAGTAACATGTTGCCATCCTTGTTATGACTTGGTTTTCTATAATTTTAAGCCATATGAACTACTTGTTTGGGTCTTCTTTCTCCACTTTTACGATATTGTCCCATTCCTCTTTAATTAAAACTGCCACTCCACCATGTCCCTTGCCACTATCAGTTCTTTCATTCCATACTGACGTCTTTTTATACCCTTCAAAATCTGGAATCCTACACCCATCATGTTCATGGGTCTCAATAAGGATGATGACATCCTTTCCTTCTACTATGGGCCCCAATCCAGGTCCTCTTCTCCATGGATATCCTCTGTAGTTCCAACTTACCACTGTTAGATACTCCTGGGGGGCCCCGATTTCCTATTTCTTATGTGACATTTTGTCACCTATTTGAGCTTTGCCATTTTGTAGCCAAGACCATCTTCCTGCATCCCTTGCCACCTTTGCTTTCTCCCACTCTTTCCTCCTTTCTTCCTGTTGTATTATAGTGAGGTCCTCATCAATGTAAATTTGTGTGCCTTTAAGGAATCTTTTATTCCTTAGTACCCTATTTTTGTCCTCTATGTTCTTGAAGGTGATTCTCACATGTCTGTTTTTGCCTCCTATCCATCTTCCTATCCTATTTGCTTGTTGTATGACTCCTGTCCATTGAATTTGATCGTTAAGAAAGTCTCTTGCGAACTCCTTTGTGATTTCCTTCTCGCCATAGTCTTTTAGTCCTTTTATAATGATATTGACAGCCCTGTCGTTTCTGTCTTTCTCTTCCTTTATCTGTATCTGACCTATTGTTCTATGAGTTCTCTATTTAATGTATTGGTGTCTATTTATGCATGTGTTGCTTTGTGCATGACTATTTGCTCTTGTTGTTTATAATTTTGTGTTTGGGGATAATAGAATTTTGCATCACCACTTGATCAACTATAAAGTTGCACATGGTTGATGCATTGGAGTCCTTTTATATTTTTTAATCATGAAAATGACAGAAATGACATTATTAATCTTTTTTTCCAAGAGAGACTTACCCAAAATTACATGTCGTTGTTGATTCCAACAACTTTTAGCATAGTAAGATGCATTTTTAAGCCCCCAAGGATTAATTTGGGGAAATTTACAAGGTGAGAATATGTTTAATATGTAAATAGGCATTATTACACAGTAACAACTATTTATTTGAGCTACTAGTTTTTCTCCCTTGAGATGTCTTTATAATTACTATTTGTAATAACAAGAAATTTCTTTCCTGTAAAATACATGTCAACGGTTTCAAAATGTTTGTGTTATGCAATTTGTATTGTACATGGAAGAAATTCATTTAATTGTCACTCTAGACAAGGATCTAATCAAAGGGGGTTATAACTTATTTTATTTTACTAATCATCAAAACATTATTAAGCATTAGATTAGAGGGGATTTATTTTCAGAACTTTGTTTTATGAATTTTGATCTTTATGGTATAAGTTCTTGATTTTTGAATTTTGTTCCCTTTACTTATGAAGCATGCAAGCTCTTACTTAATCGTTACTATATTTCCTTCAAATACATCAATGATGGGGATATGTAATTTGATCTAACACACAAGAAGATATGTTTTCTTATGAAAAGTGTTTGTGATTGCATTAAGATGAATAGTTGGTGTTGCCCCCTGCTTTGCTCATTCTACCCTTATTGTTTTCATCTATGTGTGGAAAGGAGTGGCAAAGTAATTAGATCACGAACATTAATAGCTTGCATTTATTGAAAACTTCATTGCATAGCTTGACATGGTAAGGCATTCTACCTTTAGTCTCTACCTTAAATAAAAGTATCCACGTGTTATGCAAATCCATATATAGGCATCTTGACCCACCAGGAATAGGAGTGACAATAGGATAATTTTTAGCTACGTGTTCCTTAATGCTAAGTTAATGACTATGGTCCCACATGAATAACGAGTATATCATCAAGTTTGAATTTCATTAAAAGTAAGCATTTTATTTTGAACTGAATCCTATTATGTGACATGTGTAGTTCATCCAATACACATGAAATTAAAAAATTCTACATAAATGCAAGCAATTGTTCAAGCATCACTTGTCTATTGATTTGTCAAATGTATACCCAACAAATACATAACTACCTCTGCCTAGAGTTGATGATATGATAAAAATTTCCTCTTTATATGAGCCAAGATGAAATCAATGAAATATATGTAAGTTATCTATTTATAACAACCTATTTTCCTCACTTTTGTTTTAATGTTTTGAGATCTTTCTGGTTCATGACTTTAAAAAATTCCATTTAATAATTTCATATGCTAGCACCTAAATCCTCATGTGCCATCACCTATATGTTTGAAATTTTACTTGTTTTATATGCTTTCAAACACAAGGTTATGATTAATGAGGAGAAAAGCAACTCTTTTCTAGTAAGTGGAGAAAGTGTTCCTGCTAAAATAGAAACCACAAAAATGCTCATGCATTATTTACCTTTCATGGATGGTCAAGCTGCAATAGAAGGAAGGACAATTCAACAGGTTCTAGAAATAAGATCAATAACAACATCTTGTTTGTGTAAAAATGGTATTTCAAAAAATCGAGCAATTTTCATATCAAGAAGTATTGAACATCAAAAAAAATCCAATGGCAACTACAAAGTCCCTTTCGTGCTTTTGCATTACGTATAACATGCAAAAAGTGCCATCAACATTAAATTAATAATTGTAATTGATTGTTGCGACCCACGGTAACTTCAGACCTACCTCTTTATCATTTTCTTCTCCAAGAACTATCACCCCACATGGACTTGGCACTTTGTACCCCTTGTTAGGGGTGGAATTTTATTCCATTGAGTTTTAGGCTAATTTAAGTGTTCTAAATTAAGAGTATGTAAGATAAATATAATTCTAATTTATATAGTAATATAACAATAATAAAAATAGAGGATTAATATGTTTGAATTTTGACAAGGAGAGTTTGTTGATAAATATTTGGATTGTGACTTACATGTATATTATTGGATATTGAAAAATATATGATAACAAGTTTAAAAGTAATCTTAGAATAAACTTAGAAAATTTATGCTGATTAGAAAATTGGTCATGATTAGAGTCATTGAGTCGATGTTGGTAAACTAAGGTTTGATCTTTCTCACTAAGGAAAATCTTAGTAGATAATGTCATAAAATACTTAAATCATGTGAGCATCTTTGTCATACATTTTGATCAAAAACCTCTCATAGATTGTTAAATTGAGTTGTAGATCTTCGAGAATTCCTTGTCCTTCTCACAAACTCTAATCAGCTCCAAGAGACCTTATAAAAGTATATAAAATACGTGTAGTTATGAGGGGCCTATCTTAATTAGACTATTGTTCTTGAATAATTTGTTAATCAACACTCATACAATTCAACAAGTAGTTTAGTGGAACATGATTTTCTCTTACCCTCATCAATAAGATGAAAGTAATTAGTAGATTTTATATGCCCTTTCACCACTTCTTCAATTATGTTTTTTATTCAATGGATGCATACATTTAAATAGATGACAATAGTAATAAAATCTTAGCACAATAGCTTATGGGAGCTTTTCTTTTTCTCCTCTCCCTTAAATGCATTCACATACTTGTGTATAGATAAACTTTTTAAATTCAAATTAAGACTTTATTAAGATGCAAGATGACAATCAAAAAGGTGTCAAAGCCAAAAAATAAGGCATAAGAAACCCCAAAAACTAAAAATAGGGACCAAGGGATCCATAAAATATAAATGACCATGATGAAATAGTTTGATCGTAGTCAAAAAAACCAAGGAATCCCAAATGATGATTTGGACATTCTAAGAGTATCAGGGGTTATGTTAAGACAAATAAATAGTCAATCTTTAGGTTTTCAAACATTATAGATTAAATGGTGGTATAATCATTGAGCTAAAATTAGGGTTA